>CM028361.1:57946891-58320163 GCA_016624345.1 Platycodon grandiflorus | reverse complement strand
ATTATGACCTACTTGAGACATTTACGTTAAATGTTGTTGTGCTCCACATTTTGGGAGTTTGATTTGTTGTTGAGAATGTCAAGTAAACATCTACTTGTACATTTGTTATGTCCGTAAGTTATTTGTTGAGCGGTGTATTGACGCTCGATTATTGCGGGAGCCGGGGCTACGTAATAATTGAAGGCCATGTCCCGGGCCTCGCCTTCTGGGTTGGCGCGGTAGGGGCATAGTGCCATTGTTGTATGGAATAAACGCAACCTTGGTAAGCTATTCGGTGGTTGATTCTTGGGTTGTAGGGACTAAGATCACCGTCGACGTGAATACGTAAAATGGTTCACAGTGGTTATTGAGTATTGGTTAACGGTTTTGACTCGTCGATCGAGAGCACGTCAACAACGGCTCCTACATTGGTATATTATATGTTGGTTGGTTGGAGGTATTGGGTATATTGGAGGTGTACCTCAATACCGTATCCTTTTAGAATGTGTTTACTTATCGCACTTATATGGTTCCTACATATGCGAATGTTGGTCATGGTTTCCAAGCGGTATGGGTCGGTTGGCGATCGTTGAGCCTCTCGTGTAGTGTAGGGTAACGTGTTGTTATGAGATGCTTATATTGCTATGCATGAAGATTGATGAAATCTTGTTATAGCTGTATTACTTGTTCTTATTATTGTCTTGCATCTCGTATGACATATTGTTGCATTAGTAGCTTATTGAGTTTTAAACTCACCCCGTTCAATGTTTATTGTTTTTCTTTAGACACGGTCCGGCGAGGAACCCTTAGTTGGGTCTTGGCTTCGTCTCGGCGGTTTTCTGCAGGTTGTTCTTTTGGGCTTGGTGTTTATTTTGGTGAGGCGGGGAATACATGTTACCTAAACTTTGTAATGTTGGGTAGTGTGTGGTCTTTATAACTGTAATATTCTTTTGTGTGCCGACACGGTTGTCGTGCGTGATGTATTTATTAACATTCGTTACTTCCGCATACTCTGATTTGTAGTGGTTATGGTTCTCCGAGCTTGTTGCTCGTGGAGGTTTATGATACATGTTTGATTTTAAATTCAAACCAAGTTTTAAATCAGTTCAGTTTCCGACTTGTTATTAATGCCGATGATGTGTTGACATGGTTTTCAAAGAAAAGTATCGCACGTGCATTACAGGGTTTTGGGCATACGCTTTATACTTGCATCTTTTGCACATGGAATTTTTATTATGCGTATTTCATGAGTCATTCGCGGTCCGACTCGGGATTCCACGTAGGAGTCGGGTGCGGGTCGCGACAGGTTGGTTGTCCAGGCATAAGTTAGATAACACAGGAATGGATTCTTGGTTTAGGAGGGTGGGTTGTGTGTGTGAGTCGTTAACGTCGAGTGTTTGTTGCGGGTATTTCCAATGGTAGAGACACGTCATGGTACCAACACGGATGGGGTTAGCACAAGTCATGTTGGGAATCGCTGGCAAAGAAAGCCATGCTTCACCACCTAGACCACCTCCTAATCAACCGGGAGTTCGGCCGACGGGGGCAACGGGACGCACCACTGAGGCACCCGTGAATCCGATGAGGCTTTTATGCAAACTATGCGGGGGTTTATGCGACAATGATGGAAATGAGCCGACAGACTCTAGATTTGCACAAAGCAGCAATGGCGGACAGGGGCAAGCTAGGGGAAACCGAGGGGATCAACCAGTGGGGAAATGGAGAATATGATCGTAGGTTGGGAGGTTCTTGAAGATGAAACCTCGCAGGTTATGATGGGGAGCGGACCAAATGAAGAGCGAGAAGGTGGATTGAGTCCTTGGAGAAGATTTTTGTGGCAATTGAGTGCACCGAGGAAGACAAAGTCAAGTTTGCAGCGTTCAAATTAGAGGATGCGGCGAACAGTGGAAGGTGCTAGAGGCAAGTTGGGTGCGGATAGAGAGTAGATCGCACATAAATTGTTTTTGAGGAGTTTAGGAATCACTTTGTTCGGATGTGGTTCGAGCCAAGGAGGTCGAATTTCTTAGTCTTGATCGGGGACAATGACGGTGGCTCGTACTGCCAAGTATACCGAGTTGGCGAGGTATTGTGTGCACTTGATCCCAACAACGGAGAAGAAGATTTATCGCTTTGTGAAAGGATTGAGGACAGAATACCGTAAGCAACTCTTGCCACTTGAGTTGCCGAGTTATCAAAGTCTTTGTGGATAAGGCTTATAAGATCGAGCATGATATAGAGGAGCACCGAGGCAAGGCTGGGTAGTACAAGTGGGAACTCGCAGCATCGCGATCGCAATGGAAGAGATCAAGCTCAAGTGGGACCAATAGGGGGAGCAACACCAATCGACAAGGAGGACAATTTCGGCAACAAACCGGGAATCAGGAAATACGGGTCGTGGACGTGATGCTAGAGTTACTTGTGGGTATTGTAAGAAGAGTGGGCATAATGAAGACAAGTGTTGGTTGAAGAATGGGAAGTGTTTGGTGTGTGGTGATGGCACACACTTTCAAGGAATTGTCCTAAGAACAAGGGGACACAACCAGGGAGTGTGCAACAAAATGCCGGGGTTAAAAGAGATAACGAGGTCGCCCTAGAGTGCAAGGTAGAGTCTTTGCCTTAGACGGGGAGTTCCCGAGGCCCCTAATGTCATAGGAGGTACTTTAGCCATTTCTAGTGAGAAAGCCCGAGTGTTAATAGACCCAGGGTCATCTCATTCTTATATTGCATCACATTTTGCTCATCATTTGCATGCTATACCCGAATTGTTACCGTATGTGTTGGAGGTGTCTACCCAGTTGGAGTGCCATGTTGCATTGGATGTGTATCGTGCTTGTGATGTGGTTGTTGATGACCATCACTTACTGCGGATTTGGTTATATTGCCCATTCGGGATTTCGATGTTATTCGGGGATGGATTGGCTACATGCTCATCATGCTATTGTTGATTGTCGTAGGAAGTTGGTTACTTTTGAATTGCCAAATGTTCCTTCATTTGTGTTTTTGGGTGATAAGGTAATGGGTGGAATTCAGCTCATTTCGGCTTTGAAGGCTCGAAAGTTGTTGTCTCATGGATGTTCGGGGTATTTGGCGTGTGTTGTGGATAGATCGCAAAGGGTGTTGAGTTGGAGGATGTTCCTATTGTTCGTGAATTCCGGATGTATTTGCAGGCGATTATGAATCCTGGACCGGGAGTTGGAGTTTTGTATTGAATTGTTACTAGGGACTACACCGATCTCAAAGGCACCTTATCGTATGGCACCAGGCTGAATTGAAAGAGTTGAAGGTACAATTGGAAGAGTTACTTGATCGAGGTTTTATTAAACCGAGTGTATCGCCGTGGGGTGCACCTGGTGTTGTTTGTGAAAGAAGGACGGATCCTTGAGGTTATGCATTGATTATAGGGAATTGAATCAAGTGACCATTAAGAATAAGTATCCTCTTCCGCATATTGATGATTTGTTTGATCAACTCCAAGGTTCCGTAGTGTACTCTAAGTTTGATCTTAGGAGCGGTTACCATCGCTTGAAGGTTCGAGCGGAGGATATTCTAAAACAGCTTTTCGGACTCGTTACGGGCACTTTGAATTTGTGGTCATGCCTTTTGGTTTAACCAACGCTCCAGCTGTGTTTATGGATTTGATGAATAGAGTATTCTGCCCTATCTTGATTGCTTTGTGGTCGTGTTTATTGATGACATTTTGGTTTATTCTAAGTCCCGGAAGAGCATGAAAATCACTTGAGGTTAGTTTTGACGGTGCTAAGAGAAAAGAAGTTGTTTGCTAAGTTTAGCAAGTGTGCCTTTTGGCTTGAGGAAGTGGCTTTTCGGGCCACATTGTATCTAAGGATGGTATAGCGGTTGACCCGGCTAAGATCGAAGCCGATTGTGAGTTGGAAGAGACCCAGCGTAACGTTCGTAGCTTTTTGGGTTTAGCGGGGTACTATCGGAGGTTCATAGAAGGGTTTTCTAAGATTGCAACCCGTTGACTTCATTGACACAAAAGAATAAGGCTTTTGTTTGGAACGATAAATGTGAAGTGAGCTTCCAAGAATTGAAGAAGAAATTGACTCTGCACGGTTTTAGCCTTGCCGAGCGGTAAATGTGGAGTTTTGTATTGAACGGTCATGATGGGTTGCTTATAAATGTAGTGAGCTTCGGGATAGGCTTCTTCTTTGCCTGAGTCGATAGAAGAGCTATATCGATGATCGAAGATGAGATCTTGAGTTCAAAGTAGGTGATCGAGGTGTTCTTAAGGATTTCTTCAATGCGAGGTGTTAAAAGATTTAGAAAGAAGGGAAGCGGCAGGGTATGTTGGACCTTTCGAGATCTGGAAAGAGTGGGAAGCTAGCATATCGAGTGGCATTGCCATCGCACTTGAGGGGATTCATAATATTTTCCATGTATCGATGCTAAGTATATTCATGATCCATCACATGTATTAGAGGTTGAACCTATAAACCTTCAACCTAATCTATCATACGTGGAGCAACCGGTGTAAATCTTAGATCGAAAGGAATAAGTGTTCAGAACAAAGACCATACCAATAGTAAAGGTCTTGTGGCAAAGTCATACAATAGAAGAAGCAACATGGGAAGCGAAAATGAGATGAGAACTAAGTACCATCACTTGTTTGATAACTAAGGTAAGGAATTTGGGGTCAAATTCTTTTAAGGGAGAGTGTGTAATACCCGAGCATTTTATTAGCATATTAATCTTATGATTACGTGCATGCATTGTTAACTTGATTATCTTGGCTCATGATTATGGATAGATGCGTTATAGACTCATGTTTGCATGGCTCGATAGGTTACTTTCTTACATGATTCTGTGGCGTAAATCAAATTAAAATGAAAATAGATGAGCCATGATACTTTGAACCTAGATATACTTGATGTTATAGAGGTTTCATAATGCTAAACCAAGCCTTGACAAAGAGAAAGATGTTGTGTTATTTCAAAGTTACAAAACGAAGAAGTTTTCGATGTTGTTTTCGTGTTCGTAAACTTTGTTATGACTTTGATTTGATCCTAGGATGATATGGAACCTTTAGAGACAACCTTTGATGTGTTATAAGTGTTATGCCGTCAAACCTAGGAGTACCGGCAGCGATCCAACCAAGGAAATAGAGCAAAATAGCAAAAAAAAAAAAAAAAAGGTTAGAGTAGTGAATAGTAGGTGCTCCTACCAAGTGATGAGGCGCGACCACGCCGGCCGAACCAAAATTGTGCCAGGCTCACTTTTTGACTTGTTTCTTGTTACCACCCTTCTTGAACCCTTCCTTGTTTGGCCTAGTTTGTGGGTGAACCTTGAGAGACCATATTCCAGCCTTACAACACACCAAAATACACAATTCTCTCTCAAAATTCTCCAAAACTCATCAATTCAACCTAGGGTTTCAAGGGTTCTTGCATGATATCTTGTTCTTCCTTCAAGGCAGCTCAAAGGGGTTGGTTTAGTGAGTTCTTAGCTGGTCTAATCACTGGATTTCAGGGGATAATAGGTGGTTTGGCTCTTTGTTTAGGTAAGGGACCTCTAGCTTATCTATGTTGTAGTTTAATCGGTTAATTTTGGTTGTATGCAATTATTGAGTTATTATTATGGTGAAATTGTGATTTCAGCCTACTATGATGTTTAATAGGCTGATATGATTATGGGTATGTGTTAATAAAGTGTATTTGTGGTTATATGAACTTTAAATACCTAGTGAATCAATTGTATACTTGAATTGGTGAAACCGTGAGTAGTTAGTCAAATTAAAGTATATAACTTGGCTGCAAAAATGATGTTGTAACTTGGTATTGAGTTGGTTGAGATGGGTAACTTGTTTATTATCTTAATTCATAAAAATAGAACCCGAATTGATCCTTGGAGAATCATCGAAATACTTGAAATCGTAAATGAATACGGAATGATATGTGAATATCAAATTGGTAGCTGAATGTGCACATGTAAATAATAACTTTCGGGGTTTTGGTTGACCACCGATTATCATGGGCGGAGTGCGGTGATAGTTGCATTGTGGCGATCTTAATCCGGCGTCCTATTTAGGCCAAAGGAGTATACCATGTAGATTATTGGATAAGAGTAGTATTGTCTTATGGTTGTCAAGGTTGTAGGGACTTGGGACATGTTGACGTATTTCGTGGAATATACGAAATATACGACTTATATGACTTGAAATGATATGATATGAACTTCAAAATCCAGCATTGTTATAAGGGGGGCGATTAGTCGAAGGTGTACCTCAACTTTGATATCAAATTGTATATGATCTGTGATGTTGCTACTTGCTTAAATACGTGATATGAAATGTTGTTTAGCTCATTGCTTTATTAGTTGGTCATTACTTCCAACTATTATGGGAGAATTGGCGTCGTGAGCCTTCTTGCGCTAGTAATGAGATTTGGTTGTTTATCCGTTATGATGATTATGTGTTGCTAAGTGTTAGCATCCTATTACTTGTTGCATACATGCATAACATGGATAAGTATAATGGAATCTTCTTGGGTCATAGGTGACTCACCCTTTCACTAATATTTTCTTTAGATCGAAGCGAGACGAA
This sequence comes from Platycodon grandiflorus, assembly GCA_016624345.1. NCBI lineage: Eukaryota > Viridiplantae > Streptophyta > Magnoliopsida > Asterales > Campanulaceae > Platycodon > Platycodon grandiflorus. Next base: position 58,313,625 of record CM028361.1, on the reverse strand, counting down.
GGGGTCATGTGCGTGAGGCGGTGCGTCTCCTTGTGAGATGGACCTTTCTTTTGGGGTAGTTTTTATTTTATGTATATGGTTAGATAGTGGTTTTGTTATATTGTCTATGTATAAAACACTAGTGTACTTTGTACTATATTTAAAGGTGGGATGTGTGGCACCCCGGCCGGATCTCTATACAAAATTTGAAATCGAATCGCCCAAACAACACAACCAACAAGAAAACGAAAAGCACGTGGTGTAACCACCCGTACTTACAACAAAAAACAGCGGATAAAACCTGGTTAACACAAGTATAAACAATCTTCGGCGTTAACATAGCCGGAAAACAACTAGCAACAACCACAAGTTTACAACTCGGGAAAGAAAACTACCATAACAACATCGGCCACAACATGCCGAAACCACAACATAAACCACGAGCTATAACATGCTCGGGAAATAAACTGAATTTCTAACGAGGTTATACACAAGCACGACATACACATGTCGGCTACCAAAATAATGAATCGTGTTTACAAAACGCCAAGTACTACCCAAGCAAAGTTGATATAACTTTACATAACCACATCCTTACCAAAAGAAATACTATCGAAACCCAAAAGAAAATCTCCAGAGATGACTCGAGCTATCGTCCTCACCGAGAACCGCTAGGCTGGCTCAGATCTAAGGAAAAACAATAAACAATAAACGGGGTGAGTCGAAACTCAATAAGTTACTAAATGCAACTACATGACATGGCATAATGCTCAAGATATAAATCATAACATGGTATTAACAATCAAGTACCATAACAAGACATGGATCATCTTCATTGATATACAAATTATTCAACTCACATAGAACCTTGTTTAACATATAAGTGCTTGTAAATAAATCACGTTACAAAGGATATTATATCTCTTCACTGCTTCAACATTTACTCCTCATACATGAAAACAACAAAAAAAAATGTGGACCGATACTCTTGTGGGATGTATCGGTATTCCATCGACTACACCGGTCGGAAACTAGCAAGCCAAAGTCGGGCGTATTGCTACAACAATGGGGCTACATCTCAACTGTGGCCAACAGAAGAGGGTGAGTGATAACCGGTACGGCGACATAGAGCGATTACAAACATTGATTTGTTAAGGCCATATGTCGTCCCACCATAACGTTAGTACGACGACACCAGGTGGACTTACACAACATATAAGCAAGCATTCTTACTCTACTCATGAAAATAACCGTCAAGTTTAAAAGTAGTGAACTTAACAAATAACATGTAGTTTATATTATTCTACAACATGTGATCATCACCCATAAATTTCAAGGACTTTAAAACACAACATTAGAGCTAATTCACAAGTCTCTAATTTAACAGTATCAATAACCTGGAGGGCCTAAATCCTTACCAAACGAACTCTAACTTTCGTAGGACTTAAACATGGTATCCATTAAGTGATACTCTAACTAAAAATCCAATTCTTAGAGTCTATACACACCTCTAAAAATCTGGGTATATTTGCTATATGCAAATATTTTCCAATAAGTCTCTAACTTGTTCTTGAGTCCAATTTCATGATTGTGGGTTCAGAATCAACATGCAACATCTTTCCAACTCACCACTTAACATATAAACATGTTATACACTTTCTCATATCATTCAAACATGAATTCATCAAGAATCAAGGCATGCATGAACAATTTATTACAAGTATGCAACAATTTACTAAGCATACATAAGGGGTTAGTAACTTACCTTAAAATGAACAATTAAACCAAAGAAAACAAGATCAAAGCCTTGTAAAGAAGTCTCCTCGTCTTTCTCTACACATGCATGGTCGGATCAACAAATCAAATGGTTGAATAGAGAGAACTTGCACTCCACACCTTGTTCTCACCTCCCAACACACACAATGACTCTCTCTAATTCTCTTGGTTGATTTGGAAGGAATGAGGGTGTAATCTTTACTCTCTAGGGTGTAATAAGGGTGGGAGAAGGTGTTAACACAAGCCCAAAGTCTTGGAGAACAAATGAGCTGAAATGTTTTTAAGTAGGGAGTAAAACAAAATTTTTGAGAAAACGAGTCACAATCGACCAACCTCGCACGGCCGTGCCAAAAATACATGCACGGTCGTGCCGCTCTGCACGGTCGTGCCAAGTAAGGCGCACGGTCATGCCAAGCCTCACGAGACTAAAACTCAACTTTCGTTGGCTCTCGCACGGCCGTGCCATGAATAGGCGCACGGTCGTGCCAAGCTTTTAACAAGTCACCTCTATTTCACTATATTCCTAGGTTTGATCACTTGGCCATTCCTAGGTTGGTTACACAATACTTATAACACATCTAACAAACACCATAACTCACAATGATCAACTTAACAATGCATTATAAGGTGTGTGATGGATAAACCAACAAATGCAACAAGAATTAAAACATGTTTAATCTAACATGATATTCAAGCAAACTTTAAACACACATACCCATGTTAACATGCAACAAAATAAGCACATAGGTCATAGATAAGCCTAGGGTATTACATCCTCTCCCCTTAAAAGAATTTAGTCCCTAAATTCCTTACCAATATTTCGAATAGATGTGGGTACTTCCCCGCATCTCAACCTCGGTTTCCGTAGCTTCTTCAATCTCGTGATTCTTCCATAACACTTTTACGAGTGGAATCCGCTTGGTTCACAATACTTGCTCTTTCTTATCAAGGATCCTCACCGGTTGTTCTACATATGATAAGTCCGGTTCAAACGTGATTTCTTCATATCCCAACACATGTGAAACATCCTCATATACTTTCGAAGCATCGATACATGGAATACGTTATGGATTTCGACAAGGATGGTGGTAATGCAAGTCGATAAGCTAATGTGCCAACCCTCTCAAGTATTTCAAAAGGCCCTATATAACGAGGTGACAGTTTACCTTTCTTCCCAAACCTCTTAGTGCCCCTACGTGGCGATACCTTCAGGAATACGTGGTCACCTACTTGGAATTCAAGATCTCTCCTTCGATGGTCGGCATAACTTTTCGTGGCTCGAGTAGCGATCTATCACTAATTACCTTCACACTATCAACCGACTGCTTTACCAAATCTCAACCCCAAATTTTTGCCTCACCGACTTCATCCCAACAAATCGGCGACCTACACTTTTGCCCATAAAGTGCTTCGTATGGTGCCATCTGAATACTCGCTTGAAAGCTGTTGTTGTACGCAAATTCTGCCAAAGGTAAGTGCAAATCCCAACTCCCCTTGAAATCCAACGCGCAAGCACATAACATATCTTCAAGTACTTGAATCAACCTTTTCGATTGTCCGTCCGACTGTGGATGAAAAGTTGTACTAAAGTTTAACTTCGTCCCCATAGCCTCTTGCAATGCACCCCAAAATCTCGATGTAAACCTTGGGTCTCTATCCGACACAATACTAACCGGTACTCCATGTAATCTAACTATCTCTTGAATGTACAATGCCGCCAATTGATTCAAAGAGTAGGTCATCGCAATAGGTATGAAATGAGATGATTTAGTTAACCTATCCACAACAACCCAAACAGTGTCGGAACCCCGACGAGTACGTGGAAATCCGGTGACAAAATCCATTGTTATGTGTTCCCATTTCCATTCCGGAATCTCAAGTGGTTATAACAACCCTGCGGGTCTTTGATGTTCAGCTTTCACTTGTTGACATGTTAAGCATCTGGACATATACTCTGCTATTTCTCGCTTCATACCATTCCACCAAAACTATTTCTTCAAATCTCTATACATTTTCGTTCCTCCCGGATGCATGGTATAATTGGCCTTGTGAGCTTCATCAAGTACTTGCCATTTCACAATCTCATTCGATGGAACACAAACTCTCCCTTGAAAAGTCAAGATGCCATCTTTATTCATCGCAAAGTCAAGTGTCTTACCTTCGTTCAACTGACCAACTAACTTTTCAAACTCCGGATCACTAACTTGGGCTTCCTTGATCCGTTGTAACAAGACGGGAGTACCTTGAACATTAGCAAAAATCACACCACGCTCCGTCCTGCTAGGACTCCAATCCCTCAAGTCCTCTAACGTCTTCCACTCATGAACCATCATACATGACATATACACTTTCCTACTCAATGCGTCCGCAACTACGTTTGCTTTCCGGGTGATAAAGAATCGTACAATTGTGATCCTTCAATTTTTTCATCCATCGGCTGTCTCATGTTTAACTCCTTTTGGGAGAAAAGATACTTCATACTTTTGTGATCCGTGAAGACTTCAAATTTTGCCCCGTAGTGATAATGCTTCCATTTATGTAACGCAAACATAATCGCAGCCAATTCTAGATCATGGGTAGGATAATTCCGTTCCGCATCCTTTAACTTCCTTGAGGCATATGCAATAACTTTCCCATTTTGCATAAGTACACAACCTAAACCTTCCTTTGACGCGTCGCTATAAATCATGAAGTTATCGCCACCACTAGGTAACGACAATACAGACTGTTGTCAACCGTCGCTTCAACTCTTGGAAATTGTTCTCACATTTATCGTCCCATACAAATGGTGTTGTCTTCTTTGTTAAGTTTGTCATAGGGGTAGCAATCTTTGAAAATCCTCAATAAACCTCCGATAGTAACCGCTAAACCCAAGAAACTTCGGATCTCGATCCGAAGTTGGTCTCTTCCAATTGTTACCGCTTCCACCTTTGACGGATCCACCGCTATCCCATCCTTTGAAACGACATGCCCCGAAAAAGATACTTCTTCGAGCCAAAAAGCACATTTACTAAACTTGGCAAATAACTTCTTCTCTCGAAGGACCGATAACACCAATCTTAAATGTCGCGCATGTTCTTCTCGTGATTTAGAGTATACAAGAATGTCTTCATGAATACTACTACAAAGCAATCCAAATACTCGTGAAATACCCGGTTCATCAAATCCATGAATACTTCGGTGCATTCGTTAACCCGAATGGCATGACAACAAACTCGAAATGACCATACCTCGTGCGAAAAGTTGTTTTGGGAACATCTTCGGCTCGCACTTTCAACGGTGGTAACCACTCCTCAAGTCTAATTTAGAATACACCATGGAACCCCGCAACCGATCGAACAAATCATCAATATGGGGTAGAGGATACTTGTTCTTGATTGTTACCTGATTCAATTGTGCATGTCGATACACAACCTCAAAGTACCATCTTTCTTCTTTACAAACAAAGCGGTGCACCCCACGGCGACACACTTGGTTTAATAAACTCCCTATCAAGCAATTCTTGCAATGCTCTTTCAACTCTGCGGGTGCCATTCTATACGGAGCTTTAGAAATTGGAGTAGTTCCGGTAATAATTCAATACAAAACTCAACTTCTCTATCGGGAGGCAAAGCATAATCATTGGAGAACACATCCGGAAACTCACGGACACGAAACTTCCTCTAACACCGGGTAACAATACTCCTATCAACCACACATGCTAAATAACCCGCACAACCATGTGACAATAATTTCCTACCTTTTAAAGCAGAAATAACATGTAAACCACTTTTAACAGCATCACCCAAAAACACAAATTCAGGTACACCCGGCATAGAAAAAGTAACTTTCTTCCTATGACAATCTACTAAAGCATGATATGCACATAACCAATCCATGCCAAGTATCACATCATAATCACGTATGGGCAACACTACTAAATCAGCATGCAAGGTGTGATCACCTACGAGTATATCACAAGCCCGGTACACATTCGAAGCCAACATATGCTCCCCCAACGGGGTAGACACCTCAAGCACAAACGACAAGGACTGAGGTAACACACACAAGTTGTTCACAAAATGGGATGCAACATATGAATGTGATGAGCCAGGATCTATAAGAACTTGGGCTCTAGTACCGAAGATAGAGAGACTACCTCCTATAACTGACGTAGACTCCGGCACTCCTCACTGATCAAGTGCAAACACGCGACCCTGGACCTTAGGCCTACCATCGCTATCACTCTTCGTGCCACTCGACTATTGGTTAACACTCCCCGACTGACTACCTCTCGGCTTAGGGCAATTTTTCTTTAAATGCCCCGATTCACCGCAATTGTAACATATTCCCGACGGGTTTCCCGGCTTGCTCCAGCACTTGTCCTCCGTATACCCTGGTCTCGAATAATAACGGCATGTCAACTGACTATTCTGCTGTCCTTGAGAGTAAGTGTTACTGTTATTTCGTCCACCAGATTATTGTCTTGGTTACCCATCCGTCTGTCCTCTGTTCTGATTTCCCCTTCGATTGTTATTGTTACTCCCCTGCCTGTTACCAGAACCTTGTCCTCGCCCATGTTGCTGCGATGATAAAACTGTTCACATTTCCTCTCCTCTATGCTCCTCAATGTCACCCTCAATGGCGTAGGCGCGATCCACCGCATTCGATAATCTACTAGCGTAGGAAAAGTAGTTGTTTTCGATATTCGGTCCTCAACCCTCTAATAAATTTCTGTGTTCTCCATGCCTCAATCGAAACCAAGTAACTGTAATAACGGGCTAGTTCCGTGAACCTCGCCGAATACTGTGCCACGGTCATGCTGCCCTGTTCAAGGTCGTAAAATTCCCGTTCTCTCTTTTCTCGAACCACGGTTGGGACATACTGGGCTTTAAACTCTTTCAAAAAGTTAGGCCAACTGGGCTGCACCCCTATAGTTCCGGCTTTCTTGCAACACTTGCCACCAATGCTCGGATGCGGCCTCAAGTTTGAACACGCTAAGGTAACCTTATCCTTATCATTGCATCCTAGAGCTACAAATATTTTGATAATGTGCTCGATCCACAACTCAGCCTTGGTAGCATCAGGCTCCCCCAGAAAAGCACGTGGCTTCATCTTCAAAAACCTCTCGATAGTCGTGGTATTGTTCCTGTTTTTAACTTCTGGTTGTAGTACTACTTCGGGTTGTGGAGCCTCCACTTCAGGCTGGGGTATTTCTACATTAGGAGGTGGCATCATCCCAGTATTCAATCTCTGAGTCATTTCATTCATAAGCCCCATCATTCTTTCATACATAGCTGCCATAGTTTCACTCGGATTCCCTTGGTTCGGTTCAGGGGGAGTCATTTGCGGACGATTAAGATCCTCCTCTTGACCGTCATTCCCTTCGGTACTCGTACCGACTCTACTAGTGCTCGCTCCGTGTCTAGTCAGCACCATTTTTAACCTACACACAACACTCGGCGTTAAAAATCTTAATAATAAAACCATACCCACCTAGACCATGGAACCTATCCTCGCGAATAGCTAACATAGGCTTTGATACCAACTGTGGCGCCCCGACCCGGATCTTTATACAAAATCCCGAGGTCGAGTCGCCCAAACAACACAACCAATAAGAAAACGAAAAGCACGTGGTGTAACCACCCGTACTTACAACAAAACACAGCGGATAAAACCTGGTTAACACAAGTATAAACAATCTTCAACGTTAACATAGCCGGAAAACAACTAGTAACAACCACGAGTTTACAACTCGGGAAAGAAAACTACCATAACAACATCGGCCACAACATGCCGGAACCACAACATAAACCACGAGCTATAACGTGCTCGGTAAAGAGAATTTCTAACGAGGTTATACACAAGCATGACATACACATGTCGGCTACCAAAAGAATGAATCGTGTTTACAAAACGCCAAGTATTACCCAAGCAAAGTTGATATAACTTTACATAACCACGTCCTTACCAAAAGAAATACTATCGAAACCCAAAAGAAATCTCCAGAGATGACTCGAGCTATCGTCCTCACCGGGAACCGCTAGGCTGGCTCAGATCTAATGAAAAATAATAAACAATAAACGGGGTGAGTCAAAACTCAATAAGTTACTAAATGTAACTACATGACATGGCATAATGCTCAAGATATAAATCATAACATGGTATTAACAATCATGTACCATAACAAGACGTGGATCATCTTCATTGATATACAAATTATTCAACTCACATAGCACCTTGTTTAACACATAAGTGCTTATAAATAAATCACGTTACAAAGGATATTATATCTCTTCTGCTTCAACGTTTACTCTTGCAATACGTGAAAACAACAAAAAACGTGGACCGATACTCTTGTGGGATGTATCGTATTCTATCGACTACACTAGTCGGAAACTAGCAAGCCAAAGTCGGGCGTATTGCTACAACAATGGGGCTACATCTCAACTGGCCAATGAAGAGGTGTGTGATAACCGTGCGGCGACATAGAGCGATTACAAACATTGATTTATAAAGGCTATATGTCGTCCCACCATAACGTTAGTACGACGACGCCACTGGACTTACACAACACATAAGCACGCATTCTTACTCTACTCATGAAAATAACCGTCAAGTTCAAAAGTAGTGAACTTAACAAATAACATGTAGTTTATATTATTCTACAACATGTGATCATCACCCATAAATTTCAAAGACTTTAAAACACAACATTAGAGCTAATTTACAAGTATCTAATTTAACAGTATCAATAACCCGGAGGGCCTAAATCCTTACCAAACGAACTCTAACTTTCGTAGGACTTAAACATGGTATCCATTAAGTGATACTCTAACTAAAAATCCAATTCTTAGAGTCTATACACACCTCTAAAATCTGGGTATATTTGCTATATGCAAATATTTCCCAATAAGTCTCTAACTTGTTCTTGAGTCCAATTTCATGATTGTGGGTTCGAATCAACATGCAACATCTTTCCAACTCACCACTTAACATATAAACATGTTATACACTTTCTCATATCATTCAAACATGAATTCATCAAGAATCAAGGCATGCATGAACAATTTATCACAAGTATGCAACAATTTACTAAGCATACATAAGGGGGTTAGTAACTTACCTTAAAATGCACAATTAAACCAAAGAAAACATGATCAAAGCCTTGTAAAGAAGTCTCCTAGTCTTCCTCTACACATGCATGGTCTAGATCAACAAATCAAATGGTTGAATAGAGAGAACTTGCACTCCACACACTGTTCTCACCTCCCAACACACACAATGACTCTCTCTCTAATTCTCTTGGTTGATTTGGAAGGAATGAGGGTGTAATCTTTACTCCCTAGGGTGTAATAAGGGTGGGAGAAGGTGTTGACACAAGCCCAAAGTCGTGGAGAACAAATGAGCTAAAATGTTTTTAAGTAGGGAGTAAAACAATTTTTTTCGGGAAAACAGAGTCACAATTTGACCAACCTCGCACGGCCGTGCCAAAAATACATGCACGATCGTGCCACTCTCGCACGGTCGTGCCAAGCTTCACAGACTAAAACTCAACTTTCTGTTGGCACTCGCACGGCCGTGCCATGAATAGGCGCACGATCGTGCCAAACTTTTAACAGTCCAGTCACCTTTATTTCACTATATTCCCTAGGTTTGATCACTTGGTCATTCCTAGGTTGGTTACACAACACTTATAACACATCTAACAAACACCATAACTCACAATGATCAACTTAACAATGCATTATAAGGTGTGTGATGCATAAACCAACAAATGCAACAAGAATTAAAACATGTTTAATCTAACATGATATTCAAGCAAACTTTAAACACCCATACCCATGTTAACATGCAACAAAATAAGCACATAGGTCATAAATAATCCTAGGGTATTACAGGATGCCTTCTCTTGTGGTTTGTATAAGTTTGGATGAGTTGTATAAACTGAGTTGTATATCCTTTAATTTATGCAGTTGAATGGCATGTCGCCATGTTTCTATTCCGCAGTTGTGTATATGTTAAACAGGTGATTATTTTGATTATGTATAGCCGGTTCATGCCTGAATTTGGGCTTTGCTGAGGAGCTTGAATTGGGGTGTGATATTAATCTTCGCAGTACTCTTGCAGTAGTTTATGTGAATACATGAATGTCCCATGTGCAAAAATTGGTTTTAAACCCTAATATGAGACTAATTTTGCCAGTAATTTCCTAAGGATCATTAGTTGGAGAGAAATCAGTTTGAATATGCACCTTAATTTTATAATAAGTAATGCTATGGGTACCAAAAGAGTACTAATTTTTTTGCACCAAATGATATGTCAGCTGATGTGTTAGGCTGATGTGGTATAAAAAATAAAATTAAAAATCATAATTAATGCATCACATCAGTTGCCACATTAGCTAACATATCATTTGGTACAAAAAAATTTAGTACTTTATAGGCATCATAGACTACTCTTTTATAGTTAGGACTAGTGTGACCGTGGCTTTCAAAAGAGCTACTAGGGTGGATGTCACGTGCTATCATGTAACTTTATATTGTTCACCTAGGCTGCCACATCAGCTTTTCATCCAATTTTTGTAAGGAACATTGCAACTTATGTGTGTAGTCAAAGTTACATTGCATTGACAGTGGTAAAGATGAAAAAAGTAAAAAAGTTTAATGGTAGAAGTCGTGGTAAAGATGAAAAAAGTAAAAAATGTTTAATGCTAGAAGTCGTATCTGAGCCTAAGTGTACGTTGACTCGAAATGACGTTTGGCCTAAATATTATGATGTTGTGTATTTATTAATAATGTCCATGTGGGGTAGAGACTCATCAATTAAAGTAGCGAAGTAAAATAAAAATAAAGTGATAAAAGTAACATTTCAAAAGATAAGATGTAAAAATTGACATATTTTTTTGCAAAGATCTAAAACGGAATAATGGATTCTTTTTAAAGAACTGAAGGAGTATGCTTAGTCTCGTAAATTAGGCTTAAATATCAATTTGGTCACTCTACTTTTACTCAAAATTTATTAAGCTCATCGTACTTTCTTTTTTCACACATTAATCACTCTACTTGGACTGGAGAATCAATAAGCTCACTCAATCAATGAGCTTATTGATTGAAAAAATCCAAGTAGAGTGATTAAAATATGAACAAAAATAGTAAAGTAAACTTAATGAATTTTTGGTAAAAGTAGAGTGACCAAATTGATATTTAAGCCCGTAAACTACCCAGTGACAGGAATTTGTATATGAGTGGTATTCAAGATAACACTTACTATATCTAGGTTTTTAAAATGTGTTTTTAAAGTTACATGTTAGCCAAACCCTATCTACCAACAATACTAAAGATTCAATTTTTGCATCCAAAAGAATATTCTAACCTGATGTGCCTATCAAAAATTCTATAAATATTAAATGAACACCCTATCTGTATTTTGTTTGACAGTATTTGACTAATTTATTTAAAAATTAGAACAATTATATGAATGTTTCGGTCCAAAATGCAGTAGTATCACTTTATTATTAATACCACTTTTTAAAAATTCTATATTAATAAAAGGCCAAATGACATTTTCACCAACTATACTTGGTTAAGCTCCATTTTCACACCCCGTATTTTTTTCTCATTGTTTTAGCACTATTCTTCGAATACGTTAGTCAATTTTATTTCATACCTTAATGTCTCTGAAAGTTAACGAAAATCTTACTTGGAAGTAGAGGTGGCAATTTTTGCTCGTGTACATATGTTCGCTCAGTCCATTCACTAATTAATGGGTATGAGTACATATAAAATTGTTAATGGGTATAAATGGGCGTGCCCATTTAAGACTACTAATTTTAGTGGGCGTATATGTGCTTAAGTGGGCGCTCATCTAACTCATATGACATTCACAAACTAATACCCAATTATTCCATCCCAATCTCTCTCTTTCTGAAATGAGTTTATCCCATCATTTCCCTTATTCATTCTTCCTGAAATGAAAGGCGAATTGTGAACAAGTACATTTTTATTAAATTGAAAAAAATAAACACACACACAGACACAGTAGTTTTATACATATAACTTCTCTCAAATCATAATCAATAGTGGCACACAGTAATTTCGTTGTATATTTAGTTTTACTAAAAATAAATTTAGTTATACATATAAATAGTGGCACACATCCATACGTCCCTTATTTTTTTATAAAGCAAACTTTATTTATATCCACATTTTTATTAAAATGGTCAAAACTTGAGTACTATCTTCTAATATTTTTATTATTCCGTTTAGGAAGTTAGGATCAGATTTTGTTTTTTTCCTTGTTTGATTTTTAATCAAAAAGGCATGAAGTACTATCTTCTAAGATATGATACAGGTTATTATGTAGGATTTTTTTTTTGTAATTAAAAAAAAACTATCACGTTTAAAAGATTTTTTAAAAGAAATCTTACATTGGAGCACGCTTGAAAATATTATATTTTTTATCACATTAAATTTTTTTTTTAAACATACCATATAAAAAAAAAACTAGTAAAAGATCGCATTGGCGATAGTAGTTTTATATGTAAACTAGTTTTACACATGTGCGTTTAACGCACGAACATGTATCTTTTCAACTAAATAACACTCAAGCAAAATAAAGAGGAAAATCAAAATAAAAAGAATAAATGGAGGTAAAGTAATTTTGGAAGCAACTAATTAAATAGAAATGCAATAATATATCGGTAATATTATAGTTTCGAAAAATTTCTTATACACAAAATTTGTTGTTTTATTTCTTGGTTTTCCTCTTTATCACATATTTTTAATTAAATTATTTATGAATAGTATAATTTACTTTTCCTTAAATTATATTACATAAATTGAAAAAAAAGAAAAATAATTATAGTGAAATTTATAAAATAATTATAAGACTTGGTTGTCATTGTATAATTTCAGGTAATTACATAAATTGAAAACAAAAGAAAAAATGTTCTATTTTAATTTTCCTCTTTGTTTTTATTAATGTAATACTCTATAACATATTTATAGAGTATAATTTAATTTTTCTTAGTTTATTCTTTGTATTTTGTTTTTCCTCTTTGTTTCAAAAATTAATGATTAATATTTCGTATATTCGAAATTTACATAATTAATAACTAATATTTCAATTTAAAATTACATAAATTTGAAAAAAAGAAAAAAAATAAAAGATATTGTTTTCATTGACAACGGTTCAATTGAAAATATTGTCAAATGAAAAACAATACGAAAGGGAAGGGAAGGAGGAGAGAGAGAGAGAGAGAGAGAGGGGGGAGAGAGAGTGAGTGGCGGACTTTGTTTGACACTTTTTCCAATGTTACTTTGTCCAACTCATAGTTTGGATGTATATTCATATATATATATATATATATATATATATATATATAGAGAGAGAGAGAGAGAGAGAGAGAGAGAGAGAGAGAAAATGTGAGAGAGAGAAAATGTGAGAGAGAGAGTGTGTGAGGGAGTCTGCCATTTTTTCCAATGCACTTTTTTTAATGTCACTTTTTTCACCTCATAGTGAGTGGGTTTTTCACTTTTTTCAACTCATAGTTTGGATGTAATCATAATCTTTCATCATTACCCTCTACTTGTGTTGTAATCATCTTGGTTGTACTCTAAGTATTTTTGTAATTATGACAAATTTTAATAATACTAATATATCTCTTAATAATTAAACTTTTCAAACGTTGACTTTTTGGTGAAACGGAGAAGTATTATACTTTTGATTTAAATTTTGCTTAGTTGATGGCTTTGTAATTTGCTGCTGAATTCAATGTCATTATTGTCCCTACTTTTTCAACAATGTACTCACACTCATGTGAGTCAAGTGCCAATTATATGGCTTCTTTTCTGTTTGTGTTTGGATGGAAAATTGGACGGAATGAGTGAAGTGTGTTGTTTGAGAGGGTTTACTATCTGGTGGTGTAATATTTTAGATTAAGGGGTGATATGTTAACATGATATAAATAGGGGGCTTTCTGTAATTTGGCGCAAAGAACGGGCACACTTCATAGGTGTGCAGCTAGGTGCAATTTGAGAGAATTGATTTATTTTATATTTAAAGATTGTGTTATTATACTATCTTTATGATTTTGTATTTTCGAAAAAATTTTAAAATGTTTAATCAGTTTTAGGCATATTAAGAAGACTTTATTTTTGGTATGGCAATTTTGGCGGAATATTTCCTTATTTAGACTTATTAGGTTTTATAAATATATAGATTTTTTAAAAGTAGTCTTATTTAGTAAAATAAATTTAGTGTTATTTAGTTTTAGTAACATTTTAATAAAAGTAGTTTTATATGTATATATATAAACACACACACACACTGTAAGGGTCTAAATTGGCATATATTTGTCAAAGAGAAGTTAGAATTATAACGAAGTAGTAATATATTGGAAAATTGTAAGAGTATATTAATATTATATAGTTTAACTTTTAGTTTTAATTGGTAAATTTTTGTAATGTTTATTTTTATTTTAATGGGTAAATGGGTACCCATGGGCGCCCAAGTCCATTTGAAGCCCATCCATTTATGCTCATATAATTAGTTGGGCACTCACTTGCCCGTCCATTTGAACCCATTACCCATATGGGCACTGCCCATACCCGCAGAGTCCGCCCATTTGCCACCTCTATTTGGAAGATTAAGTTTGCTGACTGTTTTCCCTTGTTGACTCACATGGAACTCACGTCAGTCATGTGAACGATTAAAGCACACTGGAGTAAACTATGGCAAATTCAATTTTAGGGGTTTTGAAACGGGCGATTATGATAGTTGGGAAAAAAAATTATATTCTCAAGTGCGTTTTACTCCCTCTGTTCCACCCAAAGAATCTACGTTTGAAAAATCTAATTATTAAGAGATATATTAGTATCATTGGAGTTTATCATAATTACAAAAATACTTAAGCACAACCAAGATGATTACAACACAAGTAAAAGGTAAAGATAAAAAATTATAAAAATTTTAAGCATAATCTTTTAAAAGAGAACTCTTTAAATAAAATATTTTAAAATAATATAATTGACTTTTTGTCTAGAACGGGGAAAGTAATTTTTTACATAATTCATGTAATCTAAGAAGTAACCTAAAAATAATGGTTAAACGATAAATAAAATATAGGTGTAAAAATGTCGTTTAAACTTAATAAAAAACAGAAAAAGAAAAAAAAGGAGGTCAAAGAGGACTGCCCCAGTTTGGCACATTTCCCGCCAAAAGCAGTATCACCCCTCTCTCTCTCTCTCTCTCTCTCTCCTGATAAATAAATCCACTGATGAAGCCCTAGCTTGTTCATTATACTAGTTAATTTATTCCACAACCAAAACAAGATAAATTATTCACTGTTCTGTGAAAATCCTTAGATTCAATGAAGGGAGGTACTGTACAAATTAATTGGCACGACACTAAACCCGTCCTAACCCTAGATTTCCACCCCATTTCTTCCATTCTCGCCACCGGCGGTGCCGATTTCGACATCAAGGTACCGTATTGTATTTTCTCTTTCTCTATCTCTTTCTTGCTAATTTTGATTTTTTTTTTGCTACCCTTTAGTTGAAATTATACAAGTTTGTTTACCACGAAAAACACAGTACTTGCTTAATCTGTAAACGAAAAATCCATCATATTGAATTACTTGACCATTTTAGTACTTCGCGACCCAAATTGAGTCTCCATTTTTTGCCCCAAAATGAGTTTGCGTTTTGTACGAAGTTACTAAGTTCATATTTGCTATCTATCATGTCCCGATGTGCACTTTCAATATTATAGTGTGAATACTGAGGGGATTCATGTATATGTACCACGAAAATGATCAAAATGTCAAATTCCTTAATTTTTTCAAAAACTATATAGGGAAGCTCCATTTTGAGACGGAGGAAGTAGTGCATGTACATGAATGTCCTTATTGTCTACACTATAGTATTGCAAGTGCTGATTGTGCCAATACAAATAGCGCAAGCGAATTTAGTAACTTCATCGAAAATGTGACTTATTTTGGGAATTTTTTTTTGGAAAAGGGACCCTCAATTTGGGTCAGAGGGAGAAGAAGCTAAAGCCCCCATTATAATTTGATTTCTTTTTGTTTGAATGCCCACTTTGCACAAAGACTTGTTAAATGTAGTTAAGTGAATGCTGTTTCTTCTAATATATTACTTCCACTAAAGTATGGGAGTTGCTCGTTTTCGGACCTTAATTGATTGTTTTGGTATCCTTCTGCAAATTATGACTCATTCACTGCAGAGTATTTTCTTTTCTGTACTAGTTGATTGTAAATGATCCTTCCTAGTGATTTACAAGCTTATAGTTTGTTCGCTAATGATTTTTGATTCTATTCTACATTTGAGTTAAGTTAATGTTCGTTTCTCTCTATTGAAATTATAGTATGAGTTGTGAATGGGTTGTTATTAGCGACCAACTTTGACTGTCTGAAATGGAACTTTTCCAGCTGTGGCTGGTGAATTCGGGACAGGTGGAAAAAAAAGTTCCTACAGCTTCTTATCAGAATAGCCTTTCTTACCATGGATCTGCCGTGAATGCTCTTCGCTTCTCACCTCCAGGTATGGGTTTCGGTTTTCTGTTAGCTTCTCATCCCTTTTGATGGATGGCGGAGTTGACCAATATAAATCTCTTACATTTAGTTAGTTAAATGGAATAATAAATGGAAAGAAATTCGCTTCGAATGCAGCCACAACAAAAGGACTAGCTATAATTTGTTTTACCTTTGATGTAGATTGTGAATTCGGATATCTGTTACTCTTTGCTTTTAGAGTTTCATGTAAAATTAAGATGATTCTTTTAGGTTTGTTAAATTTAAATTATGCACATAGTTACTGTGTAGACCTGTGTCCCCTCTCAAAACAAGGCTAATATTGTAGTATATGCATTGATAGATAAGAAAGTCAACACTCAAATGGGCCAAAGGTGTTTAGAAAGTTAGCCCATACGTTCACAGACTCTGAGCCCCTCTATACCGAACTGTGCGACCTTACTTCCTTGTCTCCATCATAGAGTCCTCCCCTTCAGTATTGCACATATTTCTTTCCCTCCATATCACCACTTAGGCATAAAAGCTGCCAACCAGCTCCTGAAAACTGTTACAATTCCATTCCCTTTAGAAAGCAGTTCGCAAATATTTTGTGCCTCCAGCACTGCTGAAATCTATATGAGAGTTTGTACCAGGACTTCATTACAAACAATTCATTCTCTTTAGATGTAAAATTAGAATTATCTTATCTGGATATGCAACCTTGCTATCATGATCTAACGTGTGGCAGTAATGAGAAGATGCTAAAGCCATCTTGAACTTCTTGTTGTTTATGTGGCTGTAACAAAAGTACATCTATGCTAGAGATAGTGGGAGAAGGGCTCTTCTTTTGTTTGTGAAGAAGTCTCATTACAAAATTGGGTCTGACTTTCAACTTCACTTTTGTTGTCTACATTCTAATTTGAATCAATCATCCTCCTTTGCTTAATATATTGAGGTAGGAGTTGAACTAAAAGTAACCCTGAAGAAAAACTGAAAGAAATACAACTAAGATGGTTGGCCTAGTGCATGAGGCAGAAAGGTCTAATGTATACCGTCTGACCCCCAAAGCAAAGCCATTGTTTGAGAATTGGACGTCTAGGACACAGTGGTGCAATGTTACTACTCTGCCAA
Organism: Platycodon grandiflorus; assembly: GCA_016624345.1. Lineage (NCBI taxonomy): Eukaryota > Viridiplantae > Streptophyta > Magnoliopsida > Asterales > Campanulaceae > Platycodon > Platycodon grandiflorus. The sequence goes on along the minus strand of CM028361.1, from coordinate 58,296,230 downwards.
GGTTTGACCGTCTTGAAAGATATATTGCTAACACTAAACGAAAGAAATATGATAAAAAGAACTTGGAGTTTATGATTTATGAGAGTAAAGTGAAATGAACGACCGAAGAAGACTTGGCCCCTCCTGTGGTCTCCCGTAGTTGCTGGCACGGAGTTAGCCGAGGCTTCTTTGACATATGTTGTACCAGCGGACAACACGTGCTAAATTTTACTCTGATTTGTTCATGAGTACCACCAACATCTGCCTTGGCTAACACTTATGGAATTTTGTTTTGTTTCATTCGTTGGTTAAACAGGAGAAATCATTTATTGATTTCAAACTTTTAGTATTCTTTTTGTTTTTTAATTTCAAACTTTTAGTATTCATAAATGTTTCAGCACAATAGATCATAGCAAGTAATTTTGATATCAACCAGCACAGTCAGAGTACCAATCTCGATCCTGTCTCCTGTCCCTATTTTGCAGCAAAAAGCTGAGATGACTCTGCTCATAGTAGGAGATACTTCCAAAATACTTGATAGGTTGTACTTGGAGTCCCTTGATTCTGCAGTTGATTTGAGCAGATAGGTGTTCTATCTAGTTTTGGTGCATTATTCAATCAGGAGTCATGCTCTTGAGGTTGCCCATTCCTCTGTGCTTCATTACGCATAATTTGTATCTTTGTTAATATGTACCATAACATAGATCACTGTCATCATCCATTTATTATGTTTCACCTTAAACTTTTTCAACTTCTCCTATTGTAAGTTAGTGTAAAACTAAAAGTAGTGTTTTCTGTCTAATGTCTTACACTTATCTTACTTTTGATTTATGATATTAATGTTCTTGTGAAATATATGCAGGGGACCAGCTTGCTTCTGGTGCTGATGGTATGATTTTCTTCATATCATGAACTGTTTCGTTCTAAATGGCGATTTAAACCTTTTCTTTGTTTAAGTGAAACCATATGTTCTTAAATTGAGTTCTTCCAAGTGTAGGTGGTGAGCTGATAATATGGAAGTTACATGATAGTGATGCTGGTCAAACATGGAAGGTTCTCAAAACATTATCGTAAGGCCTCAAATTTGGATTTGCTTCTATTTGTGATACATTGTGGTATACAAGAGATTCCACTTGTTTGATTTATGTCGTAAACCTGAGCTGGTCCAAAGCCAGCTAAACTTATGCTTATCTAACAAAATTTTCTTCAGTGGATTGTAATTTGATGTTACCCACCTAATTGCGGTCAATTTGAATATAATAATATCAATGAGTTGATCATATTCAAAAAAATAAGGCAGCGATGAAGTTAATTTATGACACCCTCTCTTCCATTCAAAAGAGTTCCATTTTAAGGTCATACTCATAAAAGGATTTAATAACTTTCCATAAATATCGTTAATTTAAAATTTAAGGTGGCTTTACTAAATATAAGGTTAATGCAAAAACTCTTAATTTTGAAACTCAAAAAATTTATCAGCTTAATTTGTCAAAATGGACTCTTTGAATGGAACAAAGGGAGTATAGTTAAAAATTAAGTGTCCCCTATTCCATTTTGGAACGTTCCAAAATAAGTGTACCTTTCTATTTTTAGAAAGATTCCTTGGCCAAATTGTCTACAATACCCTTATTGATTGTGAGATGAAAAAACATTGATTTGACTCCTCTAAAGGATACTTTAGGGGTATTAAAGGAAAATTACATAGAACCAACCACTTTCTTACCTGTTAAAGTTAATAGGGGATACTTATTTTAGAACGGAGCGAGTAGCAATTAAAAATGATTTGGGTTGATGAGGCTTATGGTCAGTATCAATTTATGCTCTATTACCTCCGCAACATGAACTTCTCATTTCTATTTTAAGAAAGATTCCTTGAACAAATTGTCTACAATACCCTTATTGATTGTGAGATGAAAAAACATTGATTTGACTCCACTAAAGGATACTCTAGGCATATTAAAGGAAAATTACATATAATCAACCACTTTCTTAAAACCCGTGTAAAGTTAATAGGGGACACTTATTTTGGAACGGAGGGAGTAGCAATTAAGAATGATTTGGGTTGATGAGGCTCATGGTCAGTGTCAATTTATGTTCTGTTACCTCCGCAACATGGACTTCTCATTTCTACCTACTTACATGTGTCTACAAGAAACAAGACACAATAGTACACGACATGGGTGTGGTAGGTCGACATCTACATATGTCATAGTGTAAAATCCTACATTTCGTGGGTCGGACACCGACGCCTGTACCTTACCTGATTCCTTATAACAGCCTGTTATTATCTGATCTTAGTCCATTGTTTATCTTACTAAGCTGTATAGCATTAATGGGGGGCTGGAACTGTTTAGGATACTCGTTTGGCACGCTGGGGAACTTATTAAGTTTGATAATTTGCCCCAACTTTCAATGCCTAATTATATCTGCCATGTGCCCCAGTCGAAATTCTAGGGAGCAGCTATGAACACATTTGGAAAAAATTTATTTGTTCACGTTATTCTTGAAAAAAAGGAGTTTTTCGAGACTCATAGTTAAATTTAAACCATTTGGAACTTTCATTAAAGTAGAGGTGTGATAAAAGGAGTAATTAATGCAATGATGAATTGTGGATGATGGAACAAGTAATCAGAATGCTGATAGGATTCCTAATCTACTATACATACTAAATTATGTTGCTAGATTGGACATTGCTTGTCACATGGAATGTAATAGCAACCATAACAGCTAAAAACACTTGTACTCACAGTTGAACTTTTACAAGTCAGGTTTCACCGGAAGGATGTGTTGGACCTGGAGTGGTCTACTGATGGTACATTTCTCATTTCTGGATCAGTTGATAATTCCTGCATTATATGGGATGTTAATAAAGGTAAGAAACATGATGCATAACTAAAGCACATGTCTGTGGTTGTAATCTTTGTTCATAGTCTGATTGTCTATACATCCTTTCAGGGTCAGTCCATCAGATTTTGGATGGTCATTTTCATTATGTTCAAGGTGTGGCATGGGATCCATTGGCCAAGTATGCTGCTTCTCTTAGCTCAGACAGAACTTGTCGTATATATGTCAACAAACCTCAAAGTAAAACGAAAGGAAATGAGAAGACAAGTTACGTCTGTCAGCATGTCGTGACTAAAGTGGAACCGCAAGGGGTGGATGAATGCAAGGTTGGAAATGGTCCAGTGCTTATAAGTTGTATTTCTTCATTGATGGATTCCATATTTATATGACAATTTAATATGTGATATCCAATGCAGTCTGCTAAAAACCATCTTTTTCATGACGAGACACTGCCATCTTTCTTCAGAAGATTAGCTTGGTCGCCTGATGGTTCATTTCTACTTGTGCCGGCAGGTAATGTGCCTCCAGATGTAACAAGTCTAACACGTTTTTATTGTAGATTCCCTGGAAAGCCATTTCTAATTTTCTATGGTTGCTTTAAAATCCTTTTGTCACATCCATCTGATTGTTGCTGAGAATTATTTGTGCTACTAAATTGTATAATTTAGGCCAGAATCTGCTGCTTTGCCTTTTCATCCAAAGGATTCCATAGTTGGAATACAACTTTCTGTTTATTTTTTTCTTTCTTTTTGGTTGGTAAAGCAACCAGTCTTTTGTAAATCGGTAAACACCTTAAATTGGCCATTTTCTGAGTTTTCTTTGCCTATCCAAGACTATCCGCTTTTATTTTCAGCTGGTTCAGTTGGTTCTCAAACTATTCTCACTTGTTATTCTCTGATATAATTTTTGTTGAATGGAGTTCTTTGCCCAAGCACTACTTACATCACATAGCTTGACAATTTGTATTCTATTATGCAATCTGACCAGTAACTGAATGTAATAATTTATTTTCATTTATATATGAGGATGTTAACATTTTGCCTCATTTCAGGTTCTTACAGAATCTCACCTGTTTCAGAACCTGTAAACACTGCTTATGTTCTTTCCAGAAAAGATCTTTCAAGGCAAGATATCCTTATTTCGTTTTTGTTCTTGTTGTTTTAGGGTATTTATAGAGTTTTATACTCCTGGTTAATGTCCAACAAGCACTGATTTCTCTGATGCATAAGATTACCTACATTTCAAATGTTTATGATATTATTGTTTTTTTTCTGTTTCCTTTTTACCCAATATTGTCTATGTGCTCTTTTTCCTGTCATCTTAGCCTTTGTTCAATATGCAGGCCTGCTTTGCTGCTCCCTGGTGCCAGCAAACCTATTGTGGCAGTACGCTTCTGCCCTTTGGCTTTCAGCCTTCGTGGGTTGAGCTCATGTAAATTTTTGCTGAATGTAGTAGAGCCTTCTTTTACAATGAGCATTTACTTTTCATCAGAATCTAAATTTTCACATTTGACTCGTGCAGCTGCATTCTTCAAGCTCCCATATCGCCTAATTTTTGCAGTGGCCACTTTAAACTCTTTATACATCTATGACACACAGAGTACTCAACCAATAGCAATATTAGCTGGTCTTCACTATGCAGCCATAACTGACATTTCATGGTACATTGCACGACTTTCCATTAATCAATCATGCTTCTAGTTTTCTGCTGCCTACACTAGGGTAAAGTGAAAAAGTAAGAACTATATTACCCAAGGATTTTAATAGTTGATCGTATTAGGTCACCTACCGCCAAATATCTGGCCCTTTCCTCCCAAGATGGTTACTGTACTCTGGTAGAATTCGAGGATAATGAACTGGGATCCCCGGTCTCTCTGTCAGGTTCACTCTTGTATTTCGACTTACTTTCTGTTTCCCCTTTTTGAGTTACATTGCAATGTCTTCTGAAAGAGTTTCTGTTTACACTGATCAGTTGAGAAGAAAGTCAATGCTGATCAGAATGTGATCCCTGTTGAGACCACAAAGAGCATGGAGAAAATCAATGAAATTAGAAACGACAAGGTCAGCATTGGTTCTGCAAATGGAAAATCCGAAGCAGAGAAAAAGGAAGGCGAACAAGCATCTTCAAATTCAAACGTGTCTACTCCAGTTCCAAATAAGCCTGCCAAGAGGCGTATTACTCCGATGGCCATCGATTAACTAGAATAGTTTCAAGTGTCTGTAAAAATTTATGTAATTTTCTAAACATCATTGTTTTATATGTGATACTAAGTAACCAATAGAGTAGTGTGTTTGTATCTTAGTGTCAAGCATGTGATGGTTTGAAAGGTGATATCACGTGTTAAGTCAATAATATTAGTAATACAACAACTAGAGAGAGAACACATACAAAATGAATAAGCCTAACAATTAGCAGCCAATAAACCAGGCCCAAAGTGAAACCCAAAACTCAACTCCCTTGTCAAAAAATGAGTAAGCCCAACAATTAACAACCCATAAACCAGGCCCAAAAGAAACAAACTCAAAAGTACCAACCAAAAAAAAAAAAGAAAAAGTGCAAGTGGGCCACACACAAAAAAAAGGAATAGAAAAACCTCCCTCCTTTGAGAAACTACTACTCTGTAGTTTTATATTTTGACTTTATTAATTAACTTGATAAATTTTGACCAAAACTATATGAGAATTTACTCGTCCTTATGAAATTTTAAGAGTTGCTATTGTCTATTGATATACTACATGCATTCCGGACAAAAAATCTATTATTCTATTTTGAAATATTTTGTTTGAAGAGTTTATTTTAAAAAATTATGCTTAAAATTTCTATAAATCTTTTCACTTTACCCTGCACATATGCTATAAACATCTTGGCTATGCTAAAATATTTTTGTAATTATAATCAACTCAAATGCTACTTATATATACCTTTATTATTAGACTTTTTAAACGTGGACTTTTTGAATAGAAATGAGGAAATAATTCTTAATATTGTTTCAATGATAAAAATTTATTATGTTGACTTTCATAAAAAAATGAACTACTCCCTTCTTTCCCAAGTGAATGTTCATTTTAAAAAAAAAATTTTGTCCGAAAACAAGTGTCTATTTTTATAAAAATTTACTAAATTTATATTCCCTCCGTTCCACCCAAAGAGTCCACATTTGAAAAGTTTAATTATTAAGGGATATATTAGTGTTATTGGAGTTTGTCATAAAAAAATTACTTAAGCACAATCAAGATGATTACAACACAATGGGAGGGTAAAGATAAAAGATTATAAAATTATAAAAATTGTAAGCATAAGTTTTTGAAAGTCGACTCTTTAATTAAAACATCACTAAATAGTATAGTGGACTCTTTGCCTGGAACGGAGGGAGTATTTGCTAACTATCATATCTTAGTGTTCATTTGCAACGTGTCTAGAGCTGGCAAAATCAGCTCTGCCAAATGGGCTGGCCCAGCTGATTTCAAGGCTTGGCCCGATGGGTTGGGATTGGGCTGGCCCAGCCCAGCCCATTTCCAGCTCTAAATGTATCGTAGGATGCTATATGCATTAACGTCTATTAACTACAAAAATAATTTAGGGGTAATTTCGGATCAGTCCCTTTTTTAACATTTCAATTCGCTCCAGTTCAAAAAAAAAAAAATCGGAAAAAGACATTTTTTTGTCGAAAAGACAACAATACCCTTAATGAAACCAAAACACGCGTGCATCAGGCATCCCAAGACATCGGGATGCAACAATTGGACATCAGGATGCAACAATTGTGCATCGGGATTCAATTTGAGATGCAACAATTGGGCATCGAAATGCAACAATTGGGCATCGGGATACAGTGCCACTTTCTCAGATTAATTTGGGCATCGAGATTCAAGAATTGTGCATCAGGATTCAATTTGAGATGCAACAATTGGACATCGGGATGTAATGTCACTTTCTCAGATTAATTTGAGCATCGGGATGCAACAATTGGGCAACGGAATGCAGTGTCACTTTCTCAGATTAATTTGGGCATCGGGATGCAAGAATTGTGCATCAGGATTCAATTTGAGATGCAACAATTGGACATTGGGATGCAATGTCACTTTCTCAGATTAATTTGGGCATTGAGTTGCAAGAATTGTGGATTGGGATCCAATTTGAGATGCAACAATTGAGCATCGGGATGCAGCAATTAGACATTGGAATGCAGTTCGACTTTCTTAGATTAATTTGGGCATCGGGATGCAAGAACTGTGTATCGAGATTCAATTTGAGATGCAACAATTGGGCATCGGGATGTACAAATCTCTGCATCACGATTAACAAATCTTCATCTTGTGTAGTTGAACTTATTAATTCCTTATAAATACACATTCATGGCATTCATATTGATTAACACCATGGAATGATAAACAAGATCATCAAATCTCATTACTCTAAGAATTAAGAAACAAGAGAAGGAAACGGAAACAGCTCAAGGCAGGCGAGCTTTATTATCATAACCAATCTGCTAATACAAACGCTTAAATCAGATAGTAATACAAATTTATGATACTATTCTTGAGGAGGGAGTATTTTTAACATAGTTGTGTTTTTGTAATAAGAGTTGCTAAAATCGAAAAGTATTTATAACCCACTACTATAGGTGGTACTAATTCAAGGTTGTTGGATGAATCCTAATTTAAAGTCAATTCTTGACATTTTTGCTTTGAAGCATATATGGAAGAAACATATGTATTTTAGAAACAATTTTATGAAAGTGCCTTTTAGCGGTTAAAAAAAAATTGGAGTGAAGCGGTTACAAATTTTAAAAAGGGACCGGCCAACAATTTTTCAAATAATTTAGAAGTCAAATTCCTTAATATTCTTTCTTAATGTTTTGAACAGTGGGCCCTCTTTTGTTCTACACAAAAGCAAACAAGAGACCTTTTATTACAAATTTACTTGGCCCAACCTAATTTATTAGAAACGTGGAATGGGCCAACAAAAATCGATGGCCCATCTCTCTCTCTCTCTCTCTCTCTCTCAATGGCTCGACATTGAGAATGGTTGCTATTTGCCATCTCCATAAGTACGGACGGCCACATTAATCTATCTAACTATTTTAATTCCTTCCAAAGTTGCAATGCTTTAAATGCGAAACCAAACACGTCCTAGTAATGTGTGGACAAATCTGAAAGACAAATTTTAGAATGTCCAAAAATTTCAATGATTGACAACTCAAGGGACCCAATGGAAGAGATGTGATTGATAGAGAAGTATCCCAATCACCTTTCGAGTCAAACATGGAATAGTATTCTCTCCAATGTTACAAATTTACAATGTAGTAGGTCCTTATCCCCTCTCTCTCTCTCTCTCTCTCTCTCTCTATATATATATATATATATATATAGTTAGTAACTAGGAGATGTTTTGAATGATTGATGTAAAAGTACGTTTTGTAAAATAGAAATGTCACACGAAAGGTTACCAATATAATTTCAACCTTTTCGAACCACGGTTCATATAAATTAAGGGAGGGTAAATTACAAATAACTCTCCCCAACTAGAGGTCAGGTTTGTATTGCCCCCCTTAATATCAATTGAAATAATGTGCTCCCTCAATTATATATATATATATATATATATATATATATGAGAGTATTTAATAGTTACTTTTTTATTTAACCATCAATGGTTAATCTCATTATTAACCATTGAATCAAAAATTAAAGGTTGAGATTTAATGGTTAGTTGGAAAATGCAATTAATGCAAGTAGGTGAGTCATTTAATGCATTAAATCTCAACCTTTAATTTTTGATCCAATGGTTGATAATGAGAGTAATCATTGATGGTTAAATAAAAAAGTAACCATTAAATACTTTTCCACATATATATATATATATATATGTATATATATTTATTTATTTATTTAAATTGCACCAGTCGTCCTTCAAAAGCAAACCATGCTTATCAACATGCAGATCACTACAAATTCTTCATATAGATTTGTTTGGCCCAGTCACAACTGTAAGCCTAGGAGAAAGCAAGTACACCTCGGTGGTCGTTGATGATTTTTTAAGATATACATGGGTTGAAATAATGTCATCCAAAGACAAAGCTTACGACATCATCACAGAATTGTTCAGAAGACTTCAGACTCAAAAACTTGATGACATTATTGTAAAATCAGATAATTGAACGGAGTTCAAAAACAATGGAGTAGATAAGTACTGCGATGATCATGGAATTAGTCACAACTTCTCCGCCACTTGTACACCTCAACAAAATGGGGTTGCAGAAAGGAAAAAATAAAAATTTGATCGAAGCTGCAAAGACTGTGATAGTTGAAGCAATGCTGCCAAAATACTTCTGGGCTAAAGTTGTAAACATTGCATGCTTCGCCCAAAACAGGTCTTTAATTAATAAGTTTTACAATAAAACTCCATATGAAATATGGAGAGGCAAAGCACCAAATATTGGCTTCTTCAAAATATTTGCGTGTAAATGCTATGTTGTCTACAATGGTAGAGAATATAGAAGCAAATTTGATTCTAAAGCCGATGAAGGGATATTTCTCGGATATGCAAAATTTTCAAAAGCCTTCAAAGTTTATAACAAAAGATCACTTAAAGTTGTTGAATCAATACATGTTTTGTTTGATGAATTTGATCTTCTTGAGCCACATTTAGCTCACAATGTTATTGATGATTCTGATGCATGTGAGATAGGTACTCATCAGCCAAGACCTAATTTTATAGATGCCTATCAATCAACAGAAATCAATGTTTTAAAACTCCCATCTATTAACGATGGACCAGGAAACAACGACTCTGTTGAACATGAAGGAGCTACCGATACATCTTCTCAAGAGGAAATTCAATCTTCTCTTGAACTCACTTTTCATCCAGAAACTCAAGCCTCAGAAAACCTTACTCCTTCACTCTCATAAAGTAACGAACAATTAAGGCGAGACTTTTCTGCTGAGGTTAGAAAAGTTAAAGATCATCCTATTACTCAAATCATTGGTGATCTTCTGGCTGATGTTCAGACAAGACATGCTACAAGAAATGAATGCATGTACACTACTGCATTTGTTTTTCAAATTGAACTCAAGAAGGTGGACAAAACATTGGAAGATCCAAGCTAGGTGGAAGCTATGCGAGAAGAACTTAATCAGTTTGAAAGATACCAAGCGTAGAAATTGGTACAAAGACCTGTTGATCAAACAGTGATTCGCACAAAATGGGTATTTACGAACAAGATGGATGAAAATGAGAATATCGCTACGAACAAAGCAAGATTGGTAGCCCAAGGATATCGATTGGAGGAGGATATTGACTATGATGAAATATTTGCTCCTATTGCAAGATTAGAAGCTATTCGGCTATTCCTTGCTTACGCCTCCTTCAAATACTTCAAATTAAATTAAATGGATGTCAAGAGTGCGTTTCTAAATGGAGAGTTGTAAGAACAAGTATATGTGGAGCAACCTCCTGGTTTTCTTAATTGCTCTAGAAGAAATGATGTTTACAAGCTCAAGAAAGCACTATATGGACTCAAGCAAGCTCCACGGGCCTGTATGAGACCCTCTCAAAGTTCTTAATTGATCAAGGATTTGAGAGAGGTCAAATTGACACTACTCTATTCATTATGAAGCATAAAGGTCATTCATTACTAGTTCAAATTTATATTAACGATATTATATTTGGTTTTACTAACAAAAATTTGTGCAAAAGATTTGAAAAACTTATGCAGAGCAAATTTGAAATGAGCATGATGTGAGAACTTATCTTCTTCCTTGGACTGCAAATCCCGCAAAGATCTACTGATATCTTCATCAGTCAAGCTAAATATGCTAAAGAACTCATCAAGAAATTTGGCCTTGAAAATGCAAATAGTTTTAACACTCCAATGGCTACTGCTTGTCATCTTGAGAAACATGAAAAGGGAAAAAAGTAGACTTGACTCTCTATAGAGGCGGTATGATTGGTTCACTACTCTATCTGATTGCCAATAGGCCTGACATCATGTTTGCTGTTTGTGTATGTGCTAAATTTCAAACAGATCCTAAGGAATCACAGTTACAAGCTGTCAAAAAATCATCAGATATCTTATAGATACATCCAATTTGGACATTTGGTACTCAAGGGATTCATCTTTTAAGCTTATTACTATTCTGACGCAGCCTTTGCTGCCTGTAAAGTTGATAGGAAAAGTACAAGTGGGAGTAGCTGTGGATTAAACAGCAACTCGTGGATTATGAGATAAACAATGATGACTGTCCAATCATGTGTGATAACACATCAACTATCTCTATCTCTCAGAATCCTATCATGCATTCCAAGAAAAAGTACATTGATGTAAGATATCATTTTCTAAAGGATCATATGGAAAAAGGTAATATCTGTATGCAATATGTTACCACTAATCAACAAATCGCTGATATCTTTACTAAGCCATTTGACGCCACTAGGTTTGCTTATCTAAGAGGAGAGCTTGGTATGCTTGAACTTGGCTCTTAACTTAACTTTCATTACTTAACTTATATCATTCATTATTCTGCTCATATTCAACATTGTTCTAAGAATAGCTATATTGATAAGATTACAATAGGATCGTAGATTCGATTACTTTATTCCCTCATCAATAACTATTTAAAATTGCAAGAACCAGATTTTTTTTCATAACAATGATTACTAAACCGTCGTTTCTCATCCACACATTAAATACGGACTTCAAATACATGTTTGGACAAAGAGTCAATTTTTGTCCAAACATATATATTAATTTTAGGTTAAAACTACGGAAAATTGCTGGCTGGTCCACTTTCATAACTTTTTTTTCTCTCCAGTCCAGCCTTTTTTTTTAACCACTAAAAGGCAGTTTCATAAAATTGTTCCTAAAATATCTCTATGCAACGTGAACGTATCATACAAGTACGGTAGCTTTTTTCTAAATTTTCTCCGGTGAATCTTCTTTTCTTCTTAAAATTTCTCCGGTAAATCTTCTCGATAACTTCTTCCTAAAATTTTTCCAGTGAATCTTTGTTTCCATTCCAATAGCTTGTAGCGAAGAAAGTTGATTTTCGTGAATATAGGAGGTGATCAATTGCCGGGAGTCAAGACTGTCTAACTTGGGAGATAAATGTGAAGAAACAGAGTGAGAGTAAAATCAAAGCCGACGCATCCCGATGCACAAACTTATGCATACCGATACAAAAACTGATGCATCCCGATGCATGATTTTGAATTTGGTTTCCATCGCGATGCATGCTTTTGAATTATGTTTACATCGTGATGCATGATTTTTGAATTGCGATGCATGAAACTTCTTCCTAAAATTTTTCCGGTGAATCTTTGTATGATTTTGAATTATGTTTACATCGCGATACATGATTTTTCCTAAAATTTCTCCAGTGAATCTTCTTTTCTTCCTAAAATTTCTCCGGTGAATCTCTGTATGATTTTGAATTATGTTTACATCGGGATGCATGATTTTTGAATTGTGATGCATGAATTTTTAATTGCGATGCATGAACTATGATGCATCCTGATGCACAAATAGACCGGCCTGAAGTTTACCCAAGTAAATGGATGCATCGCAATGCAAAAACTGATGTATCCCAATGCATCGACTTTGAATCGCGATGCAGCGTGTGTCTGATCAAATTTCATTAATGACATTTCCGTCATTTTGCCCCAAAAGTGCCTTTTTTCGATTTTTAAAAACGTATGGTGGACTGGAGCGATTACAAATGTCCAAAAAGGGACCGACCTGTAATTCACCCTTAAATTTGAAAAAGACACTTTTGGGGCAAAAAGATGATTATGCCCTTAATGAAAGAAAAATACGCGCGCATCAATAACCCAAGGTATCTCGATGCCCAATTGTGATGCCTAATTCCATCATCAGATGCATCAGTTTCCGCATCGCGATGCAATCATTTACTTGTGTAAACTATAGTTCATGCATCGCAGTAAAAAAATCATGCATCAGGATTCAGAATCCAGGAAAATCAACTATTTTTGCTATAAGCTATTAGAATGGAAACGAAGATTTACAGGAGAAAATTTAGTAAGATTCACTAGAGAAATTTTAGAAAATAAGATATCTACAAGCAGTTGATCACTCCCATATATCCACGAAAATCGACTTTCTTCGCTATAAGCTATTGGATTAGAATGGAAAGGAAGATTTACCGAAGAAATTTTAGGAACAAGCTGTTGGAATTGAATGAAAAGGAAGATTCACCTAAGAAATTTTAGGAAGAATGTAACACCCGTATCATTTGCATCATTTGCATGATCATTATTTATCACGTTCATGCGATGTTGGGCATACTTCATGAATATATTTACTTTGAACATGTTCTCACTCATATTGGTTACATGCATTTTATATGCCTTGAATTTGTTGTTGAATTCGTGTTACCAATCGTGCTAATCTTGTGTTATACTTCTAGTTTCGTTTTCGGACTTTTCGGGAACTTTTCGTGAGTATGTTGATCTCATTTTGGACTTAGAATCATTTTTGGTTCGTTGAGAACCACTTTGGGAGAGTTTTATAACTGTTTGGGACTTACTGGGCACAAAGCGATCGCCCTGTTTCCTTGCTAAGCGATCGCTCTCTAGGCAGTAGGTCGTATTTTGAATCTGGGCATAAAGCGATCGCCCTGCTTCTCTCAAAGAGATCGCTCTCTAGGCAGAATGTCATACCTTGAATCTGGAAACAAAGCGATCGCTCTGTAATCCACAAAGCGATCGCTCTGTACCGAAGCGATCGCTCTGTCCCGACTCGAAGTGATCGCTTCATTGGCAGAATGTCAATTTTTACCTGCGCGCCCTTGACAGTTGTTACGAGATTTCTTATTATTGACCAGCATTGACTTCAAAACCTTGGCCAGGGTTGAGCCACGTCCCCCACCACTTAAAACAGACCTCTTGGACATATAAAAGCCTTGAGAGAGCCTAGAATACTCTCATATTCAAACATTAACACCAGAAAATTCAGAGAAAAGAAGTGAGAGTTCTAGAGTGAGAAAGTGACTAGTTTGCTCAATTGTGGTCCAAATCACAATCCAACTTTACCATTGTGGAGCTACTAACTAGGAGAACACATTCCCTGGTTTGCATGTGGGTTTCTTAAAGTTTTTCTTGGTTGGATTCATCAAGAGGTAAGCTACTACCCCTCTCCTTCTCTATTTATGTCTTGTATGACATCCTAGCCTTGTAAAATGGCATTTATATGTTGAAATCAACATGTTGGAGTATGTTTTGTTGTTGAGCCATGAGAAATTCGTGGATGATATGTTTTGTATGTTAAAAGACTTGTTTTGACTTGGTTGATACACATAGAAATGGTATCATTTGCTAAATCTTGAAGTCTAAATGGTTTCTCTTCGATTCGAACTCATTAGAAACGAATAATGACTCTAATGGAGTCAATAGGTTTTCATAATTGATGAGACCACGTGTGTGACTTGGGGATTTCGTTGTGATACGAGAGTTTTGTCGGGAAGATTAGTTACCCGAAATTGTGCATGATGTTGTTGTTTAATTCTCGTAAATATTATGAGATGGTTGATTATGTGAGTAGGATTATTATGACCTACTTGAGACATTCATGTTGAATGATGTTGTGCTCCCTATTTGGAGTTTGAATTGTTGTTGAGAATGTCAAGTAAACATCTACTTGTACATTTGTTATGTCCATGGATTATTTGTTGGCGGTGTATTGACGCTAGATTATTGTGGGAGTTGGGGCTATGTAATAATTGAAGGCCAATACACTGGGCCTCGCCTTACCGTTGACCGCAGTAGGGGCATAGCGCCATTTGTTGTATGGAATAAACGCAACCTTGGTAAGCTATTCCGTGGTTAATTCTTGGGTTGTAGGGACTAAGATCACCCGTCGACGTGAATACAGAAAATAGTTCACACAGTATTGGTTATTGAGTATCGGTTATTGGTTAACGGTTATGATTCGTCGATCGAGCACGTCAACAACGGCTCCTACATTGGTATATTACATGTTGGTTGGTTGGAAGTATTGGGTATATTGGAGGTGTACCTCAATACTGTATCCTTTTAAAATGTGTTTACATATCACACTTATATGGTTCCTACATATGCGAATGTTGGTCATGATTTCCAACTGGTATGGGTCGGTTGGCGATTGTTGAGCCTCTCGTGTAGTGTAGGGTAAAGTGCTATCATGAGATGTTTATTATGCTATGCCTTGAGATTGATATATCTTGTTATTGCTTGTATTACTTGTTCACATTATCGTCTTGCATCTCGTATGACATATTGTTGCATTAGTAGCTTATTGAGTTTTAAACTCACCCCGTTCAATGTTTATTTGTTTTCCTTAGATCACGGTCCGACGAGGAACCCTTAGTAGAGGTTTGCTTGGTCTTGGCGTTTCAGCAGGTTGTTCTTTTGGGCCTTTGTAATTCTTTTGGTAAGGCCGAGGGTAAACATTGTTACTTAAACTATGTAATGTTGGGTAGTGTGTTGGTCTTTGTGAATGTAATATTTTTTTGGTTGTGCCGACACGGTTGTCGTGCATGATGTATTTATTAATATTCGTTACTTCCGCATACTCTGATTTGAAGATTGTTATGGTTCTCCGAGCTTGTTGCTCGTGGAGGTTTATGTTATATGTTTGATTTTGTATTCAAACCAAGTTTTAAACATGTTTAGTTCCGGCTTGTTATTATGCCGATGAAGTGTTGCCTTGGTTTTAAACAAAAGTTTTGCACGTGCATTACAGGGTTTTATGCATATGCTTCATACTTGCATCTCTCACGGATGAAATTTTTATAATGCGTATTTTGTGTGTCCCATTCGCGGTCTGACTCGGGATTCCATGTAGGAGTCTGGGTGCGGGTTGCAA
Organism: Platycodon grandiflorus; assembly: GCA_016624345.1. NCBI lineage: Eukaryota > Viridiplantae > Streptophyta > Magnoliopsida > Asterales > Campanulaceae > Platycodon > Platycodon grandiflorus. The sequence continues at coordinate 58,280,548 of CM028361.1, read as the reverse complement.
CAGTTGGTATCAGAGCATAAGTTAGATAACCTGGAATGGATTCTTGGTTTAGGAGGGTGGGTTGTGTGTTCAGTCGTTAACGTCGAGTGTTTATTGCAGGTATTTGACAATGGTAGAGACACGTCTTGGTACCAATACAGATGGGGTTGGTACAAGCCATGTTGGGGAAGCTGCTGGGGCTAAAAGCCATGCTTCACCACCTAGACCACCTCCTAATTAACCGGGAGTTCAGCCAACAGGGCAATAGAATGCACCACCCGAGGCACATGTGAATCCGACTGAGCCTTTTATGCAATCTATGCAGGGATTTATGCAAACAATGATGGAAATGAACCGACAAACTCTGGATATGCACATACAGGCAATGGCAGGACAGGGACAAACCAGGGGAAACCGAGGGGATCAACTAGCTAGGGGAAATGAAGATTATGATCGTAGATTGGGGAGGTTCTTGAAGATGAAACCTCGCAGTTATGATGGGGAGCCAGACCCGATAAAAGCAGAAAGGTGGATTGAGTCTTTGGAAAAGATTTTTGTGGCAATAGAGTGCACCGAGGAAGACAAAGTCAAGTTCGCAGCGTTCAAACTGGAGGATGCAGCGGAACACTAGTGGAAGGTACTAGAGGCAAGTTGGGTGCAAGATCGTGCGGCTCGCACATGGGAGATGTTTTTGAGAGAGTTTAGGAATCACTTTGTTCCGGATGTGGTTCAGGCAAAGAAGAAGGTAGAATTTCTTAGTCTTGATCAGGGGATGATGACAGTGGCTCAGTAATCTGCCAAATATACTGAATTGGCAAGGTATTGTGTACATTTGATTTCAATAACGAAAAAGAAAATTTATCGCTTTGTGAAAGGATTGAGGACGGAATATCGTAAGCAACTCTTACCGCTTGAGTTGCCGAGTTATCAAAGTGCAGTGGACAAGGCTTATAAGATCGAGCATGATATAGAGGAGCACCGAGGCAAGCTGGGTAGTACAAGTGGGAACTCGCAGGCATCACAGTCGCAATGGAGGAGATCAAGCTCAAGTGGGACTAACAGGGGGAGTAACACTAGCCGACAGGGAGGACAATCTCGACAACAAACTGGGAATCAAGGAAATGTGGGTCGTGGACAGCGTGATACAAGAGTTCCTTGTGGGTATTGGAAGAAGAGTGGGCATAATGAGGATAAGTGTTGGTTGAAAAATGAGAAGTGTTTGTTGTGCAGTGATGGCACACACTTTCAGCGGAATTATCCTAAGAACAAAGGGACACAACAGGGAGGTGTATAACAGAACGCCGGGGTTAAAAGAGATAATGAAGGTCACCCTAGAGTGCAAGGTAGAGTCTTTGCCTTAGACCAAAGGGGAGTCCCCGAGGCCCCTAATGTCATAGGAGGTACTTTAACCATCTCTAGTGAGAAAGCCCGAGTGTTAATAGACCCAGGGTCATCACATTCTTACATTACATCACATTTTGCTCATCATTCGCATGCTATACCTGAATTGTTACCTTATGTGTTAGAGGTGTCTACTCCGTTGGGGGAGTGCCATGTAGTATTGGATGTCTATCGTGCTTGTGATGTGGTTATTGATGACCATCACTTACCTGCGGATTTGGTTATATTGCGCATACGGGATTTCGATGTTATTCTGGGGATGGATTGGCCACATGTTCATCATGCCATTGTTGATTGTCGTAGCAAGTTGGTTACTTTTGAATTGCCAAATGTTCCTTCATTTGTGTTTTTGGGTGATAAGATAATGGGTGGAATTCAGCTTATTTCAGCTTTGAAGGCTCGAAAGTTGTTGTCTCATGGATGTTCGGGGTATTTGGCATGTGTTGTGGATAGATCACAAAAGGGTGTTATGTTGGAGGATGTTCCTATTGTTCGTGAATTTTCGGATGTATTTGCAGCTGATTATGATTTGCCTCCGGACCGGGAGTTAGAGTTTTGCATTGAATTGTTACCAGGGACTACACCGATTTCAAAGGCACCTTATCGCATGGCACCGGCTGAATTGAAAGAGTTGAAGGTACAATTGGAAGAGTTACTTGATTGAGGTTTTATTAAACCGAGTGTATCGCCGTGGGGTGCACCGGTGTTGTTTGTGAGGAAGAAAGATGGATCTTTGAGGTTATGCATTGATTATAGGGAATTGAATCAAGTGACCATTAAGAACAAATATCCTCTTCCACATATTGACGATTTGTTTGATCAACTTCAAGGTTCCGTAGTATACTCTAAGTTTGATCTTAGGAGCGGTTACCATCAGCTGAAGGTTCGAGCGGAGGATATCCCTAAGACAGCTTTTCGGACTCGTTACGGGCACTTTGAATTTGTGGTTATGCCTTTTGGGTTGACAAATGCACCAGCTGTATTTATGGATTTGATTAATAGGGTGTTCTTGCCATATCTGGATTACTTTGTGGTCGTGTTCATTGACGACATTTTGGTTTATTCCAAGTCCCGAGAAGAGCATGAGAATCACTTGAGGTTAGTTTTGACGGTGCTAAGAGAAAAGAAGTTGTTTGCTAAATTTAGCAAGTATGCCTTTTGGCTTGAGGAAGTGGCTTTTCTGGGCCACATTGTGTGGAAGGATGGTATAGCGGTTGACCCGGCTAAGATCGAAGTAGTTGTGAATTGGAAGAGACCCGAAACTGTAACGAAAGTTCGTAGCTTTTTGGGTTTAGCGGGGTACTATCGGAGGTTCATAGAGGGGTTTTCTAAGATTGCAACCCCGTTGACTTCATTGACACAAAAGAATAAGGCTTTTGTTTGGAATGATAAATGTGAAGTGAGCTTCCAAGAGCTGAAGAAGAAGTTGACTACCACACCAGTTTTATCTTTACCGAACGGACATGATGGGTTGCTCATTTATAGTGATGCTTCAAAGGAAGGTTTGGGATGTGTATTGATGCAGAACGAAAGGGTTATAGCTTATGCTTCTCGAAAGTTGACTCAGTGTGAACAGAACTATCCGACTCATGACATGGAGTTAGCAGCAATCATTTTTGCACTTCACAAGTGGAAGCATTATCTCTATGGGGCTAAGTTTGAGGTATATACTGATCATAAGAGCCTTAAATATTTGTTTTCTCAAAAGGAGTTGAATAATAGGCAAAGAAGATGGATGAAAAGGTTAAAGGACCATGATTGTACAATTTTATACCATCCGGGGAAGGCCAATGTGGTGGCCGATGCTCTTAGTAGGAAAACTTATGTTTCTGGTTTGATGGCCCGAGAATGGAAAATGCTTGAGGATGTTCGGGATTGGGGTCCTTGTATGTCTAGCCATGGGCTGATATTTGCCAATATTCGAGCTACTCGGTTTTGCTTCACGAGTTAAGGAAACTTAAGGGAGTGATCCGGACTTAGAAGTTGATTGAAGGATTAGATGAGGATAAGACGGTGGATTTTTCTAGGAATAGTGATGGTGTTCTTTTGTTTCCAGGTAGAGTTTGTGTGCCGGCTATTGAGGATGTAAAACGGCAAGTTTTGGATGAGGCACATAAGTCTAAGTATACGATTCATCCCGGAGTACGAAGATGTATAGGGACTTAAAGAAGAACTTTTGGTGGAATGGAATGAAAAGGGAGATAGCTGAGTTTGTTTCGAGATGTTTGACATGTCAAAGGGTAAAGGCGGAGCATCAACGACCAGCGAGATTATTGCAACCGTTGGAGATTCCGGAATGGAAATGGGAGAACATCGCCATGGATTTTGTGACTGGGTTACCACGGACTCGACAAGGTCATGATTCTGTTTGGGTTATTGTTGATCGATTGACCAAGTCAGCCCATTTTCTCCCTATGGCGATGACTTATTCTATGGAGAGACTTGCTACTTTGTATATTCAGGAAATTGTGAGGCTACATGGGGTTCCTGTTAGCATTGTATCAAATAGAGATCCACGATTTACTTCACGGTTTTGGCAGACGCTTCAGAATGCATTGGGTTCAAGGTTGACACTTAGTACGGCGTTTCATCCGCAAACAGATGGACAGTCCGAGAGAACAATTCAAACACTTGAGGACATGTTAAGGGCTTGCTCTATGGACTTTAAAGGCAATTGGGATTCGCATGTACCGTTGATAGAGTTTGCCTACAACAACAGTTACCATTCGAGCATTGATATGGCACCTTATGAGGCACTCTATGGAAGGAAGTGTCGTTCCCCGATCTGTTGGGATGAGGTCGGAAGGGACCCGATATGGTTCATGAGTCAGCCGAAAATGTAAAGATTATTCGGGAGAGGTTGAGAACGGCCCAAAGTAGACAGAAGAGTTACGCAGATAATAGGCGACGAGACCTTGAGTTTGAGGTTGGTGATCGTGTATTCTTGAAGGTGTCGCCTCGAATTGGGGTTAAAAGATTTGGGAAGAAAGGAAAATTGACGCCAAGGTTTATTGGACCATTTAAAATTTTGGAAAGAATTGGGAAGTTAGTGTATAGGCTTGCATTGCCACCTTGGATGTCGGGTATTCATGCCGTGTTTCATGTCTCAATGTTGAGAAAATATTTGTCGGACGCATCGCATATTTTGGAGTATGAACCGATAGATTTGTCGACCGATCTCTCGTATGTTGAAGAACCTGTGAGGATACTTGACGCAAAAGAATATGTTTTAAGGACCAAGACTATCCATCTTGTGAATGTTTTGTGGAAAAGTCACAATGTTGAGAAAGCCACATGGGAATTGGAACAAGAGATGCATGAGAAGTACCCATCTTTGTTCAAGGAGATTGGTAAGTAAATTCGCAGGCGAATTTATTCTAAGGGGGTGAGAATGTAACACCCGTATCATTTGCATGATCATTATTTATCACGTTCATGCGATGTTGGGCATACATCATGAATATATTTACTTTGAACATGTTCTCACTCATATTGGTTACATGCATTTTATATGCCTTGAATTTGTTGTTGAATTCGTGTTACCAATCGTGCTAATCTTGTGTTATACTTCTAGTTTTCGTTTCCGGACTTTTCGGGAACTTTTCGTGACTATTTTGATCTCACTTAGAATCATTTTTGGTTCGTTGAGAACCACATTGGGAGAGTTTTATAACTGTTTGGGACTTCGGGCACAAAGCAATCGCCTGTTTCCTTGCTAAGCGATCGCTCTCTAGGCGAGGTCGTATTTTGAATCGGGCATAAAGCAATCGCCCGCTTCTCTCAAAGCGATCGCTCTCTAGGCAGAAAGTCATACCTTGAATCTGGAAACAAAGCGATCGCTCTGTACCGAAGCGATCGCCCTGTCCTGACTCGAAGCGATCGCTTCATTGGCAGAATGTCGATTTTTGCCTGCGCGCCCTTGACAGCTGTTACGAGATTTCTTATTATTAACCAGCATTGACTTCAAAACCTTAGCCAGGGTTGAGCCACGTCCCCCACCACTTAAACCAGACCTCTTGGACATATAAAAGCCTTGAGAGAGCCTAGAATACTGTCATATTCAACCATTAACACCAGAAAATTCAGAGAAAAGAAATGAGAGTTCTAGAGTGAGAAAGTGAGCTAGTTTGCTCAATTGTGGTCCAAATCACAATCCAACTTCACCATTATGGAGCTACTAACTAGGAGAACACATTCCCTAGTTTGCATGTGGGTTTCTTAAAGTTTTTCTTGGTTGGATTCATCAAGAGGTAATCTACTACCCCTCTCCTTCTCTGTTTATGTCTTGTATGACATCCTAGCCTTGTAAAATGACATTTATATGTTGAAATCAATATGTTGGAGTATGTTTTGTTGTTGAGCCATGAGAAATTCGTGGATGATATGTTTTGTATGTTAAAAGACTTGTTTTGACTTGGTTGATACACATAGAAATGGTATCATTTGTTAAATCTTGAAGTCTAAATGGTTTCTCTTCGATTCGAACTCATTAAAAACGAATAATGACTCTAACGGAGTCAAATAGGTTTTCATAATTGATGAGACCACGTGTGTGACTTGGGGATTTCGTTGTGATACGAGAGTTTTGTCGGGAAAATTAGTTACCCGAAATTGTGCATGATGTTGTTGTTTAATTCTCGTAAATATTATGAGATGGTTGATTACGTGAGTAGGATTATTATGACCTACTTGAGACATTCATGTTGAACGATGTTGTGCTCCCTATTTGGAGTTTGAATTGTTGTTGAGAATGTCAAGTAAACATATACTTGTACATTTGTTATGTCCATGGATTATTTGTTGGCAGTGTATTGATGCTCGATTATTGCAGGAGCCGGGGCTACGTAATAATTGAAGGCCAATACACTGGGCCTCGCCTTACCGTTGGCCGCGGTATGGGCATAGCGCCATTCGTTGTATGGAATAAACGCAACCTTGGTAAGCTATTCCGTGGTTGATTCTTGGGTTGTAGGGACTAAGATCACCCGTCGACGTGAATACAGAAAATGGTTTACACAGTATTGGTTATTGATTATCGGTTATTGGTTAACGGTTATGATTCGTCGATCGAGCACGTCAACAACGGCTCCTACATTGGTATATTATATGTTGGTTGGTTGGAAGTATTGGGTATATTGGAGGTGTACCTCAATACTGTATCCGTTTAGAATGTGTTTACATATCGCACTTATATGGTTCCTACATATGCAAATGTTGGTCATGATTTCCAACTGGTATGGGTCGGTTGGCGATTGTTGAGCCTCTCGTGTAGTGTAGGGTAACGTGCTATCATGAGATGCTTATTATGCTATACCTTGAGATTGATATATCTTGTTATTGCTTGTATTACTTGTTCACATTATCGTCTTGCATCTCGTATGACATATTGTTGCATTAGTAGCTTATTGAGTTTTAAACACACCCCGTTCAATGTTTATTTGTTTTCCTTAGATCACGGTCCGGCGAGGAACCCTTAGTAGAGGTTTGCTTGGTCTTGTCGTTTCAGCAGGTTGTTCTTTTGGGCCTTTGTAATTCTTTTGGTGAGGCCGAGGGTAAACATTGTTACTTAAACTATGTAATGTTGGGTAGTGTGTTGGTCTTTGTGAATGTAATATTCTTTTGGTTGTGCCGACACGGTTGTCGTGCATGATGTATTTATTAATATTCATTACTTCCGCATACTCTGATTTGAAGATTGTTATGGTTCTCCGAGCTTGTTGCTCGTGGAGGTTTATGTTATATGCTTGATTTTGTATTCAAACCAAGTTTTAAACAAGTTTAGTTCCGGCTTGTTATTATGCCGATGAAGTGTTGCCTTGGTTTTAAACAAAAGTTTTGCACGTGCATTACAAGGTTTTATACATATGCTTCATACTTGCATCTCTCACGCATGAAATTTTTATAATGCGTATTTTGTGTGTCCCATTCGCGGTCCAACTCGGGATTCCATGTAGGAGTCCGGGTGCGGGTCGCGACAAAGAAGTTTCATGCATGACAATTCAAAAATCATGCATCGCGATGTAAACATAATTAAAAATCGTGCATCGCAATGCATTAGTTTGTGCATCGGGATTTACAGGAGAAAATTTAGTAAATAAGATTCACTAGAGAAATTTTAGGAAGAAGATATCTACAAGCAGTTGATCACCCCGTATATCCATGAAAATTGACTTTCTTTGCTATAAGCTATTGGATTGGAATGGAAAGGAAGATTTATCGGAGAAAGTTTAGGAACAAGTTGTTGGAATTGAATGAAAAGGAAGATTCACCGGAGAAATTTTAGGAAGAAGATTTATGCATCGCAATTCAAAAATCATGCATCACGATGTAAACATAATTCAAAATCGTGCATCGCGATGCATCAGTTTTGCATCGGGATGCATCGACTTTGATTTTTCTCTCACTCTGTTTCTTCACATTTATCTCCCATGTTAGACAGCCTTGACTCCGGCAATTGATCACCTCCTATGTCCACAAAAATCAACTTTCTTCGCTACAAGCTATTGGAATGGAAACAGAGATTCACTGGAGAAATTATAGGAAGGGAGATTCACCGAAAATTTTTATGAAGGGAGATTCATGGGAGAAATTTTAGAAATAGAGATTTACCGGAGAAATTTTTGGAAGAAAGGAAGATTCACTGGAAAAATATTAGGAAGTAGTTATCGGGAAGATTCACCGGAGAAATTTTAGGAAGAAAAGAAGATTCACCGGAGAAATTTTAGGAAGAAGCTACTGTATATGTTATTGCGGGCCATTTAAGTGTTTACAGGAAGCCATAGTTGGTTTGGATGAAAGAGATGGGGGCATTTTAGGAAGAAAATTATAAAAGTGCCTTTTTCTGATTCAAAAAAAAAAAAATTGGTGAAGGGCTTAGAAAGTTTTGAAAGGGGACCAGCCAGCAATTTACTGTTAAAACTACTAATAAAGTCTAAAACCAGCTTGGGGGTAAGCCCAAGCTTGCATCAAGGTTACTCTTAGCTTCTCACACTTTCTAATTATTTCTAATTATTCATCGTCTTTTTTCTCCTTAGCGAGACCCTTACTTCTTTCATGGTGGAAATCAATTCCCCATCCAAGCTAACCTAAGGTTCGAACCCCTTTCCCATGGGTAAGTTCTCCTCTCCCTACAATTCTCCACCGATGGATCTCAAATCACATCCCATAAGTAAGACAAAGATAAAAACAAAACTGGTAGGGTTAAAAAGAAGACTTAAATAATTTTTTGGTCCTTTCGCTTTAACAATTCCATGTGTTTGGTCCCCCCATTCCAAAACAATTCATTATGGTCCCTCGATTTGTATTTCTTTGTGAGATACCTCCTTCATGCCGTTAATGTTAAAATTTTTGTCTAATTTTTTAAAAAATGACCAAACCACCCTTTACTACACCTAGACGGTTACCGTAACGACATTTAAACGCAATTGAGTCTCCCAACTCACTTTTGTTTTTTCTCAAAATTTCAAATCAAAAACCTCTTTTAAAACCCCCTCCTCTACTTCCCCAAACCATTCGCTGCCACCACGAAGCTCCGCCATAGCTGACCTTTCTTTACTGGATCCCCCCTCTACAACAGCCGTAATCACCAGTCATCTATTCTCAAACCCACTTCCCCCTAAACGAGACCCTTCCAGACCTTTACCTCAACCCCTCATCCACTCCCACCACCCTAATTCTGTCCAACGACAAAACAACCACCACCAACCCATTTACGCAAACTAAACTAACCCAAGACTCCAACCATAAGAGAAACAACCAACACAGACCCTGAACTCATAAAGACCAGGGTATTCTCTACCCTCTCGCTTCCTCCGGCCGCGGCTTCATCCCTAGACCCATCCCTCATCATAAAAACTCTCACAGAAATAACCACAATCATCATCCCGTCGAATCGCAATTCCTAATTCTTCCGGTCGCAGCAACCCTACCCCTTACTCTTACTAGGTTCGGCCTTATGGGTTTCCCCATTTGGATCCTTCGAATCAGACAATGCACATGGTTCGACCCCCCACCACCCACTTAAAGCAATCCCTTCTTGGTTCTATCAGTGGCACAATGCCTAATATTGTTAGGGGGTTCCCTCTTTCAACTAACCCCAAGGTTTGAATTTTTCTGTTTTTCCCAATTCTGTTGTTTCCATTTGGATTAACTTTTTTTCAAGTTCTTGGTATTATGATATGATTGCGGTCCACGTGTTAACACGATTCAAATTTGTAATACATGGTAAGGTTTTCTCGCCTACTTCTTAGTGGATTACATTGTAGAATTAATGAAGGTAAAGGTAGTTTGGTCATTTTTTTAAAAAATCAGACATAAATTTAACGTTAACGGCATGAATGGGGTATCTCACAAAGAAATACAAATCGAGAGACCACAATGAATTGTTTTGGAATTGGGGGATCAAACGAATAGATTTGTTAAAACGGAGGGACCAAAAAATTATGTAATTCTAAAAAGAAAGAAAGTGAAAAATTAAAAATCTAAAATCAAAGTCCTAAAACATTGTACAATGAATAGACCTTAAAAAATACTAGTAAAAGACTTTTAAACAAAGGTTAATCACACCATTAGTCCCTTGACTATTAACTTTTTCACAATTAGTTCCTTAAGATTTTTTTTTTTTCAAATTTCAGTCGCTAGAGTACCAAAATTAGACATGCTTAGTACTTTTGGTGGATACCGTTAGTAAAATTCCGTTAAGTGGCCCACATGCCTCCCACATGCATTTGAGGAAGGGCAAAATTAGAATTTCTCTTACCCTTTGCTTTGTGTATTACTCATCTTCAGCAAGCTGAATCTTCATCTCCAAAAACTTCCCAGTTTCAAGCGTTCAAAGTTAGCCTAATTTCATTTTAACCTCTAACCTGGATAAGGAGGAGATCTCTACTCGAAGAAGGCATGATCTGAAGACAAGGAAGAAAGTCTTCATGAGATGACCACAACTTGAAAAGTTGAACCTACCTTCCTCACATGCGGCTTCTTCCTAATCCTCCTCCACATAAACACCATCGCTGACGCAATCTCTGGCTGCGCTGCCGGAGGTTTGATTCCACACAAAAAATACACTCAATCAATTTCGGAAGAAGACTCTATAGCCATTTCGATAATTTCAATGAAACTAATCTAGGGTTTCTTAATTTTGGATTCACCACAAAATTTTATCAAGGTAAACTCTTTCTACTTCGTATCTACAGTACACAAACATACACACATTTCGATCTCTCTCTAGATTCTTGAATTTTCGTGGAATTAATTTGTTGTGATTCAATTTGAACTTATTGAATTTTTATGATATGGGTTGTGCTCTTTTGTCGAATTCTCAAGTAATTGAGAGTATTTTCTTATTCAAAACTTTGTATTGAATTGTTACAAAATCACACAAAAGAAGAGAGAAGAGAAAGAAATATATATATCGCACTCCTAACGAACTAACTGTCTAAGAATCAAAAGTAACACTCGACACCCTTATACTATATACAACATTATACTACACCCTGAACTATATATTTTGAGCTTTAGTTGAGGCTTGAGAAGAAGTGTTCACTGCTTGAGAAGAAGTGTTCACTGTATTAGCATTATCATCCCCCAGCCGCAAGTTGTAAAAGATTGAAGACTTGAAGCTTGGATAATAACCGAGACAACCGAGCATGAGAAAGGGCCTTGGTGAAGAGATCGGAGTTGTTCTACGGAGGCAATATGAGCTGTTTGAATCACACCAGCCAACAATTTTTCGCAAACCAAATGACAATCAATGTCAATATGTTTGGTGCGTTCATGGAAGACAGGATTCGAGGCAATGTGCAGAGCAGCCTTGTTATCACAATAGAGCATCACAGGAGCAGTACATGAGATGTTAAAATCATTGAGTAAGGAAAGAAGCCAGGTAACCTCACAGCATACTGTTGCCATGGCTCTATTCTCAGCTTCAGCACTAGATTTAGAAACTGTTGTTTGCTTCTTTGCCTTCCAAGAAATAAGAGATTGGCCAAGGAGAACACAATAACCAGTAATGGACCTTCTAGATGTTGGACAAGCAGCCTAGTCTGCATCACAAAAAGCACTTAATTGCAATGAAGAATGAGTGTTAAACAATAACTCTTGTCTAGGAGTGCCTTTAAGATATTTGAGAAGTTTTAGAACTGCATTATAGTGAGGAAACCTTGGAGTGCTCATAAACTGACTCAGAATGTGAACTGCATAAGAAATATCTGGCCTTGTAATGGTTAAATATATAAGCTTGCCAACAAGCTTTCTGTAAAGATCTGGACTTGAGAAGAGATCTCCAAAATCTGCAGCCAAGGTATGCTTTTGTTCAATGGGGATAGTAGAGGGTTTTGCAGCCAAGAGACCGGTTTGGTTAGAAGATCCGAATATACTTTCTCGATGTAGACAAATCCCACCTTAGACCTTGCCACCTCTAAGCCAAGGAAATACTTGAGAGGGCCTAAATTCTTTATCTTGAAGTGGATTGCAAATGAGACTTAATGAGAGCAATTTCAGAACAGCTGGAACCAGTGATCAATATGTCATCCACATAGACCAAAATTACAGAGAATGAATCAGATTTGTTAAGAAGAAATAATGAGTAATCATTTGCAAATTTGACAAAACCATAGCACAACAGGGCCGAAGAGAACTTAGTAAACCACTGCGGGAGCTTGCTTCGCACCATAGAGAGATTTGACTAGCCTACGGACAACATCCGAGTTGATGAAGGTTGGAGCCATTCGGAGAAAGAGAATACCCGGAGGCACATCCATATATACTTCCTCGATAAATCACCATGCGAGAAGGCATTGGTGACATCCATTTGATCCAGAGACCAATCATAATGAGAGACAATGGCCGGGAACAACCTTACGGTGGTCATCTTAGCCACGAGGAGAATGTTTCAAAATAGTCCAAACCCTCGGTTTGGGTGAAGCCTTTAGCAACAAGCCTTGCCTTGAATCGTCTCTTGTGCCATCGAATTATATTTTATTCGTACACCCACTTGCACCCAACCACTTTCTTTCCGGAGGTAACACCGAATCTCCCAAGTTTTGTTTTGTTCTAAGGCTAAAAGTTCGGTTTGCATAGCCTCACACCACTTAGGATCCTTGACTTGAGTATATGATTTTGGTTCGGTGATAGAGGAAATATTGCAGATATAAGAGCAATAAGAGGATGAAACTTTTGAATAGGAGAGATATTTTTCCAAAGGATACGAGGAGTGGTCCTTCGAGGCATTAACTTGCCGAGCATTGGTAAATTAAGGAGGAAGCCCTGTATAGTCGATATTTTCTTTGGAAGTGTCCTTCTCCGGTAGGTCTAAAGGGCGGGAGGTATAGGAGGACTGATACTAGGAAGATTATCAGTAGAGTGATCAGAAGGACAATGATCAGAAGAGAAATTGTCACACTCAATAGCAGGTTGTGATAAAGATAAATGAGCATCATCCAGATCAGAATCAAGAGGATTAAAGTGATTATTAAAGAGGGGAATGTGAGGAGAAGAGATTTGAGACTGAGAAAAAGGAAATTGATCTTCATAAAAGATGACATCCCTACTGTGAAAAACTCTTTTGGTAGACAAATCATAAAGTTTGTAAGCCTTTTTGCCATAGGGGTAACCAATGAAGACACACTTGGATGCTCTGGAATCAAATTTGTCTCTTGTAGATAATAGAGTGGAAGCAAAGCATAGACATCCAAAGACTCTCAAATGTGAATACAAAGGAGGATGACCAAGAAGTTTTTCATAGGGTGTGACATTCTGTAAAAACAGTAGATGGCAGCCTGTTAATGAGATAGGTGACAGTTAGGATGCACTCTCCCCAAAATGTTTTTGGCAAATGTGCTTGAAATCTCAAGGCTCTAGTAACATTTAAAAGATGTCTGTGTTTTCTTTCTACCTTACCGTTTTGTTGGGGTGTTTCAACACAAGAGCTATGTTGTTCTATGCTAAGAGAATTAAGCAGGGAAGAGATATTCTGATTAAAAAATTCAGATCCATTATCAGATCTCACTTGTTTAACAGTGCCATTGAACTGAGTCTTAGCCATATTAAGAAAAAGCTGTAGATAAGAATGAACTTGGGACTTTGAATGAAGCAAATAGATCCAAGTAACCCTGGTACAATCATCAACTATGGTAAGAAAAGAATTACAACCATTGAGAGTACATTGTTTGTATGGACCCCAGACATCACAATGAATCAATCCAAAAGGTATTACACAGTGAGAAGCACTTAATGGAAATGGAACCCTGGTTTGCTTAGCATAATGACAAATGTCACAGACAGAATTGCTATTGGTTTTAACAGTAGGTAAACCAGATATGTGATTAAAAGAAGTATATGGTAAATGGCCAAGTCTATGATGCCAAGTAGAGACTGAGGTAACAGCAGTGCAGACAACAGATGAGAATGGAGGAGAGGACACACTTCCAGGTGGAATGACCAGCTTGTATAGTCCCTTTGTCAATTTACCAATCCCCTTCAATTGCCTTTGAGCAAGGTCCTAAAAAATACAATAAGAAGGAAAAAACAATAAACAATATTTACTATCATATGCAAGCTTACTAGCAGAGATAAGATTGAATTGGAATTGAGGAATATAAAGTACATTGTGCAAAACAATGTCTGGAGTAAGTATGACAGTACCCTTGTGTGTTATGGTGAAGCACTGACCTGTAGGCAGTGTAATTGTAGAATGAATAGGAACAGGATTAACAAGAAAATTAAATTGAGAAGTGACATGATCAGTGGCTCCTGAGTCAATGATCCAATCCTGTGTGTTTGGTGCATTGTGAACTAAGCACAAAGGACTAGCAAAACTTGAGAGACTGAAGTGTTTACCTGCAGCTTGATTGGTAGTCATATTGGCTGTGATGAGATTCAAAAGATGTTGATACTGAGACTCAGTAATATTGGGTTCAATACCACCAGACGTTGATTGAATTGACTTGAGTCTCGGTATTTGTATTATTGACTCCTCTTGTTGTGCACAGTTGTGTTATCAAGAGAACACTGAACATGAGCAGCACTAGCTTTGAGTTTCAGATTCTTTGGCATTCTTGAAGGATCGGCTTAGTTCCATAAAATCTGTGTCAATCGGATAACCATTGATATAAAAACATGTCTCTCGGTATGACTATTACCTCCACAATGGTCACAATACAGATTAGCCTTGCCCTTCTTGAAGTTGGGATTTCTTGTCTGATTAGTTGAATTGCTATAGCCTTTGGTCAACAGAGCAGTAGTAGAATCATGCATTGGAATATTATAAGTAGAAATATTAGGCTGAGAGACATTTCTTGTTTTCTCATCTTGAATTAGTAGAGACAAAGCCTGGCTTATGTTTGGAAGAGGAGACATAGCCATAATATTTCCTCTAGTGTTGACAAAGTGATCATTTAATCCCATAAGAAACTGAGTTAGGATTTCAACTTGTTCATAATCTTTGAGCTGCTTAGATGCTCCACACACACAATTACACACACACTTAGGAGAATTACGATATTGGCTAATTCATCCCAAAGTGTCTGAACTTGGTGTGATATGCGTATGAACATTGATTCTTGAACACGAACATTATTTCCTTTTAATTGAAAATATCTTTGGAGCATTGCCCTGTATATCGGAATGCTAGATCATCCCGCATTGCCTTAGCAGTAGTTAGATACACAACACTGGGTACTATGTCTTTTGAAATTACATTCAACAACCAGAATATTGTCATATCATTGCATTTCTCCCACTGAGTTAGATACTTAGAATTAATACTTGGCTTCTTGTTTATTCCAGTAACTAAACCAAGTTTCGACTTAGCAGATAAAACAATTGTCATAGCCCTTTTCCATTGTAAGTAATTTGAATCATCCAGTACAATTGAAATCAAGATCATACCTGGATTATCATTGGGATGTAAAAATAGATGATGCGAGGAATGAAGCTTGAGATCAGTTTCATCAAGATCATACTCATCTATTACGGACTCTGAATCTTGTGTACTTCCTCTTTGATTCTCATTCTGTGCAAAATCAGGATTTCGACTTCCAGATGTTGCCATGAAAAATCAACATTGTTCAGAACAATTTTGAAGAACCAAGGAAACAATCAATCGAGATTATTGAGCGGATGCTCTGATACCATGTCAGAATTCTCAAGTAATTGAGAGTATTTTCTTATTCAAAACTTTGTATTGAATTGTTACAAAATCACACAAAAGAAGAGAGAAGAGAAAGAAATATATACATCGCACTCCTAACGAACTAACTGTCTAAGAATCAAAAGTAAAATTCGACACCCTTATACTATATACAACATTATACTACACCCTGAACTATATATTTTGAGCATTAGTTGAGGCTTGAGAAGAAGTGTTCACTGCTTGAGAAGAAGTGTTCACTGTATTAGCATTATCATCTTTACTGAATTTTGTGTACTATTGGAGTCTTGGTGGGTTTAGAAGAAATCACTTGGTTCAGATTTGAAGGTGGGGAAGACGCAATGCTGAGTCGACTCCGGCAATAGAGAAACGAATCGTTGCTGTAGAGACTAAACTCAGAACTCTGCTGCCACGAGTTACATGATGACCAAAAATTCAAACTCTCTATTGAATCTCCACCGCCCATCAAGCTCTCAATCCACTCGTTTGAGTCGAACTCACCACCAGTAGTAGCCACAACGAAATCAGCAAACCTAAACCCACTAGAGCCATGGTGGTGCTCTGGGAATCGAAAGTGATGGTTATTGGCTTCCTCCGATGGATTGCAGTGAATGAAGAGGGCAAAGTGGGTTTGTATTTTTTTAATTTACAGCTATCACTAATTTACTAATTTACCGACGTCATGAAATTTCATAAATGTCCTTAACCAAAGTCACATGTTGGGTACATAACTGATTTAACGGATAAATTCTAATGACATTCACCAAAAAGACTAAGTGTGTCTAATTTTGATACTTTAGACACTAAAATTAAATTTTTTTAAGGGATTAATCGTAAAAAAGTCTATAGTCAAGGGACTAATAGTGTGATTAACCCTTTAAACAATGTATATCAAACCTTCTAATACTTAGAGCTGTCAAAACGGGTTAGCGAGTTGGGCTGACCCGTAACCTGCCACAACCTGTCACTAGGCGGATTGGATTGGGCTGACCCGTCAAATGAGCTGGCTGAAATATCTCAACCCAACCCAACTCGCCACAGGCTACCCGCTAAAAAAAATTCTTAAATAAACTCAATATCTAACAAATTAAAGTAAAAAAAAAAACATATCACAACTATTTTTAATTTTTAATTAATGAAATAAAAAATCAAACAAAAGACTAAGAAACAATCTAACAAATTAAAGCTAAAAAAGTTAAGGGAATATAACTATACTTCTTAAAAATTAAAGAGTCAACTAAATTTATATAGTCAAGCAATTTGGCGGGTTAGCCCAACCCAACCCGCTTCAACCCGCTGACCCGACGGATTTAACCCGTTTGACCCACTTCCTAAACAGAATCAAAATATATCAACCCAATCCAATCCATTTTAATAATGGGTTGAACTAATCCGACAGATTCAACCTTTATTTACAGCTATACTAATACTCCATAGGAAACCTATCCTCTCCAACTGTCCTTTCATGTACCCGATTCATCGCAATAATGTATAGAAAGCCTTCTTAAGATTCGCGAGGATCTCTCCTTCAAATTTCCCTTTCCGATACGTGACATATTCATTTTTTTTTTATTAAGAGAGACCAAGAACATATATCAAGCTTTCAAACACTCTTCTACATCCGTTACATTCACTTTCACTAAATACTAAAAATAAATAGACACTTCTCGAGAAAACTACAAATCCATACATACCATAAATTTTTTATTTTTTTCATTGATTTTGAACCACCATCGTCTGAAAACGCTTCGATCTTTTCGTATATGAAATACAAACAGAATATACGACATTTGACTTGTATACATTGAAATATGATGGTGTAAAATCTACCAACGTTTCAACTCAATAATGCTTATATGCTATGTCTTATAGTAGAATCTTCTATCCTACTTTCTGTCACACTCTTTATCCTACTGAATTCTAATCTTACACATTCTTGTTATTTTAACCGGTCATCTTTGTACCATTTTTACAAAAAAATCTGTAAAATTAAAATTTAATGAGACAGAAAGTGTGATAGAGGATAAAATAAAAGATCTTTAACTCAAAAATTGGTTAGTGTCTTAGCGAGAAACTCTAACCAAATCTTTCGACTAACAGAAATGGCAATTGATCAACCCAATCACATATGGGGCTCTCCTTACAAAATTTAGAGATTTTAATTTTTAATTTTTCCTACTTCTGATCCCATCACTTCTCTCTAAGTTCCTCTTATTTTTTTAATTATTATAGATAAAATAAATTCAAAAATAAAAAATCAACCCGTAAATTATGTCATTTCATACATGCTAGAGACAAGGGGAACACTCCATGTGAACTTGGTATGCGTAACCCCACTCATTGGCGGATAAATTAATAAATAAATAGAATAGAATATTTAAAAACAAAAAGAATGTCTTGGGGTTCATACTGCCCTCTAATTACTACTACTCCTTTTAAGAAAGGCCTATTATTGACCAAGTAAAAGCGTAGGACCAGCACCTAAACTTTTAGCTCCTCTCTCCAAATCGGATCCTCTATTCTAAAATAATGTTTCATTTTCTATTTTAATTGTTAGATGTGTACCACATATGCATAAAAAATTACGGGATAATTAATGTTGTTTATTCACATGCACATATAGCGCACATTTAACGGTTAAAATAGGAGATAAAACACCATTTTAAAATAGAAGATCCGATCTTCTCTCTCTAAATATATATATATATATATATATATTCTTAGTATTTAAATTAAGCTATTAAAAGTGGTCTCCTTTATGGGTAAGGCTGGTTGTTCTCCCTCATTGTTATTTTTTATTTTTAATAAAATTTTGAATGGTATTGCCATTATTTCTTTAAAAAATAATAATAATAAAAAATAAAAAAAAATGTTAAAAGTACAATTAGAACATAATAAACAATAAAGGTAAATTTAAAAACTCTATACGAAAGAAAACGGTCATTCTTAGTAAAAAAAAAAAAAAAAAAACCTTTAAAACAAGGGACGCTCAATAATTAAGAATGAAGGTTGTACGATATTTCATTTTTGGCCAATGGAGGGGTGGTGAACATTAAGCATAGCCTAAATACAGGTTAAATTTTGCTTTTATAATTCTTTTATCCTAAAAAATAGTCCTAATTTTCATTTTAGTTTGCCTCTAAATGATAGTCTCGTTGTAAAATAAAATATCATCAGAGACGATCCTTTGTAACACTCTGACCAAGGAGTATTTGGTAAATAGGATATTGCAATTTTTGAGGAGATACAATCAAATAAAGTTACAATTAGAAAAATATTATAACTTGTCGAATATATATATATATATATATATATATATATATATTGTGACGAAGAGAGTATTCTATAGTACCAAAGAAAGTGAGAAAGAATCTACCTGATCTAGGGGACAAAATGTATACAGGTTGGTGCCCTAGAAGTATTTTGATTTGAGATCTTATTCTATGTAGAATTAAGGCCCAATTGCTACATGAAAATGGAATGAATTTTACAGAATGGGTTGCTAATAATTTGATTTTACATAAATAGATGAGAAGTTGATTCTTAAAAAGTGATTCGTAACATAAGGAATGTGATTAATAATGTAATACAAATTTCTATTATATTGTTTGGTAAGAAACAATACAACTTAGAATGCAACGATAAAATTAAGATAATTGACAACATTACCCTAATGTAGACATGTTAAAAATTGTTTTTATGATAAAAATTAGATATTAATTTCTTTTATGATAAAAATTAGGCATTAACGCTATTACAACTTTACAAAATAAAAAAAATTTCATTATTTTTCAATTTTGGTAAAAATTTTAAATTATCCAATATCAATAAAGCAAGAAAAATTTATTAAGTAAAAAAAAAACTAATGTTATAATGAAATTAGTTCAAACAAAAATAGTTTAAACATTTGAAATAAAATGAACAAATACTTGATCAAAAGAGCCGAAGAACGACGACGAGGAAGAGTAAAAAGGAATAGCCGTAAAGTAGTTGAAACCAAATAAAATTATGAATATAAAACAAATACATGACCTAATTGAAGGATATTATTGTCTTTTTACATAAATTCTAACTATTAGGAATTCAAATACCACCTCTTTCATAAGGATTGCGATTCCTTAAAATTTAGTAATCAATTCCAAGATTTTAATAATTCATTTCTATTCCAAATATAACTCTTAGACTACCAAACGTTATTAATCGATTCCATTTCTATGTACCAATCGAGGCCTATAGGCTCTTGGGGGG
Organism: Platycodon grandiflorus; assembly: GCA_016624345.1. Lineage (NCBI taxonomy): Eukaryota > Viridiplantae > Streptophyta > Magnoliopsida > Asterales > Campanulaceae > Platycodon > Platycodon grandiflorus. The sequence goes on along the minus strand of CM028361.1, from coordinate 58,260,771 downwards.
GGGGGTTTGTTAAGAGATTTCATTAATGAAAATAATTTTATCAAAAATCATTTCTAATGTATTGAAAAAAGTCCTTAATTATCGGTAACGGTTTCCAATATAATAAATTGTCAAATGAAATAACCTTAACAAATACTCCATCCGTTCTAAGCAAATAATTCACTATTATATTTTAAAATATTTTACTCAAAGATTTCACTTTCAAAAATTATACTTACAATTTTCATAACCTTTTATCTTTATCCTCCATCTGTAAGCATCTTGGTTGTGCTTAATTATTTTTGTAATTATGACCAACTCTAATAACACTAATATATCTCTTAACATCAAAATAGACTTTTTATTTGAAACAAAGGGAGTATATAGGAGTACTTGCTAGAACAACTCTTCTTTAATTAACGGGCATATGACATGATTCAATGTATCCGCCCAAATGAACTCATTGACTCCTAATTGTATATAGGGCACTTCTAAACAGCCGATTCGGGATGTTCCAAAGGGCAATTATGTAAATTTTAGTTTTATTAGTAAGGGTGTTAGAGTAATTTACATTTTATAGGGTAAAATGCACGACTGGTCTGTAAATAAGTAACTTCAAAAATTTAATTTTTAAATATTTATCCTTTTCTCTCTCCTCTCTTTTCAGTTCAAGAATTCACCGTCTTCTTCATCTTCCAAGCGCCGGTGATGAACAAAATAAGAATTCCACCGTTCATTATCTCTCTCTCTCTCTCTCTCTCTCTCTCTCTCTCTCTCTCTCTCTTCATACACAACACAAACATACTATGAATTTTACCAACAAATCAACCACAATCAAAACCAAATCAAAATGCAAACCAATCAGAAATTGAAACCCTGATCAAGATAAAGCTGCCATTAAAAAAAATTCAAGCTATCTGTTGTTTTGGATGGTGGTTTTCAATGGTGTGTTTGGTGTTGGGTGGGCGGAGGGGTCTCAAAGAATGTTCCAACTAAAGCCCCAAATGGGGCTGATTCACAAGAGGACAGGGCAGAGGCCCGAAGGAGATAACTATGAAAAGCTTCTTTTCTTGATCTTGCCAGGGAATTGATCGAGATGGGAAAATCAAATTGAAGCTCAAAAGTCAATCTTTCACTTTCGCATCTCCCTCACAAATATTGTTAGGTCTCAAGGTGCTCAAATAGGCTAGAAGGAGGGGGGTTGAATAGCCTATGTCCAATTTAAAAATCTGTTTTACAAAGTTACTTCACTAAAGAGTTAGAAAATATTTTGTAGCGGAAAGGATTGAAGTATATGACAAGTTCAAGATGTCTGATCTTGATAGGACAAGATTAGCTATTCTGAAAGCTGTTGGAAATTCTGAAATTTAACAAGTAATAGCAATTCACAAGTGCAGGAAGTAAATGGACAAAGATTTTAATATGGTTCACACTTATAAATAAGTGCTACGTCCACAACCAAAGTGGTCAACTTTGGATTTGAAAAACGTGTACTAATTTTTCCACTAGAATCTTTACAAGATTGATCTCTAATAGATCGTGTACAAAAAAATAGTTGACCAAGTGTTTGCGGGAGAATTGATATCTACAAAGATATAATTCTCGTGTACTTGAATGCTAAGGATTGCAATCAATGAAGAGCAATAAAGACTATGCGTCTAAGTTTGGTGCTCTTCAGTGAAGGAATTTTACAGAATGACTTTAAGCTTTTAAATGTACTAGCTGTTGAAGATGAAGATTTTAGAATCGCAAATTCAAGTCAGTATCTATCTTCTTCAATGCTTCAATGGTGTCTTCTATTTATACTCAGGGAGGTCCTTGTAGCCGTTGGAGATCTTCAGCCTTGGAAAATTTAATACTGAAGATATTAGCATTAAATGTTTTGATCTTGTTGTCCAAATCTGATAGTGAGTTCTGTAAGGCCCAGATTGTATTTTGCCAATTTGCCAAAAATAGGTAGACCGTAGTTGCAAGCAGAACGTCCTTTACTGAGATGAATGCCCAATATGGAATGAATCAATAAATGATTCTTGCAGGTTATCGTTACAGCAAGATCAAGAGAGGACTTTGCTGATCACCTCAGGCATATCTCCATACAAGTCTTGATCAGATGATCTTCAGGTTTTCAACATTGCTGATGAAGCTTGGCTTGGACGAACTTGGCTGATGACTTAATGGACTTGGCTGATATGAAGATAGCATGACTTATATACATCAGGCTATCTTCTGAAGACAAAGCTAAGTACAAGAAGCAATCCTAAGCTATTACAAGCAGCTTGTCTAAGAACAAGTTGCCACTCTAACAGACACGCAGGCCCATTAGTCACCTTGTCTTAGACTTAGGTTATGGATACAAGAAAATCTATACAAAATATAACAATCTCCTCCTATTTGCTTGAGTCCATGACCTTATGAATATAATGGAAGCTGACTGGGACCAGTTCTAGAAATAACATGCTTTTGAAGATATTATATTAAGCAAGAATGTCCTAGATGGACTTACAAGGTAGTCAGTGCATTTAATATTACAAAGTGTTTTACAGATAATGAATTAAGGCATAAAAGCATTTGTAATAGAAATTGTATTTAAAGACAGACAGATAGAGTAATTTATAGAATATGTCTTTAAACCAGAGGTTTAAATTTCATGCACAGAGGATAGGCAATTAATTATAAAGCATGAAAGATTAAACAAGCAAAAATAGTCATTGTATGTTAAACAAGAAGTTTAATGACAAAATATCTCTTTAGGGAAGGAAACATATACCATTATGTCGAAGCTTGTCCTTCCTATTTTGAGCTGGCAGCAACTTTGAGTTGAGCAATTTCAGCTTTGGCTGCTTCCAATTCACTTTTGACATCTTGTAACTCGGACTTGAGAATTTCATTTTTGGTTATTAGAAAGTTATTCCTTTCTATCAAAGTTGTGTGCAGCTTATCATTGTTGTTGATTCACCGCATCTCCTCCTTCATGGACACAATCGAAGTATCCATGTTGGCTAACCGGTGAACAGAGGCTCGTAGTTCCTTCTGAATAAGGCCATAATGCTTACGAGAGACTGTCCTGGTGGCACGTATAGACGTATGCACCGATCGGTTTGCAGCTTTTTGAGCATTGAGCAAACTTTTGTAGCCAGTATCAATCATCTCAATCATCGAAAGAAGCCCTTGAGATAGATTCTCAAATTTGTCATTGATGAGGGTAGCGAAGGAAGTTGATGAGCTAGAGAGATGATTGACAAGGAGGTTCTGACAGGCAGTAATATTCATCTGACTCACTGTAGCAGCATGCTTGGCTTCGCGAGCAACAGCAATGCCTTTGGTCATATGATCAGCAGTGACATCAGTCGTATGAGACTGTGTAGTTGCAAGGTGCTGCAGATCATGATCGAGGCTCGTCATGAGTTTGTTAAAACTCTTTAAAAAATCTTTAAAAGAAGAAGGGCTGAGATATATGGAGCTAAGAGGTTGACTATCAAGGGGTTGATATTGGCTGGAGGAGGGTTGGTATTGGCTGGGAGAGGATTGGGGTTGGCTGGCAGATGGTGGAGATTGGCTGGTAGAAGGATGGCTGATGATGGGTGAGGAAAGGGTAGGCACGGGAGATGTAGTACCAGGCAGGCTGGACCAGATACGAGGTACAGGGAAAAGTTTTTCCATGTAGGCGTCGTAGGACTGGTCATGAATGAAAATGGGAAGAGAGAAAGGAATGGGTGAACGAATAGATTTAAAAAGTACAGGAAAGGATTAAAGCCAATGTAGGCTGTAACCATTTCAAAGAAGTCACAGACTAACGACTTGGTAAAAATAGAAGGATGACTGATAATGGTAGTGATGGGGGGCTTAGGAAGTGAGAGAAAGGGAGAGATGTCTGGTTTGGTAGGAGGTGGAAGACCTAGGTCCCTGTGGATAGCAGTCCATTACTGAAGGATCATGAGATCTTGCACAACAGAGTTGTGCATACAGAATTGTTGGGACCAGGCTGGAGGAAGAGGATCATAGAAGGCACCTCACTTGAGGAGAATTTTCCCAGCAGACATTGGTTGGCAAATAATTTGTTTGGGGTAGTCGAGAGTAGAGAGATAGGGGTCTGTATCGGCAGGGTTTGGTGTGGGTCGGCTTTCTTTAAAGAACAACAGTTCTTGGACATCTCGGTGAAGATGGTTGTAAGGGCTTAGTTTGGTTCGTTTAGGTGTAGGTTGGTCAGGAGAAAAGGTTAAAGGATGTTTGGGGCGAATGAGAGGGTGACTATCAAGTGATTCTTGCAGCTCTTCTTGGTGAATGGGTTGGGTAGATGGAATAGAGGTTGGAGGAGTAGGTGAAGAGGGAGGTAAGGTTGGCTCATCGGCAGAGGGCACGAATCTTGCCTTTTTGGCACTCTTCTTGAGGCGTTCGCCATGCCTTGATTTTGTAGGGGAGGATTCAGGATTTGTTGGTTTGAGGTGAGTTGGTGTGGTGGCTTCGGTCATGGGAACGGTTGAAGTGGTTGAGTAGGTTGAAGGTTGTCTGATAAGGGAATGTCTGGTGGAGGAGACGTTGTGGTCGAGGTTTAGGGGAGGCCACAGGTTTCATCTGTGGATAAAAGAGTTTGTTTAATTTTGGGCTTGGTTGGTTTAGAGATGGGTTTTGGAGGAAGATTGGTTGGTTGTCTGGTGGTTTGAAGGTTGGCTGGTTGGAAGGTGGTTGTGTCTCTTTCAGCAGCCTTTTTGGTTTTGGCAGGTTTCTTATATGGTTTGGGTTTAGGTGAAGATGATTGCTTGGATTTTTTGGGAGAGGGTTCATCGGGCTCATAGGGATCATTATCGAGCCTTGTAAGGTCAAAATCCTCGGGAAGTAGAGAACTCAGGGGTTTTGGCTCCTCCTAAACAGGAAGCCCCTCAGAAGAGTAGGTTACCTTCCTCTTACCCTTCTTATCTTGAGTAGAGGGACCAGCAGTAGTAGTTACGGTAGCGGCAGCTCATTTGGAGGTATCTTCTCTATATCTAGTGATGTTATTTACTGTGAAGACTGTAATAACCGAGCATATCATTAGCATGTTAATCATACGATTATGTGCATGCATTGTTAATTTGATTATCGTGGTTCATGGTATTGATTTGATGAGTCATAACCTCATGATTTATGTTTCGGTACTTTACTCTCTTGCTTGTTTCGTAGCGTAAACTGATCCGAAATGAAAGAGACGAACCATGATACTTTGAACCTAGATATACTTAATGTTAAAGGGGTTTCATGTTGTTAAATCATGCTTTGAAAAAGTAAAATACGTTGTGTTAATTTGAAGTTACAAAACAAAGAAGTGTCGACATTATTTTCGGTTTCGTGAACTTTCTCGTGACTTTAAATCGATCCTAGAATGATATCGAACCCTTAGGGACATCCTTTGATGTGTTATAAGTTTTGTACAATCATACCTAAAGGTGTATGAGCGATCGAATTGAGAAAACGGAGCGAAACGAAAAAATTACGCGAAGCTGAGTGAACAGTGCGCGCCCCAGCCTGCGCCCTATTATATCCTGTTACCTGGTTGGCAACCTTGATCCGGCCTGTCTCCCTATTTCTGGCCAAAGTAAGGTTCACACCACGTAGATTGTTGGACAAGAGTGGTGTTGTCACATGGATGCCAAGGTTGTAAGGACTTGGGGCATGTTGACTTGTTTCGCAAAATATTTGATATATGAATTACATGATTTTGATGATCTGATATGAATTTCTAAGCTGAATGGTATATAAGGGGAACTGGTTAGTCGGAGGTGTACCTCGACTATTATATCCTGTTACCTATGATCTTACTTGTTTATTATGTGATATGAACTGTTGTTAGCTTATTACTTTGTAGGTTGGTCATTATTTCCAACTGGAATGGGACAGTTGGCATTCGTGATCCTTCTTACACTGGTAATGGGAATTAGTTGATTATTGATTATGTTGATTACATGTGATTTACTTGGTTAACTTATGCTGATTACATGCTGCTTGTGTTAGCATCCTATTACTGTTGTATACATGCATAACATGCATAAGTTTAGTGGAATCTTACTGGGTCATAGGTGACTCACCCGTTCATTATTGTTTTCCTTAGATCGGAGCGAGGCGAAGGGTTCACGTGCGTGAGGCTGTGCAGCTCGTTGCGAGATTAGAAGGTGGTTATTCTTTTGGGGTAGACTTTATTGTGTATATGTTAGACAGTGGTTGTTATCTTATCTAGATTTCAAACACTGTTCTATTGTATTATATATAAAGGCTGGATGCCTTCTATGTTGGTCTATATATCGGTTGGATGAGTTGTGAACACTCAGTTGTATATTCAGTTATGAGGTTGGATGGCTTATCGCCATACTTTTATTTCCGCTGTTATATATTGTTTATCAGGTGGTTATTTTGATTATGTTAAGCCAGGTCATGCACGAATTTAGGCTATGTGCGGTAGCTTGAATTGGGGTGTGACAGAGTTGGTATCAGAGCTTTCGTTTAAGCTAGAAGCCGAGAGAGGATCCTTGGTCTAGAGGTTTTATATATATGTTTAATACTAGGTGGTTGTGTGTAGGTAAGCGATGGTGGGATCAAGAGGAAAAGGTCGTGGTTCACATAGAGCTGGCACGAGTACGGCAAGGCTCTAGGAAGGAGCTGAAAATCATGCTAATGTTTCCCCTATTCATCCAACAAGTGGAGAACAAAATGAAGGGCTTTGTGGTGTATATCAAACTATTGAAAGATTGACTGATGTGATAGCACAACAGAATACCAATAATCAGACTGCAGTACTTGAGAGGTTGACTGCATTGTTAGCACAGCAGGGTGCAGCTAATCAACAGATGGTGAATCAGAATGCAGGTAACCAGAATCCTCATCTAGTTCCTGTTGGGATTATACAGGGTACTACGTCACTTGAGAGATTTCTAAAATTGAATCCCAAAATCTATGATGGTGAACCTGATGCGTTGAAAGCTGAAAGATGGCTTGAGGGAATGGAAAAAGTATTTAAGACACTTGGGTGTTCTGAAGAAGAGAAAGTGATCTTTGCAACCTTTAAAATGGAGGGTATAGCAGATAACTGGTGGATGTTAATTAAAGATAAATGGGAGACTGATGGGACTCCTCAGACATGGACTAACTTTGTACCAGAAATCAAGAGGAACTTCATTCCAGCTGTAGTTTAAGAGCAGAGAGAAATGGAGTTCATGACACTTGAGCAAGGGAATTTGACTATGGCACAGTATGAAGCAAAATTTACTCAATTGGCTAGGTATAACATTCATTTGCTTTCTGCTGAGGATAGAAAAGTAAGGAAGTTTGTGAAGGGGCTTCGGGCAGAGCTTCGCAACAAATTATTTCCACTTGAGCCTACTTCTTATGCAGTGGCAGTGGATTGAGCTTTATTAGTTGAGAATGATTTGGAGGAACAGAAAGTGAAGAGAGCTGCAGTGTTCGGGCAGCAGACTAATCAACAAGGTGGCAGAGGCCAGAGTAACAGCAGTAGATGAGGATTTAATTCACAAGGTGGGAGAGGTCAAGGAAATTTTAGTAATAGAGGAGGACAAGGTAACCAAGATGGTCATCCCCAGAGACCACCTCGAGGGTCACAACAAACACAATAGCAAGGGCAACAAGGGAACCAGCAGGGTAATAGGCAGTCAAGATAGCAATCAAAGAATAATACTGGTGGTTCTATGGCATCGGGACAGCAAACTGTTACCAGTGGGTGTATATTTTGTGGTAAGGGAAATCATATGGTAGACAGATGTTGGACAAAGCAGGGCAAATGTACTATTTGTGGTGAATTTGGGCACTTTCGTAGCCATTGCCCGAAATGGAATAATACTCAGTCACCGAATCAGTAGCCACATAATCAGAATTAACAAACCTTAGGGGTTAAGAGAGGGGGTGATGGGAAATTGAAGGTCCAGGGGCGTGTGTTTGCCTTAGACCAGAAAGATGTTCTTGAGTCTACGTCGATTGTAGGAGGTACTCTTACTATTTTTCAGTCTAGAGCCCGTATATTGATAGACCCAGGATCATCTCATTCCTATGTAGCATCTCATTTTGTTATGAATTTGCATGTGCAACCGCATGTATTGCCTTATATGCTGGAGGTGTCAACCCCGATGGGGGAATGTGTTGTTGCTAGCATGATTTATAAGGCTTGTGATGTGTTTGTGGGTAATTGTAAATTGCTTGCTGATTTGATTGTGCTACCTATTCGGGATTTTGATATTATATTGGGTATGGATTGGCTGTGTGCGTATCATGCTCATGTAGAATGTTATCATAAGCTGGTTACTTTTAAAATCCCGAATCAGCCTGAATTGTAATTTTTAGGGGAAAAAGGGGGTAGTAGATTGCATATTATTTCTGCATTACATGCTGGTAAATTGATGGCTAGTGGTTGTACTGGGTATCTGGCACATGTTACGATAAACAGAAAGACACACCTAAGCTTGAAAAGGTACCAGTAGTATGTGAATATCCTGATGTATTTCTTGATGATTTCTCATTGCCACCTGAACGGGAAATAGAGTTCTGTATTGAATTGTTGCCTGGTACTGCTCCAATTTCGAAAGCACCTTACAGAATGGCACCTGCTGAATTAAAGGAGTTGAAGATTCAATTGCAAGAATTGCTTGATAAAGGGTACATTAAACCAAGTGTTTCACCTTGGGGTGTACCAGTTCTATTCGTGAAAAAGAAAGATGGGACACTGAGGTTATGCATTGATTATCGACAACTGAATCAAGTGACTGTGAAAAACAAATATTCATTACCACATATTGATGATTTTTTTGATCAGCTGCATGGGGCTATTGTATTTTCAAAGTTTGATTTGAGAAGTGGGTATCATCAATTGAGAATTCGAGCAGGAGATATTCCAAAGACTGCCTTCAGAACGAGATATAGGCATTATGAATTCATCGTTATGCCATTCGGGTTAACTAATGCACCTGCAGTTTTCATTGACTTGATGAATACAATTTTCCAACCTTATCTAGATAGCTTTGTGGTGGTGTTTATTGACGACATACTTGTTTATTCTAAGTCTGAGAAAGAACATGAACATCACATATGGTTGGTGCTAGACTTACTACGAGAGCAGAAGTTGTATGCAAAGTTCAGCAAATGTACATTCTGGTTGAAGGAGGTTACTTTTCTGGGGCACGTTGTGTCACAAGCAGGTATTGCTTTTGATCCTACGAAAGTGGAGGCAGTTGTGAAGTGGAAGAGACCCAGTACAGGTACAGAGATCCGTAGTTTTCTGGGCTTAGCTGGGTACTACCGGAGATTTATACCAGAATTTTCAAAGATTGCTACTCCATTGACCAATTTGACTCGGAAGAAGATTCCTTTTGTGTGGGATGAAAGGTGTGAGAACAATTTCCAAGAGCTTAAGCGAAGATTGACATCAGCACCAGTTCTTGCCTTATCTGATGGAAGTGAACATTTTATTGTGTACAGTGATGCTTCTAAAGAAGGACTGGATTGTGTATTAATGTAGAATGGGAAAGTTATTGCTTATGCTTCGAGGAAGTTGACACCATGTGAGCAAAATTATCCTACACATGATTTGGAGTTACCAGCTATTATTATGGCATTGCACAAATGGAAACATTATCTGTATGGGGCCAAATTTGAAGTATATACCGACCACCAAAGCCTGAAGTATCTTTTCTCTCAGAAAGAGTTTAACAATCGTCAACGTAGTTGGATGGAAAGGCTTAAAGATCATGACTGCACTATTCTGTATCAGCCGGGAAAGGCTAATGTAGTCGCTGATGCTTTGAGTTGGAAGATGTATGTTTCTTGTTTGATGATTAGGGAATGGAAGATGCTAGGAGATCCATGTCAATGGAATCCTTGTCAATCAAACCATGGCATCATCTTTGCGAATGTTCGTGTTCAACCAGTATTACTTGAGAGAATTAAAGAAGCACATGAAACAGATATTGAGTTACAAAAGATTGTGAAAAAATTAAAGGAGAGCGAAGAAGAAGAAGACTTCCATGTGCATAGTCGAGTGTGTATTCCTGATGACTCAGAGATTAAACAGCAAGTGATGGATGAAGGCCACAAGTCAAAGTATACTATCCACCCTGGGAGTACTAAAATGTATCGAGACTTGAAACAGGACTTCTGGTGGAACAATATAAAGAGGGAAATTGCAAGTTACGTATCAAGATGCCTAACGTGTCAGCAGGTAAAAGTTGAACATCAGAGACCAGCAGGATTACTCCAACCATTAGAAATTCCAGAATGAAAATGGGAAAACATTACGATGGACTTTGTGATTGGATTACCGAGGACAAGCCGAGGACATGATGCAGTTTGGGTTATCGTAGATCGATTTACCAAGTCTGAACATTTCTTCCCTGTGAAGATGATATCTTCCTTATATCAGCTTGCCATATTGTATATCCAAGAGATCGTGAGGTTGCATGGAGTACCTATTAGTATTGTTTCTAATCGGGATCCTCGCTTTATATCAAGATTCTGGCAGACACTTCAGGAGGCACTGGGGACTAAATTGAGTTTGAGCACTGCATTTCATCCTCAAACAGATGGTTAATCAGAAAGAACTATTCAGATATTGGAAGATATGCTGCGAGCTTGTTCACTTGACTTCAAGCGTAGCTAGGACACTTATCTACCGTTAGCAAAGTTTGCATACAATAATAGTTACCAATCAAGTTTGGAATGGCTCCTTATGAAGCATTATATGGTAGAAAATGTTGATTGCCAATCTGTTGGGATGAAGTGGGAGAGGCAAAAATATAGGATCTAGAAATTGTTCAAGAATCAACTGATCATGTGAAAGTTATTCGGGATAGACTTCTTACTGCACAGAGTCGACAGAAGAGCTATGCCGATGTTCGAAGAAGAGATCTTGAGTTTAAAGTAGGTGATCAGGTGTTCTTGAAGATTTCTCCAGTCCGAGGTGTGAAAAGATTTGGGAAGAAGGGGAAACTTGCACCAAGATATTTTAGGCCTTTTGAAATCCGGGAAAGAGTAGGAAAGTTAGCATATCGAGTGGCATTGCCATTAGCACTTGAGGGAATTCACAATGTATTCCATGTATCGATGCTGAGGAAGTACATTCCTGATCCTTCACATGTATTAGAGGTTGAACCTGTAAACCTTCAACTTGATCTATTGTACGTGGAACAACCTGTGAAAATCTTGGATCGTAAGGAACAAGTGCTCAGGACAAAGACAATACCGATAGTAATGGTCTTATGGTAAAGTCATACAGTAGAAGAAGCAACTTGGGAAAGTGAGAATGAGATGAGAATCAAATACCCTCACTTGTTTAATAACTGAGGTAAGGAATTCGGGGTCGAATTCTTTTAAGGGGGAGAGGGTGTAATAATCAAGCATATCATTAGCATGTTAATCATACGATTATGTGCAAGCATTGTTAATTTGATTATCGTGGTTCATGGTATTGATTTGATGAGTCGTAACCTCATGATTTTATGTTTCAGTACTTTACTTTCTTGCATTGTTTCGTAGCGTAAACTGATCCAAAATGAAAAAGATGAACCATGATACTTTGAACCTAGATATACTTAATGTTATAGGGGTTTCATGCTGTTAAATCGTGCTTTGAAAAAGTGAAATACGTTGTGTTAATTTGAAGTTACAAAACGAAGAAGTTGTCGACATTGTTTTCGGTTATGTGAACTTTCTCGTGACTTTAAATCGATCCTAGAATGATATTGAACCCTTAGGGACATCTTTGATATGTTATAAGTGTTGTACAATCATACCTAAGGGTGTACGAGTGATCAAATCGAGAAAATGGAGCGAAACTAAATTTCGCGAAGCTGAGTGAACAGTGCGCGCCCCAGCGCGCCATGTACGGACAGAATGTCCAGTTTTGTGTTTTTTTGGTTTTTTGTTAATTTCCACCTCATGCTTGGCCTTCCTTATCTGGTCTAAAACATGGGAAAACAGGGGAAGAGTATATCCCAGCTTTCTAAACACTAAAAACCCTCAATTCTCTCTCTTAAATCCTCCAAAATTTTTTCGAAATTCCACTTTTTAACCTTAAGGTTTCTAGGGTTTCTTGCATGAGCTTTTGTTCTTCTTTCAAGGCAGCAACAAAGGACTTGTTTAAGTGAGTTTGTGGCTGGTTCTAGCATTGAAATACATGGGTGAATCAAGGGTTTAACTCTCTCAATTGGTAAGGGACCTCTTGCTTATCCATGTTGTAGTTTAATCGGTTTATTTCGGCTATTATAAATTGCTAAGTTGTTATTATGGAAAGTTTGTGATTTTCAGCCATGCTATGATATTTATTAGGCTGATATGATTATGGGTATGTGTTAATAAAGTGTGTTGATGTTCATATGTGTGTGTGGCGTCCCGATTTCGGGATCCGATGATGAACCCCAACTCGGTGCGCCAAACTAAAAGAAATAACTAAAGTCCACAGAAGTGAACAAGCTACACAAGCTCAAAACCAAAACTATGCAGCGGAATACAAGTTAAAATGTGAGTTTCAAAAACTCATACAACAACTACAACTAAATAAACCTCAACGGCCAAAACAAACGCCGAAGAATAACACTAAAGATAAACCCGACAATAAAAACCTCGACGGCTAAATACACGAGCCGGAGAAACAATAATGCTAAAATACCACGAGTCAGAAACCCAAAATAATAGAGTACAACAACTGGCACGACCACACAAGTCGGTATTCAAGTCCAAAAATAGAGTACAATCTTGAGGTTGCATTGCGAGGCTAACTATCGTTGCTAGTCAAGTCCAAAAATAGAGTACATCACATAGAGTCATGCTAACTCATTTCATATACAACCCAACGTCACACTTCCGCAGCGCAAATCACATTTCCAATTTCTGAGGTTTAACGCTTAACAATAGTCACGAAAAATCCCGCAATCAACAAGGTTCGGGTTTATACAACCCTTAGGTTCATCGGGTTACTAGACACTATACTTGTCATCAAAGAAACAAGTTCGAACAAGGTTCGGGTTTATACGGACTCTACCATGGATAACGACGCCACCAACTATAGGTTTAAGCCGACGAAATAAAAGGTCAATGAAACCAAGCTATTATGCTCGTGTTATCAATACAAACTTCAATATACCACAAGGTCAACCTAAACAATAATAAGGGTTTAAAACTCTAACCACGTCTAACATGAACATATGGTCCTAAACATAATCATCTCACTATGCCAATTGGCATACGCACAAAGCTAAACGATCTGTTGGTATCGTACACTCTATAACATTCGACTGGATTAGCTTACTAAATCCAGTCTACTACACATCATACAAAGTAAGTATCTCATGATCGCCACCGAGTTGGTTAACTCAAATCAACAATCTCTACGGTCAGGCTAATGTACTACACATGTGAAAAGTTATAAGTCACAAATGGCTAGTCACAAGTCTACAACAATTCATGTTCAACCGAGCACGACGACTCACACAAACATCCATACATATCGAACCACTACACAAGGAATGATACACAATCCAAACAAGATGTACAAACATATTCAAGTATTTTTTTTTCTCATTTACTTGTCCATTCCGGGTGGTAAAAGGATTAGGCAATTTCCATCCAACATGCTATCAACTTAGTCATTGACGAATATCTCTTGACAACCAAATCAGGGGCCTTTCTAAAGTGGCTTCAAAAGCTTCCGTCGCAAGGCGTTAGGGACAAGTGGTTACAAATATGCCCTTTGAGTCGGTCTCATGCACATAGGTAGCAAATACAAACAAATGTACCTAAGTGTAACATACGTCTCTAGTATGCACAAGTTTCGCATTCCATGATGTGATATGCAAAAATAAAGTGTCTAGGATAATACGGACTCAAGATGTCGCACTAACGTAATTCGACACTCACATTAATCACTAAAGAACTCGTGACCCAGAATCTCGGGTCTTCCACCTCTATTTCTTCAAACAATCACCAATCTTGAGCCAAAGACATTCCTTAAAGCGTCTGGGTTATACCTTTCTACGACTAACAAGATCACCTAAGTTGGTCAAATCTCAATACTAAAACTTCCAAATGACTCACACTAGTCGTCAACATTCTAGCAAAATCTTGAAGTACACTCACTATTCTCCACAAGAGAAATAACAGACTACATATCATTAGTCTCTGCTCCCATGAGCGTAAGAACTCAACAAATCCAGTCATACATGGACTATCTCCACAACTTACCAACATCCAAGATACATCTAAACACAAACACTCGACGTTAATCGCTCAACCCAATACCCAAATCACCTAAGTCGAGGATCCTGTCCTGGCGAACAACTAACTTAAACTCTGATACCAACTTTGGCGACCCGAGTCCGGGATCCGATGTTGAACCCCAACTCGGTGCGCCAAACTAAAAGAAATAACTAAAGTCCACAGAAGTGAACGAGCTACATAAGCTCAAAACCAAAACTATACAGCGAAATACAAGTTAAAATGTGAGTTTCAAAAACTCATATAACAACTACAACTAAATAAACCTCAACGGCCAAAACATACGCCGGAAAATAACACTAAAGATAAACCCGACAATAAAAACCTCGACGGCTAAATGCACGAGCCGGAGAAACAATAATACTAAAATACCAGGAGTCAGAAACCCAAAATAATAGAGTACAACAACTGACACGACCACACAAGTCGGTCCCAAAATACAAATCTAAAGAATACAACTATTTTTACCCATATACTAAGTTTACATAACTTAGTGAACCTCACGATCTCACAATACAAGAAATAAAAAGAAAATGACAATACAAATACATCTTGCTAACTCCAAGCTTCAAGACTCGCTACGCTGGAACTTAACCTGCAAACTGATGAGGTCGTTGGGTGAGTCTAAAAGACTCCGTAAGATACTATAATGTATTATGTGCTATGAGTATGAATGCAACAGTAAACCAAGACTCTAAATGCACTAATTTTGGTAACAATTTTAGCTTAATCATTAATCGCCAACCGTCCCATACCAGTTGGAAATTGTGACCATCATTCGCTTGTATAGGAAACACATAAGAGCGGTAAGTAAACACATTTAAAGGGATACGGCGTCGAGGTACACCTCCGAGCAAACTAATAGTTTCAACTAACCAACCAATATAATACCAAATATCGAAGCCGTTGTTGACGTGCTCGAACCATAAACAAAACCATGAGTTCAAAACAAAGAACCTATGAACCATTTTCTGTATTCACGTCGACGGGTGATCTTGGTCCCTACAATCCAAGAATCAACCACGGATATAGCTTACCAAGGTTGCGTTTATTCTGTATAACAGATGGCGCTATACCCATACCATGGCCAACAATAGGGCAAGGCCCGATGTATTGGCCTTCGACTATTACGTAGCTCCAGCTCCTGCAATAATCGAGCGTCAATACACCGCCAACACGAATGCCATGGACTTAACTAAATGCACAAGTAGATGTTTACTCGACATTTAAAATAAACGGTCATACTCCAAAGTAGGGAGCATACCACAACAACCACATTCAATAACAATACGAATATTTTAAGTTGGTCACAATAAGCCTACAACAACAAATCAACAAAGTGTGCTAGTAAACATTAAACATACAATCAATCATCAAAGTAGGATGATTCACAATGTCCATAATCACTGAACATATAACTAAAACAAGATAATAGGCAAAGTAGGCCTATTGTATAACTCAACTTAGGATCTCTACAGTATCCTATAATAACTCAATACACTTTATCTCATGTATAGCATAAACCATCACATAACAGTATCGTCGTGTACTATATATATCACGACTCATTACAAGTCACATCGTCCAAATTGGAACGATAATCACAGTATGTCATCTCATGTATGATTAAATTAACCAAAGTTAAGCTCTTATGAATAATCACTTTCACAATACGTTATCCAATATCGTAGGAGACTAGATAACAACCCATAGTACATGATACTAATTAATCAACTCCGTAGAGTCAATTCTACACATTAATAAATTAACTACAAGATTCGACGTTTGTTTAATACGTCCAATTCGACTCCGCCAGAGTCAGTCACAACTAATATATGTAGCTCGTATAGTGTTCAATGAACATATACCATCTCATGTCGACTCAGTTAGAGTCGTTTTCCATTTTTAAAACATCGGGGCGAACCATAGTATCGTCTCTAAATAACTACATTAATCGAATATTTCAAATTTAGTGAGTCACCAACCATATAAGTCCCAAGAGTTCATCGCGGATAGTCACTTACAAACTCCCATCAAGTTTCTAGTACTCGAGATTTAACAAAAACAACATTTACCACTCAATAAGTCTCTAAATCATGGAGACTAACAACAACGATAAATTTATATCACTGCACGACATTTTTATTAAATTCACCAAATATTCAACAAAAATTCAAATATTACAATATTCCATATTTAGAAACTAGACATCTGGAACTATAATTTACCACTTTGAATCATGTCAATTGGACTAATATTCATCAAGAATCAGCCACTTAAAATTAGATCTAATACCCAGAATTTTTAGTAACAATCTACTCGGTGCAGCGATAAAGCACAACCTAAACGAGGTACTTCCCGACCTCTAAAATTTATGAAAATTTACAGAGAACTAACTAACATATATAAGAACAACATATCCAAAATCCAGAAAATTCCTAATAGTAGATTAATACCAGAATTTTCATGAAAATAGCCCAAAACAGGGACTGTAACTAACTTGAAATTCATGTGTTTCACTTTCTAACATGTTACCAACACTTCACCAAGTCTCATGTCAACTAACATAATATTATTTGGAATGGTCAATTACTTGTTTCTTTCTAGAAATTACACAAAGATGAACAACTACACATCCTACATGCTTAACTCCCCCAATTCAACTCATAAGCATACAAAACATTATAGTTAAGTCTTACCTCTTGATGAATTCACTCCAAGAAAACCCAAGAAAACCAACATGCAATTGGTGGAGAGTGATCCTCTAGTCAAGACCTTCAAAATAGTGTGCTTGGATTGAAGATTTGTTGGTTGGATGGTGAAGAAATGACTTGCACACACTAATCTCACCTTAATCTCCCATACACACTCTCTAAGCTTCCATGAATGGAAAGAGATGAAAATGGGAGTAAGTTAAAGTCACTCTATGGTCTAAAGAGGCTAATCAGGCTGGTCAACAAGTCTTTGGCACGTTCTAGGTTGAGGCAAAGTCATAAAAATCCAAACAAGTCAACAAAACACAAAAATTACACAAAATTGTCCATACGGTCGCGCTAGGGCGCGTATTGGCGCGCTAAGGCGCAGGTCATTGGGCCTTTTGGGCCTAATTTTCAATCAACTTCAAAGACGTGTCTAGGATAATCTACAAGTCCAAAAATTGCGAATAAGGTGTCGTTGGAAAGCTCTTCGACTCTAGTTTACACAGAATCAAACGGTTTGCCAATCTGAGTTTTCTACACAAAGCTATGACCATGCTTTTGCGTGTATCACTTTCTATCTTATGGTCACAAAAAAATATATACTAAGTATTCCCAAATAATCCTAACCCCCAATCAAGTTCGAAACACTCTCGAAACTCAACCAAATTGCCCCACATTGGTGCACGAAGATAAACACGCGAAACATCGCTCGAATTAACTCAACTTACGGATTAACGACAAGACTAACATGCTTGCCATTCGAGAGTGAGTCTAAACCAAGGTAAGGCTTGACACAGTGAGTGATGTACATATGTGTACACACACGATATGGTATCAAGGATGGTCTCAAACGAGTACGAAACTACGACGTGATTAAACGTTGATCCGATTCAGAACAACCGCAAGGAAGACTAACATGTCATGCTTATCAAACATGACTATGCTTTTGTGAATCAACCCCCAAGGGTCCCAACTTAACACGTCACACTTTAGCAAGCAAGATATATATCTTATATGTCAAAGGTTAAAGGTTATATCTCGTATTTCAAGGGTTTCTAAGCCAGTATAAAGTGACTACACGTAAAATGGAAAGGAAGTAGGGTTGGGCCCTTACAATATTAGCCTCAGAATTGTTGTAATTTGATTGTATCTTTGAATTGGTGAAATCGTCAAGAAGTTGACCTAAACAAAGTGTGTAACATGGCTGAGATTTAGGGTTTGTGACTTGATATTGAATGGTTTGAGATGGTTAAAGTATTCATTATGTTGATTTGTGAATATAGAACTTGAATTGATTCTTGGAGGATAACCGAAATTCTGAAATTGTGAACGAATATGGAATAAAGTGTGAACGTGAACTTGACGAACCGGATGTGCACATTCGAATACTAACTTTCAGGGGGTTTTGGTTGACTACCGATTGTCATGGGGTGGAGTGCAGTGATAGTCGGGTTGTGGCGACCTTGATCCGGCCTGTCTCCCTATTTCTGGCCAAAGTAGGGTTCACACCACGTAGATTGTTGGACAAGAGTGGTGTTGTCACATAGATGCCAAGGTTATACAGACTTGGGGCATGTTGACTTGTTCCGTAGAATATTTGATATATGAATTACATGATTATGATGATCTTTCTAAGCTGAATGGTGTATAAGGGGAGCGGGTTAGTCGGAGGTGTACCTCGACTATTATATCCTGTTACCTGTGATCTTACTTGTTTATTATTTGATATGAACTGTTGTTAGCTCATTACTTTGTAGATTGATCATTATTTCCAACTGGTATGGGACAGTTGGCAGTCGTGATCCTTCTTACGCTGGTAATGGGACTTAGTTGATTATTGATTATGTTGATTACATGTGATTTACTTGGTTAACTTATGCTGATTATATGCTGCTTGTGTTAGCATCCTATTACTGTTGCATACATGCATAATATGCATAAGTTTAGTGGAATCTTACTGGGTCTGTAATAACCTGAACTTGTTATGCTTTAGATGCTTACCTTGTTTGTGTAATTATGCTCAATATGTGTGTTTGATTTCTTGTATAAACATGTTCAATATGGTTTTGCCTTAGTTCACATACTTTTAAGGATGCTAGGATGGTATACATGTTAATGCATTAGCTTGGTATGAGCCCTTGTAATTACTCTTAAGTTTGAGGTGATTGTTCTTAGCATTGTTACATGTTGTTTAGAATGAGTTTTGGGTGTAATTCACACTTGATTTGAAGTTGGTATCACCTTAGGGTGACTTGGGTACATTATAGGATCACTTTGATGTGTTTAGAAGTCATTTTGACCTGAACCAGACCTTATGCAGCCGCATGATGCGAGCTTGCCCAAAACCTGAACATTCTGGACTCTATGCGGCCACATGGAGCGCCCGCATAGAAACCCAAGCGGCCGCATGAAGCGCCCGCATGACTGTCTTGGCGCCCGCATGATGCTAAGCCTTCTCCATGCACAAACTTTCTGTATTGTAAGCGGCCGCGCAAGGCGACCGCATGGAGCTTATGTGACCGCATGGTGCGGCCGCATAGCGACGGATTCAGCTACACTTTGTTGACTGAATTTCAAGTGGTTTGACCCTCCAAAGTTAATCCAATGGTTGAGATTTAAACCTGGCTTTGACTTGTTGACTGGTATATATACCCTCTACCCTTGTGAGAGACAAAGAACACTTCATTTCTCTCTAAACTCTTCCATGGTAGCTTAGTGAAATAGTGTGGGAGACAAAGGTGTATTTGGTGTGTGTACCCTATATCTCCATATCCAACCATCCAAATTGTGATCAAAGACCATCAAAGTGTAGAGGCTGACTTGGAGACCAACTTAGGAGACTTGAATTTGTATTTCCTTGGTTTAATTTCCATCTTACAAGTAAGTTACTAACCCCCCTTTGCATGCTTAGAGATTATTGCATACTTATTCTTAATCTTACATGCATGACTTGAATGCATGGTATTTTCATGTTTAAATGGTATGTTGAGATATATAACATGTCTATGTGTTAAGTTGTGGTGTTGGATGATGTTGCATGTTAGTTTTAAGAGCACAACTTTGGGATTGTACTAATGAACATGTTAGAGACCTTTAAATGGTGAAAATTGCATATAGCAATTATACCCAAATTTTATGAACTTAATGAATTGACACCAAAAGTGGATTTTTGGGAAGATTATAGTTCTCCGAATCACTAGTTAAATTACTACGAAATTTAGGGTTCATTTGGTATGGATTATGGTCCTCTGAGTATTTGATACTGGTATGTTAGAGACTTGTAAAGTAGCTCTAAAGTTGTGTTATGTGACTTTGAACGATATGTGTGATGATTATGTGTTGTAGAAAAATATAATCTACATGATGTTTGTCAAGTTCACTACTTTTGAACTTGACGGTTAATTGCATAAGTTGAGTAAGTTTACCTACTTGTGTGTTGTGTAAGTCCAGCTGGCGTCGTTGTTGTTAATGTCATGGTGGGATGACCTATAGTCTTTACGAATGGGATTCGTGATCGCTATAAGTCGCCGTACCGGAGTGCACACACCCCTCTTCTGTTGGCCACAGTTGAGAAGTAGCCCCACTGTTATAGCAATACGCATGACTTTGGCTTGCGTAGGCACACGAGTATCGAGGTACTATTGGTTGTTTGTGTATTGCAGGAGCTACACAAGGTTGAAGAAAGAGATATGATATCCTTCTCTAACATGGTTTATTTATAAGCACTTATGTGTTAATCTAGGTGCTATGTGAGTTGAATGGATTGTATATCAAATATGATGATATATGTTGTGTTGTGGTATATAAATGTTAATACCATGTTATGTTTATTGCTTGAGCATCATGTCATGCCATGTAGTTGCATTAGTAACTTACTGTGTCATTATGACTCACCCCGTTATGTGTTTATTTATTTTCCTTAGATCCCAGCCAACCCGGGAGTTCACGGTGAGATCGAGAAGGGATCACGATAGCTTGCAGGTTGTCTACGTTTGTTAGATCGAGGAACTATTCCTTAGTTCATTGTTATATTTTGGTAAGGACGATCGATATGTAAAGTTACGTAAACTTTACTTGGGTAGTATTGTTGTGTTGTAAACAAATATTCTTTTGTAACCGACATATGTATGTCGTGCTCTTGTACAGTTACGTTGTTAAAACAGTTTCCCTCTCGAGCATGTTGTAGCTCGTGGTTATGTTTTGTTCTGGCATGTTGTGGCCGATGTTGTTGTTGTAATTGTCTTTCCCGAGTTGTAAACTCGAGGTTGTTACTAGTTGTTTTTCGGCTTTGTTATTGCCGAAGTTTGTTCATATTTGTGTTTATCAGGTTATCAATTGTGTTTTGTCGTAAGTACGGGTGGTTACGCCACGTACTCTTCTTGTTGTTATGTTGTTTTGGCGACTCGACCTTGGGATTTCGTATAGAGATCCGGGTCGGGGCGTCACAGGGTCATAGGTGACTCACCCTTTCATTATTGTTTTTCCTTAGATCGGAGCGAGGTGAAGGGTTCACGTGCGTGAGGCTGTGCAGCTCATCGCGAGATTAGAAGGTGGTTATTCTTTTGGGGTAGACTTTATTGTGTATATGTTAGACAGTGGTTGTTATGCTGTCTAGATTTCAAACACTATTTTGTTGTATTGTATATAAAGGCTGGATGCCTTCTATGTTGTCTATATATCGGTTGGATGAGTTGTGAACAGTCAGTTGTATATTCAGTTATGAGGTTGGATGGCTTATCGCCATACTTTTATTTTCACTGTTATATATTGTTTATCAGGTGGTTATTTTGATTATGTTAAGCCGGGTCATGCCCGAATTTAGGCTATGTGTGGTAGCTTGAATTGGGGTGTGACAAAGACATATGTGTTGGTCACCTTGATAAATTCATCACCGGTCATACGTTCTTCAATCTTCTCATAACCTCTCATTAAGACATTAATTACCCTTACAAAGGGTCTCTTCATTCCAGGATTGGCTTGTACTTCTGCCACACTTTGGAACAGCATTGAGAAAATTATTTTAGCCCAGTTCAACTGTTTGCGAAGAATGATAGCTTTTGTCCATAGTAGCTGCTGGGAGGTGAAGATATCCCATGATCCATTCTTGAAAAGAATACTCTTATCTAGGAGATGACTAATAAAATAGGCCCCTTCAGGAAACAAGATCCTATACATCTTAGAGAAGGGCTCTGGCTTGGAAGTTCCACGCATCATTTCCCAGGCTTGATCAGATTCTTCAGAAGTCAAGTTTAAGTTTCCTTCAATTGGAAGTCCCAAGATTTTCCCAACTATTTTATAGTCAAGCTTGATTAGATAGCCTCTGATGTATCCCTTGAGATAGCTCATGTTGACCTTTGCTTCCTTCGTCTGAGGCAAAGGTGGAAGAGTCATTCGAGTAAAGAATTCTTCAACAATTGAGTTGGTATACGTGGTGTCATTCAGTTGAAATAGTGGTAGAATTCCACACTCACCTAAGTCTTTTATCAAGGTTACTCCAGATGAGTACCTTTTGATTGATTCAACATCAATTGTCATACTAGGATGATAGCTGGTTCTAGGTAGAGAGAGAATAGGTCTTGTAGCAGCCTCAGCAGCCTTTGAAGGCTCAGAACTTTGCTCAATGACAGAACCTGTTGATGTAGTGGCATCGGCAGTTTTGGAAGATTTCTTGGCCTTAGGAAAACAATAGCAGAGTTAAGGATGGCTGATACAAAATGACTATCAGCGTTCTTTGAAAACACATACTGTTCAAATCAAAACCCAAAATATACTAACAAACAGAAGTTTATTAACAATAAAGTTCATCTCCAGGGTTTTAGACAGATGCAAACTTTAATATTTTCCAGAAAATTAAATAGTATAAATTGTAAATATTCATATGCAAAAACATTAGACACATTTGATACTCAGAAATTAGTCATAAACAATAAGAGAATTTTGAACTCAAGCATACGCAGCTCATCAATGGCTTTAGAATGAAACAGTTTATATGATTCAAAATTGAAATATGAAATATAGAGAAACTGAAATTAAATGAACTTGGGTGGGCAAGATTACTCACCATTGTATATTATGCTCAGAAGATTAGAGGATTTGAAGATTTCATAAAAGTTTTGAACGAGTAATAATGGTGAAAGTTTGAAAGGGCGAAAGGCGGTTTTTGAAAATGTGAATAGGTGAACAGGGAAATTTTACTATTTATTCTTCTGACATGTTCTAATAAATGACATTTAATGAACTTTTGAAGTCCGCATTTAATGTCGTGATAAGTGACTGTTTACACTTTCATTATGAGAACTGTAAATTTGGTCTTTATAGAAGAGAGAAATACTTACTTAAGATTGTCTTATATCATCAGCAGAGTTACACTTGGCTGATAAGATAGGCAGTTCTATATAAAGGCAAAGTATATTAAATGAATAAATTTTATGAGTTAAGGTTTGAGATCGAGCATAGCAAGCTCTCCTTTAAGATAGGTAAACCTGGTTGAGTCAAGTGGCTTGGTGAAAATATCAGCTAATTGTTGATCAGTTGATACGTATTGCATGCTGATACTACCTTTTTCCACATGATCTTTTAAGAACTGATATCTCATATCAATGTGCTTTGTTTTGAAGTGCATGATAGGATTTTGAGAGACTTAGATGGCTGATGTGTTATCACACATAATGGGGCAATCAGCAATCTTGATCTCATAATCTACAAGTTGCTGTTTAATCCACAGCAATTGTGAGCAGCAGCTACCAGCAGCTATGTATTCTGCCTCAGTTATTAAAGTTAAAACAGAGATTTGCTTTTTACTGGCCCATGAGATAAGTCTATTTCCTAGGAATTGACATGTCCCACTGGTGCTTTTCCTGTCAACCTTACAATCAGCAAAGTCAGCATCAGAATAGCCTATAAGATTAAAGGATGAATCCCTTGGATACCAAATACCCAAGTTAGATGTATCAATTAGATATCTAATAATTCTTTTGACAGCATGTAAGTGAGACTCCTTTTGATCTACTTGAAATCTAGCACAAACACAAACAGCAAACATAATGTCAAGCCTACTAGCAATTAAATATAAAAGTGAGCCAATCATGTCTCTGTAAAGAGCCATGTCCACTTTCTTGCCCTTTTCATCTTTGTCAAGATGGCAGTTAGTAGCCATAGGTATACTGAAACTGTTTGCATTTTCAAGCCCAAATTTCTTGATCAGATCCTTTGCATATTTGGCTTGATTGATGAAGATACCAGTTGAACTTTGTTGAATTTGAAGTCCTAGGAAGAAATTCAGTTCTCCCATCATGCTCATTTCAAATTTACTCTGCATAAGCTTTTCAAACCTTTTGCAAAGATTTTCATTAGTAGAACCAAATATAATATCATTAACATAAATTTGAACAAGTAATGAATGACCTTTATGTTTCATGATAAACAGAGTAGTGTCAATTTGACCTCTCACAAAGCCTTGAGTTATCAAGAACTTTGAAAGGGTCTCATACCAGGCCCTTGGAGCTTTCTTGAGTCTATACAATGCTTTCCTTAGTTTGTATACATCTTCTTTTCTTGAGTTATCCATGAATCTAGGTGGCTGTTCCACATGGACTTCTTCTTGCAGCTCACCATTAAGAAATGCACTCTTAACATCCATTTGGTATACCTTGAAATCTTCGAAGGATGCATAGGCCAGGAATAGTCTGATAGCTTTTAATCTTGCAACAGGAGCAAATGTCTCATCATAGTCAATTCCCTCCTCTTGTCTGTATCCTTGAACCACCAGTTTTGCCTTATTCCTGGTGATGTTTCCATTTTCGTCCATCTTGTTTCTGAAGACCCACTTTGTTCTAATCACTATTTGTCCTTTGGGTCTAGGAACAAGTGTCCAAACTTGGCATCTATCAAATTGGTTTAACTCTTCTTGCATAGCCTCTACCTAGCTTGGATCTTCTAGAGCTTCTTCTATCTTTTTGGGTTCAATATTTGATACAAATGCTGTAGAATACATGCATTCATTTCTTGAAGCTTGTCTTGTCTAAACACCAACATTAAGATCACCAATAATTTGAGTGATAGGATGATCTCTAACTTCTTTAACTTTAGCAGGTAGATCTTGTCTGATAGCGTCAGCAGAGTTTAGATCTTGAAAAGTAGTCATGTCTGGAGCTTGATAGGTTATTTCCAATGTAGGTTGAAATACTTCTGGTATAGATGGAATAGTAGATTCTGGATTTTCTGTATCATCATTAGCTGGTCTACTATCACAACTTGGAAGTTCTATCAAGTTAATCCGTGGAGGAACTTGTGAAGATGTAGCTTCAGCAGAGTTGGAGCTTGGCTGCTCTGTACCTGTCTCACGCTCATCAGAATCATTTGAAACCTTAGGCGCCAAATGTGGCCCTATAAAATCAAATTCATCAAAAGAGACATGTACAGATTCAACAACTTTAAGAGAAGTTTTATTATAAACTCTATATGCTTTTAAAAATTTAGCATATCCCAGAAATATTCCTTCATCACTTTTGGATTCAAATTTACCTCTATGTTCTCTACCATTGTAAAGAACATAACATTTGCATCCAAATATTTTGAAGAAACTAATATTAGGGGCTCTGCCTCTCCATATTTCATATGGAGTTTTGTTATGGAACTTGTTGATTATAGACCTGTTTTGAGTGAAGCAGGCTGTGTTTACAGCTTTAGCCCAGAAATACATAGGTAGCCTTGCTTCGGCAATCATGGTCTTTCCAGCTTCAAT
Organism: Platycodon grandiflorus; assembly: GCA_016624345.1. Taxonomy (NCBI): domain Eukaryota; kingdom Viridiplantae; phylum Streptophyta; class Magnoliopsida; order Asterales; family Campanulaceae; genus Platycodon; species Platycodon grandiflorus. Next base: position 58,235,112 of record CM028361.1, on the reverse strand, counting down.
AAGAGTTCTATTCTTCCTTTCAGCAACTCCATTCTGTTGAGGTGTACCAGCAACAGAGAAATTGTGACCAATTCCATGGTCATCATAATATTTGGCCACACCATTGTTCTTGAATTCTGTTCCATTGTCTGATCTGACATCAGCAATGTCATCCAGCTTCTGAGTCTGCAGTCTTCTGAAAAGTGCTATTATGGTGTCATAGGTTTCATCTTTAGAAGACAACATTTCAACCCAAGTGAATCTCAAATAGTTATCAACTACCACCAGTGTATATTTGCTGCCACCAAGACTAGTAGTAGTGACTGGACCAAATAAATCCATGTGGAGCAGCTGAAGAGGTCTGGTAGTGGATAAGCATGGTTTGCTTTTGAATGAAATCTTGGTTAATTTCCCTAGCTGGCATGCTTTACAAAGCTTGTCATGATCTGCTGATATCTTTGGCAGACCAACAACCAAGTTGTCCTTTGATAGCTTAGAGATGTACTTGAAGTTAAGATGACTGAGTCTTTTGTGCCACAGCCAACTGTTATCATTTGAGGTCTTTGCAATCAAACATAAACTTAATTTCCTTCCCACAACATTCAGATCAACCACATACACATTTCCTTTTCTAAAACCAGTCAAGATTGTTGTGCAGGTCTCACTGTCCTTGATAAAACAATGACTTGAGGTAAATTGACATATCAATCCCTTATCACAGAATTGTGATATACTTAGGAGATTGTGCTTCAAGCCTTCTACTAGAGATACTTTGCTTATAGAGAGATTTCCTCGAATTATACTTCCATAGCCAACTGTCTTCCCTTTGGAGTTGTCACCAAAAATTACTGAGGGACCCTTTGCTTCAGTAATATTGGAGAGAAGATCCTGGTTTCCAGTCATGTGCTTAGAGCATCCACTATTCAGATACCATAAGTCTTTCTCCTCCTCATTGATAGCCATGAAGCATTCCTGAAATTTAAACGTTTAAGAATATGGTCCCCTTTTATTTTTGGGTCCACAGGGTTAGCAGCCTTTTGGAACCCATACCTGTTTAACCTTTAGAGGTGTGAACCTTGTAGGTTTAGGTATGAATCTCAGAAGGCATTCATAAAACTTGTGACCATGGTTTTTACAAAGAGAGCAGTTGTGAAAACTTTGAACATGTTTGATGATTTCTTTAGAGGTTTTCTGATGTTCAGCAGTTCTAGGAGTGACATATCTGCTGATGATAGGCTTATTGAATTTAGGCTGATAGTGTACTTTCCTAGTGATATTAGGCTTAGCTATAGCAGGCCTTTTACCAAAAGATTTTACATTTCCAGGCATAGATTCCTTTAGCCTTTTATCAGTAGGGTTGTGGTTAGCAATCTTTCCTTTGACAAATTTAATAGGCTTGAGTTGAGATTTCTTTGACTTATTATCAGTTACCACTGTTTTCACAGGATGTCTGATAGCAAGTCTTAGTTGCTTAGCCTCCCTATTAGCAGTATCATTGACATTTTGCTTACCATTGGACTTGTCTGATTTGTTTTTGGAGTAAACAAATGGAACTTTGTTAAAACTAAGTCCTTGCTTTCCCTTTTGAGAAGGATGCTGATCATAGACAACTTCCTCAGCCATTTTCTCAGCAATCACTTCAGCTGTCTCATTTTCTTGAGAGCTAGATGAACTTCCTACATTGAACTCATTTTAGAAACCGATACCTATTTTGTCATCAAGAGGTTTTTGTTTTGAAAGAATGGTATCAAAATTTCCTTTGGAGTTGTTCCAAGTATCAACAACCTTTTGGAAGTCATCTTTCTCAGAATTGATTTTCTTTATGTGCTCAAGTAGGAATTCCACTTTTTCAGTTAAGGCTTTGTTCTCCTTTTGAGTTGATATTCTCAGCTTGTTGTCTATTGAGATCTTTGATCTCAGACATCAAGGTAGATTTCTCAGAGACAGTCAACTCATGCTTTTTGGCTAATTTTACATAGGCAGTTTTAAATTTAGAAAATTCTTCCAGCATGTTCTTGTTGGTTTTGATGAGTTCTCCCCTTGAAGGTTCATTGAGCTCATCATCATCACTATCATCCTGTTGAAATGACAGTGATCTAACTGAGTCATGAGGTGATTCCCTGGCCATAAGACATATATTTGCTTCCTCAGCAAAGTCACAGGAATCATCCTCATCCAATTCTGTATCACACCAAGTGGGCATGTTGCTCTCATCAATGTCTTCAGCCACCATCCATTTTTGTTTTTGAAATTTAGATTTGGGACCTTTTTTGTAAAATTCATATTTTGGCTTTGGACATTGTGAAGCAAAATGACCTGGTTTCCTACAGTTAAAACAGACAAGCTCGTTCTCTTTTTGGGAAACAGTAGTTTTATAAGGAGCAGTTGTTCTATGAGGAGCAGCAGTCTTGTAAGGTGACTGCTTATAGGAAGACTTGTTAAATTTTTTGAAACGTTGATATTTCTTAACAAACATGGCAAAGGCTTCGTCAGAAAGAATATCATCACCATCACTAGATGTAGATGGGGTTTCATTAGGTGTAGAACAGGAAGGTTTAACAGACATGGCTGGTAAAGATAAATTTTTAAAACTCTTTTCCATTTCTTGAGCTTGCTGAAATTCAAGCTCATAAACCGAAAGACTTACATAAAGATTTCTAAGGGACAATTTAATTCAAGTCTTTTGATTCTTTCATGGCTCTAATCTTTACATGCCATAGACTGCCTAGTGCATTAAGAAATCTCATGTTTATTTCTTTCTTTTCATATTTCTTTCCTAGAGAATATCAAGAATTTACTACCTCATAGAATCAGTCGTAGGCACTTCTTAAGGTCTCTTTAGGATCTTTCTTAAATGAATAAAACTTCTGGATGCAAGTATACAACTTGTTGTTCTTTGTCTCTCCATCACCTTCTAGATATTCTAATATAGCTTCCCACATTTCTTTAGCTATATCTAGATTGATGATTTGCTGGTAGGTGCTGATGTCTACGCAGCTAGTGATAATGTTGATAGATTTTCCATCCAGAGCATCATTCTTTCTGTCTTCATAATCCCATTCTGCTACTAGTTTTGGAATTTTAGGATCAGTTGTTGGATCAGCAGCTAACGTATTTGGCTTCATAGGATTCCTTGGACCATCTGTAACTCATTTCCCTAAACGTTTATCATTAGAGTTCATGTGTCTTCTAACCTTGTCTTTCCAAATGTCAAAGTGAACTTCATCCAATACAGGACAATGATTAACATTTGAAGTTTCCAACATTTGATGAGCAGCGATTAGATCTTTAATCTCTCAAGAGGTTAATCTTGGAAAAATAATTGTTTTCAAAGAGTTAAGCTCTGATACCAATTGTTAGGTCTCAAGGTGCTCAAATAGGCTAGAAGGGGGGGTTTGAATAGCCTATGTCCAATTTAAAAATCTGTTTTACAAAGTTACTTTACTAGAGAGTTAGAAAATATTTTGCAGCGGAAAGGAGTGAAGTATAGGACAAGTTCAAGATGTCTGATCTTGATAGGACAAGATCAGTTATTCTGAAAGCTGTTGGAAATTCTGAAATTTAACAAGTAATAGCAATTCACAAGTGCAGGAAGTAAATTGACAGAGATTTTAATATGGTTCACACTTATAAATAAGTGCTACGTCCACAACCAAAGTGGTCAACTTTGGATTTGAAAAATGTGTACTAATTTTTTCACTAGAATCTTTACAAGATTGATCTCTAATGATTGCAATCAATGAAGAGCAATAAAGACTATGTGTCTAAGTTTGGTGCTCTTTAATGAAGGAATTTTACAGAATGACTTTAAGCTTTTAAATGTACTAGCTGTTGAAGATGAAGATTTTAGAATCGTAAATTCAAGTCAGTATCTTTCTTCTTCAATGCTTCAATGGTGTCTTCTATTTATACTCAGGGAGGTCCTTGTAGCCGTTGGAGATCTTCAGCCTTAGAAAATTTGACTTTGAATGCATTTAATGCTGAAGATATTAGCATTAAATGTTTTGATCTTGTTGTCCAAATCTGATAGTGAGTTCTGCAAGGCCCAGATTGTATTTTGCAAATTTGCCAAAAATAGGTAGACAGTAGTTGCAAGCAGAATGTCCTTTACTGAGATGAATGCCCAATATGGAATGAATCAATAAATGATTCTTGCAGGTTATCGTTACAAGAAGATCAAGAGAGGACTTTGCTGATCACCTCAGGCATATCTCCATACAAGTCTTGATCAGATGATCTTCAAGTTTTCAACATTACTGATGAAGCTTGGCTTGGACGAACTTGGCTGATAACTTAATGGACTTGGCTGATATGAAGATAGCATGACTTATATACACCAGGCTATCTTCTGAAGACAAAGCTAAGTACAAGAAGCAATCCTAAGCTATTACAAGCAGCTTGTCTAAGAATAAGTTGCCACTCTAACAGACACGCAGGCCCATTAGTCACCTTGTCTTAGACTTAAGTTATGGATACAAGAAAATCTATACAAAATATAACAAATATATTATAGAAGGCTTTCGAGCAGCTCTAACGGAATGAGGAAAAGAACTGAAGACCTTTCAAGCTAAGATGCATTGTCGTTCGCAAAGACGGTGGAACTCGCCCGCAACGGGAAGGGCGTTTGGGTGTTCGATATTGAAGACCTCAGTTCACTGTCAATCACCGAGTATGTGAAGGCGTCGAGTTACTCCCTCTGTCGATCCCAAATGACTCCCAAATGAATCCAATTCAAAGCCTCTTTAATCACTGAGCACATCATTAATTATGCCTTCACGCCTTCATGTACCGACAAAATGAAGTTTTCGCAGCAATCATCAGTGTCCCCGGCGACGACACCGGTGTTTTAGAGAAACAAATTTTGATTCCTCTGTTGCAGTTGCAAATACTGCGAATACTATTGCTCTTGTTGTTGGTTCTGTTGTTGTTGTCGTTGTTGCTGCTGTTGAAGATTGAAAGAAAAATCATTGAACCCAAAACCATTATCTATCTAATCTTGCAAACCAACACCCAACGGAAACCTTTGATTATCAAAATATATCTGTGCCATTCTTAAAAACTCTCAATAACAATAAACTCCACTTTCTCAAAAATCTTTAATCAACCCTTTCTTCCAAAAAATACAAAATTCTCCAACTGGATTCGTTTTAAAACACAAATCTTGGAATGAGTTTGCTTCCCAAGTTGAAACAGGTTTGAAAGGTGACTTTTGTAGACTTTCTTTTTCTTTATTTTTAGGGAAATAGCCTAGGGTGGAAGTTATTTTTTTGCCCTCAAAAAACTCACATGTGTAGCACATGAGGAGTTAACGGCCGAAATTCTAACGACATCCAACGAAGGGATCACTACGAACAAAAACAAAGTACTTTGGACCCAAATTTTCACTTTTTGAAATTATGAATTAATGCTAGAAAGTTGTAAAGTACACGGACCAGTGGTGCATTTAACCCTATTTTATATGACCAAATTACGCTTACACCTAATTCAATCATTTCATGTAATAACCGAGCATATCATTAGCATGTTAATCATATAATTATGTTCATGCTTTGTTAATGTGATTATTGTGGTTCATGGTATTGATTTGATCAGTCGTAAACTCATGATTTCATGTTTCGGTATGCTACTTTCTTGTATTGTTTCGTAGCGTAAATTGAACCAAAATGAAAGATATGAACCATGATACTTTATACCTAGATATACTTGATGTTATAGAGGTTTCATGTTGTTAAATCGAGCTTTGAAAAAGTAGTATACGTTGTATTAATTTGAAGTTACAAAACGAAGAAGTCGTCGACATTGTTTTCGATTTTGTGAACTTTCTCGTGACTTTAAATCGATCATAGAATGATATAGAACCTTTGGGGACATCCTTTGATATGTTATAAGTGTTGTACAATCATACCTAGGGGTGCATGGGCGATTGAATCGAGAAAACGGAGCGAAATGAGAAAATTGCGCGAAGCTGATGAAAAATGTGGGTAAGCCATGTACGGACAGTTTTTTGTACGGACAGTTTTTTGTTTTTTTGATTTTTCTTTTATTTCCATCACATACTTGGCCTTCCTTATCTGATAAAAAATGTGGGTAAGCAATGGAAGAACATATATCAGCTCTCTAAACTCAGAAAACACTCAAATTTATCTCTCAAGTCATCCAAAATTCTCCAAAAATTCCACTTTTTAACCTAGGGTTTCTTGCATGAGCTTTTGTTCTTCCACTAAGGAAACTCAAGGGATCTTGTTTAAGGGAGTTTGTGGCTATTTTAGTCACTGAAATACAGGGGTGAAACAAGGGTTTAGCTCTTTGATTTGGTAAGGGACCATTAACTTGTTCATGTTTGTGTTTAATTAGTTTATTTCGGCTATTATCAATTGCTAAGTTGTTATTATGGAAAGTTTGTGATTTTCAGCCATGCTATGATGTTTATTAGGCTAATATTATTATGGGTATGTGTTCATAAGATGTATTAGTTAATATTTGAGCCTTGAAAGTGTTGTTAATCACGTGTATACTTCGAATTGTGAAACTGGCAAGAATTTGACTTGAACAAAGTGTGTAACATGGCTGTGATTTAGGGTTTATGATTTGATATTGAATGATTTGAGATGGTTAAAGTGTTCATTATGTTGATTTGTGAATCTAGAACTCGAATTGATCCTTGGAGGATAACCAAAATGCCGAATTTGTAACCGAATATGGAATAAAGTGTGAACGTGAACTTGACTAACCGGATGTGCACATTCGAATACTAACTTTCAGGGGGTTTTGGTTGACTACTGATTGTCATGGGGCGAAGTGCAGTGATAATCGGGTTGTGGCGACCTTAATCCGGCCTGTCTCCCTATTTCTGGCCAAAGTAGGGTTTACACCATGTAGATTATTGGACAAGAGTGGTGTTGTCACATGGATGCCAAGGTTGTAGGTACTTGGGGCATGTTGACTTGTTCCGCGAAATATCTGATATATGAATTACATAGTTACAATGATTTGATATGAACTTCAAAGTTGGATGGTGTATAAGGGGAGCCGGTGAGTCGGAGGTGTACCTCGACTCTTATATCCTGATATGTATGATCTTTACCTGTTTAATGTGTAATATGAACTGTTGTTAGCTTATTACTTTGTAGGTTTGTCATTATTTCTAACTGGTACGGGACAGTTGGCAGTCGTGATCCTTCTTACAATGGTAATGGGACTTAGTTGATTGTTCATTATACTGAATACTTATGACTTACTTGGTTTAACTTATGCTGATTATATGCTGCTTGTGATAGCAATCTATTACTCTTGCATACATGCATATGTTTAGTGGAATCTTACTGGGTCATAGGTGAGTCACCCTTTCATTATTGTTTTCCTTAGATCGGAGTGAGGCAAAGGGTTCACGTGCGTGAGGCTGTGCAACTCGTTGCGAGATTAGAAGGTGGTTATTCTTTTGGGGTAGACTTTATTGTGTATATGTTAGACAATGGTTGTTATGCTGTCTAGAGCCCAAACACTATTTCTGTTATATTGTATATAAAGGCTGGATGCCTTCTATGATGGTATGTATATTGGTTGGTTGATTTGTGAACACTCTGTTGTATATTTTCAGTTTATGAGGTTGGATGGCTTATCTCCATACTTTTATTTCCACTGTTACATTGTTTATCAGGTGGTTATTTATATTATGTTAAGCCAGGTTATGCCCGAATTTAGGCTACGTGTAGTGACTTGAATTGAGGTGTGACAGAGTTGGTATCAGAGCTTTCGTTTAAGCTAGAAGCCTAGAGAGGATCCTTGGCCTAGAGGTTTTGTATATGTGTTTAATACTGGGCGGTTGTGTGTAGGTGAGCAATGGTGGGTTCGAGAGGAAAGGGTCGTGGTTCACACAGAGCCGGCACGAGTGGGACAGGGCTCCAGGAAGGAGCTGAAAGTCACGCTAATGTTCCCCCTGTTCGTCCAGCAAGTGGAGCACAAATTGAAAGGCTTGGTAGTGTATATCAAGCTATCGAGAGATTGACTGATGTGATAGCTCAATAGAATACTAATAACTAGACTGCAATACTTGAGAGGTTGACTGCATTGTTAGCACAACAGGGTGCAGTTAATCAACAGATGGTGAATCAGAATGTAGGTAACCAGAATCCTCATCCAGTTCCTGTTGGGATTATACAGGGTACTACACCACTTGAAAGATTTATGAAACTGAATCCTAAAAGCTATGATGGTGAACCTGATGCTTTGAAAGCTGAAAGATGGCTTGAAGGAATGGAAAAAGTCTTTAAGACATTGGGGTGTTCTGAAGAAGAGAAGGTGATCTTTGCAACTTTTAAAATGGAGGGCATAGCTGATAAGTGATAACTGGTAGATGTTAATTAAACATAAATGGGAGACTGATGGGACTCCTCAGACCTGGGCTAACTTTGTACCAGAATTCAAAAGGAACTTCATTCCAGCTGTAGTTCAGGAGCAGAGAGAAATGGAGTTCATGACACTTGAGCAGGGAAATTTGACTGTGGCACAGTATGAAGCAAAATTTACTCAGTTGGCCAGGTATAACACTCATTTACTTTCTACTGAGGATAGAAAAGTAAGGAAGTTTTTGAAAGGGCTTTGGGCAGAACTTCGCAAAAATTGTTTCCACTTGAGCTGGCTTCTTATGCAGTAGCAGTGGATCGAGCTTTATTGATTGAGAATGATTTTGAGGAACAGAAAGTGAAGAGAGCTGCAGTGTTTGGGTAGCAGACTAATCAGCAAGGTGACAGAGGCTAGAGTAACAGTAATAGAGGAGGATCTAATTTGCAAGGTGGGAGTGGTCAAGGAAATTTTAGTAATAGAGGAGGACAGGGTAGCCGAGATGGTCATTCCCAAAGAACACCTCGAGGGTCATAATAGACACAACAGCAAGGGCAACAAGGGAACCAGCAGGGTAACCGACAGACTGGACAACAATCAAAGAATAATACTAGTAGTTCTATGGCATCAGGACAGCAAACTGTTACCAGTGGGTGTACATTTTGTGGTAAGGGTAATCTTATGGTAGACAGATGTTGGGCGAAGCAGGGCAAATGTACTATTTGTGGTGAATTTGGGCATTTTCGTAGCCATTGCCCAAAATGGAATAATACTCAGTCACTGAATCAGTAGCCACAAAATCAGAATCAACAGACCTCAGGGGTCAAGCGAGGGGGTGATGGGAAATCGAAGGTCCAGGGGCGTGTGTTTGCCATAGACCAGAAGGATGTTCTTGAGTCTACGTCGGTTGTAGGAGGTACTCTTACTGTTTTCCAGTCTAGAGCCTGTATATTGATAGACCCAGGATCATCTCATTCTTATATGGCATCTCATTTTGTTATGAATTTACATGTGCAACCGCATGTATTGCCTTATATGTTGGAGGTGTCAACCCCGATGGGGGAATGTGTTGTTGCTAGCGTGATTTATAAAGCTTGTGATGTGTTTGTGGGTAATTGTAATTTGCCTGCTGATTTGATTGTGCTACCTATTCGGGATTTCGATATTATATTGGGTATGGACTGGCTGTGTGCATATCATGCTCATGTAGACTGTTATCATAAGTTGGTTACTTTTAAAATCCTGAATCAGCCTGAATTACAATTTTTGGGGGGAAAAGGGGGTAGTAGATTGCATATTATTTCTGCATTACAGGCTGGTAAATTGATGGCTAGTGGTTGTACTGGGTATCTGGCACATGTGTATGATAAACAGAAAGCCACACCTAAGCTTGAAGAAGTACCAGTAGTATGTGAATATCCTGATGTATTTCTTGATAATTTCTCGTTGCCACCTGAACGAGAAATAGAGTTCTGTATTGAATTGTTGTCTGGTACTGCTCCAATTTTGAAAGCACCTTACAGAATGGCACCTGCTAAATTAAAAGAGTTAAAGATTCAGTTGCAAGAATTGCTTGATAGAGGATTCATTAAACCAAGTGTTTCACCTTGGGGTGCACCAGTTCTATTCGTGAAGAAGAAAGATGGGACACTGAGGTTATGCATTGATTATCGACAACTGAATCAAGTGAATGTGAAGAACAAATATCCATTACCGTATATTAATGATTTGTTTGATCAGTTGCATAGGGCTATTGTATTTTTAAAGTTTGATTTGAGAAGTGGGTATCATCAATTGAGAATTCGAGTAGGAGATATTCCAAAGACTACCTTCAGAACAAGATATGATCATTATGAATTCATTGTTATGCCATTCGGGTTAACTAATGCACCTGCAGTTTTCATGGACTTGATGAATAGAATTTTCCAACCTTATCTGGATAGCTTTGTGGTGGTGTTTATTGACGATATAGTTGTTTATTCCAAGTCTGAGAAAGAATATAAACATCACATACGGTTGGTGCTGGACTTACTACGAAAGAAGAAGTTGTATGCAAAGTTCAGGAAATGTGCATTCTGGTTGAGGGAGGTTACTTTTCTGGGGCACGTTTTATCATAAGCAGGTATTGCTATTGATCCTACGAAAGTGAAGGCAGTTGTTGAGTGGAAGAGACCCAGTACAGTTACAGAGATCCGTAGTTTTCTGGGCTTAGCTGGGTACTACCGGAGATTTATACCAGGATTTTCAAAGATTGCTACTGCATTGACTAATTTGACTTGAAAGAAGATTCCTTTTGTGTGGGATGAAAGGTGTGAAAATAGTTTCACAGAGCTTAAGCGAAGATTGACATCAGCACCAGTTCTTGCTTTACTTGATGGAAGTGAACATTTTATTGTGTATAGTGATGCTTCTAAAGAGGGACTGAATTGTGTCTTAATGCAGAATGGGAAAGTTATTGTATGCTTCGAGGAAGTTGACACCATGTGAGCAAAATTATCCTACACATGATTTGGAATTAGCAGCTATTATTATGGCATTACACAAATGGAAACACTATCTGTATGGGGCCAAATTTGAAGTATATACTGATCATTAGAGTCTGAAGTATCTTTTCTCTCAGAAAAAATTGAACAATCATCAACGTAGATGGATGGAAAGGCTTAAAGATCATGACTGCACTATTCTGTATCAGCCAGGAAAGGCTAATGTAGTTGCTGATGCTTTGAGCTGGAAGATGTATATTTCTTGCTTGATGATTATGGAATGGAAGATGCTGGGAGATGTATGTCAATGGAATCCTTGTCAATCAAACCATGGTATCATCTTTGCGAATGTTCATGTTCAACCAGTATTACTTGAGAGAATTAAGGAGGCACAGGAAGGAGATGTCGAGCTACAAAAGATTGTGAAGAAATTAAAGGAGGGCGAAGTAGAAGAAGACTTCCATGTGCATAGTGATGGGTTACTTAAGTTTAGGGGTCGAGTATGTATTCCCGATGACTCAGAAATCAAGCAACAAGTGATGGATGAAGGCCATAAGTCAAAGTATACTATTTACTTAGGGAGTACCAAAATGTATTGAGACTTGAAACGAGATTTCTGGTGGAACAATATGAAGAGGGAAATTTCAAGTTATGTATCTAGATGCCTTACGTGTCAGCAGGTAAAAGCCGAGTATCAGAGACTGGCAGGATTACTCCAACCATTAAAAATTCTAGAATGGAAATGGGAGAATATCGCAATGGACTTTGTGACTGGATTGCCGAGGACATGATGCAGTTTGGGTTATCGTAGATCGATTTACCAAGTCTGCACATTTCTTGCCTGTGAAGATGACATCTTCCTTACATTAGCTTGCCATATTGTATATCTAGGAGATCGTGAGGCTGCATGGAGTACCTGATAGTATTGTTTCTGATTGGGATCCTCGCTTTACATCAAGATTCTGGCAGACACTTCAGGAGGCACCGGGGACTAAATTAAGTTTGAGCACAGCATTTCATCCTCAGACAGATGGTCAATCAGAAAGAACTATTCAGATACTGGAAGATATGCTGCGAGCTTGTTCACTTGACTTTAAGGGTAGCTGGGACACTTATCTACCGTTGGCAGAGTTTGCATATAATAATAGTTACCAGTCAAGTATCGGAATGGCTCCTTATGAAGCATTGTATGGTAGAAAATGCCGATCGCCAATCTGTTAGGATGAAGTGGGATAAGTGAAAATTTGGGGTCCAGAAATTGTTCAAGAATCAGCTGATCACGTGAAAATTATTCGGGATAAACTTCTTACTGCATAGATTCGACAGAAGAGCTATGCCGATGTCCGAAGAAGAGATCTTGAGTTTGAAGTAGGTGATCAGGTGTTCTTGAAGATTTCTCCAGTCCGAGGTGTTAAGAGATTTGGGAAGAAGGGGAAACTTGCACCAAGATATGTGGGGCCTTTTGAAATCCTGGAAAGAGTAGGAAAGTTGGCATATCGAGTGGCATTGCCAACAGCACTTGAAGGAATCCACAATGTATTCCATGTATCGATGCTAAGGAAGTACATTCCTGATCCTTCACATGTATTAGAGGTTGAACCTGTAAATCTTCAGCCTGATCTATCGTGTGTAGAACAACCTGTGCAAATCTTGGATCGTAAGGAACAAGTGCTCAGAACAAACACAATACCAATGGTAAAGGTCTTATAGCAAAGTCATACAGTTGAGGAAGCAACCTGGGAAAGTAAGAATGAAATGAGAATCAAGTACCCTCACTTGTTTGATAATTGAGGTAAGGAATTCGGGGTCGAATTCTCTTAAGGGGGAGAGGGTGTAATAACTGAGCATATCATTAGCATGTTAATCATATAATTATGTGCATGCATTGTTAATGTGATTATCGTGGTTCATGGTATTGATTTGATCAGTCGTAAACTTATGATTTCATGTTTCGGTATGTTACTTTCTCGCATTGTTTCGTAGCGTAAATTAAATCGAAATGAAAGAGATGAACCATGATACTTTATGCCTAGATATAATTTGTAATACCCTAAATTTTTGCATGCATTATATATGTCTACTTGCTTGAATAACATGTTAGTTTAGTTATGCCATAATTCTTGATACAAATCTTAAACTTGTTACACCTATTTGCAATGTATTAGTTGTTGAAATTCTTGTGTTCATTCATGAATGTGAGTGGGTTACTTATGGCCATGTTACATGTTGTTTAGAATGAGTTTCAGATGTGTTTCAAACTTGGTTGGAGGTTAGAATCATGTTAGAATTGTTTGGGAACCCTTTGGATACATTTTTGAACTTTTTTCAACTCCCGGGCCGCGCCTAGCGCCCCATGCGCGCCCTAGCGCGCCCCTATCCAGAAGTTTACCAAAAATCAGACAAAACTTCAGCCAGACCTCGCGCCTTAGCGCGCCCAACCTGCGCCCTAGCGCGCTAGCGCGCCTTAGCACGCAGAAAGCTGCGCCCTAGCGCGTGTACGGACAGAACCTTGGACAAATTTGTAATTTTTCCAATTTTGACCCTTGGACCCTAAGCTACTTATGTTGTACCCTAGGTTGACCATTTGACCAGTTTATTAAGTTACACTTAGCCTTGGAGAGACTCCATTCTACTTCATCTCTTCACCAAAATTCCTCCATGAAAGCTTACAAACTCTAGTGTGGGAGATTTAGTGTGAAACTAGTATGTGTACTCTACACTTCATCATCCACCCCTTGAATCTTACATGCAAGACCATAGTTGGATTTCTAAAGACTAGGAGAACAAGTTTGAAGGTTTTGATTCTTGCTTTAGTGGTTTGATTGTGTAATTGAGGTAAGTTACTAAAACCCCTCTTGTATGTTAGAAATTTTTACATGTATGAATGTTTGTAAACATGCATGACTTGAATTGTTGTTGGATTCATGTGGAAATGTTGTGTTGATGTAAATTACATGTATAATATGAAGTACATGGTTTAGTTAGTATAAATTATGTAGAGATTGATAATCACCAAAGTAGGAAACTCAAGAACATGTTAGAGACATTAAATGAGGAAAATTTGAATATAGCAATTATACTCAATTTTATGAACTTGATGAATTAATACCAAAAGTGGATTTTTTTGGGAAGATTAAAATTCTCCGAATCATTTGTTAAAGTACCACAAAAATTTGGGTTTATTTGGTATGGAATATGGTCCTCCGATTATTCGATACTGGTATGTTAGAGACTTGTAAAGTAGCTCTAAATTTGTGGTTTGTGAATTTAAACAATATGTTAGATGATTATATGTTGTAGAAAAATATAATCTACTTGATGTTGGTCAAGTTCACTACTTTTGAACTTGATGGTTAATTGCATAAGTTGAGTAAGTTACCTACTTGTGTGAGTTGTGTAAGTCCAGTGGCGTCGTTGTTGTCATGTCATGGTGGGACGACCTATCGTCTTCACAAATTAAAAACTTGTGATCGCTATAAGTCGCCGTACGGAGTTCACACACCCTCTCGTTGGCCACGGTTGAGAAGTAGCCCCATGTTATAGCAATACGCGTGACTTTGGCTTGCTAGTTGAACCCGATGGGATTAGTCGGGGACGTCGATACTACGTACACGAGTATCGAGGCACTATTGGTTGTTTATGTAATGCAGGAGCTACACAAGGTTGAAGAAAGCGATATGATATCTTTCTCTAACGTGGGTTGTGTACAAGCACTTATATGTTATTCAAAATGCTATATGAGTTGAATGATGGTATATCAAGTAAGATGGTACATGTTCTGTTATGGTATATAAATGTTGATACCATGCTTTGTTAAATGCTTGAGCATCATGCCATGCCATTTAGTTGCATTAGTAACTTACTGTGTCATTATGACTCACCCCGTTATGTGTTTAATTGTTTTCCTTAGATCCAAGTCAACCCGAAGTTCTCGGTGAGGCCGATAGTGGTTCGTGGGCTCGCGTGTCGCCTACGTGGGGAATTCGAGGATCCCTATCTTAGTTATCTATTTTCATTTTGGTAAGGACGATGGATATGTAAAGTTATATAAACTTTACTTGGGTTTTATTTGTGGTGTTGTAAACATATTCTTTTGGTGGCCGACATATGTATGTCGTGCTCTTGTCTGATTGTGTTGTTGAGTTAGTTCCTTCCCGAGCATGTCGTTAGCTCGCGGTTTTGTGTTGTTCCGGCATGTTGTGGCCGAGGTTTATGTTGTAGTTGTTCTCTTTTCCCGAGTTATAACTCGTGGTCGTTGGTAGTTGTTTTCCGGCCTTGTTATCGCCGAAGATTTTGCATATACTTGTGTTTATCAGGTGATTAGTTGTGTTTTGTGTTAAGTACGGGCGGTTGCGTCACGTGCTTTTCTTGTTGTCGTGTTGTATTGGCGACCCGACCTTGGGATTTCGTATAGAGATCCGGGTCGGGGCGTCACAGTTGGTATCAGAGCTTATGTTAGCTATTCGCCAGGATAGGTTCCATGGCCTAGGTGGGTGTGGTGTGTGTTATCAAGATTTTAACGTCGAGTGTTTTATGTAGGTTGAAATGGTGCGGACTAGGTTTGGAGCGAGTTCTAGTAGAGTTGGTACTAGTACCGGAGGGAATGGTGGGAGAGATGATGACGTGAATCGACCACAGAATGCCCCTCCTGAACAGGACCAAGAGAACCCGAATACAAACATGACAGTAATGATGGGACGGATGATGGAACTCATGAATCAGATGACTGAAAGAATGAATGGGGGAGCAACGACTACCCCAGAAGTTGAAGCTCCACAACCGGAGGTTGAGGTACCACAGCCTGAGGCGAGGCCTAGGAATTATATTACCACTCTTGAGCGTTTCTTGAAGATGAAACCGCGTGCATTTCTTGGAGAACCGGATGCTACAAAAGCTGAATTATGGATCGAGCACATCATCAAGATATTTGCAGCCTTGGGTTGCAACGATGATGAGAAGGTGAACCTTGCAGTGTTCAAACTTGAGGAGCGGCCGAGCACCGGTGGCGGTATTACAGGGAGCGGGACTTGAGGGAGAACCCCACGTTGGCCCAATTTCTTGAGGGAGTTTAAGGCACGGTACATTCGGAGGTAGTTCGGGAAAGAAGAGAGAGAGTTCTACGACTTGGAGCGGGCAGCATGACGGTGGCACAATATTCAGCCAGGTTCACCGAGTTGGCTCGATATTGTAGTCACTTGGTTCCTACGGAGGCAAAGAAGGCCCAGAAGTTCATAAAGGGCCTGAAGACTGAGTACAGGAAGCAATTACTATCCTTGCAGCTTGCTGATTATAGAAGTGCGGTGGATAGGGCTTATGGGATTGAGAGTGATATAGAGGAGCACCGGGGGAGAAACGTGAACAACCCTCCACAGGCATCGCAGAATCAGGGAAGAGGACAAGGTTCCGGTAATCGATATAGCGGTGGAAACAACAACCGCCGGGGGAGTCAAAAGAGAGGACAATCTGAGGGGCAACAATCTGGTGGGAGGAGTGTTAGTGCTGCGTCCGTACAGAGTCCACGGGGTACTCCACAAATCTGTAGTTACTGTTCGAAACCGGGGCATTCCGAGGATAGGTGTTATAGCAAGACAGGGAATTGGTTGGGTCAGTGCTTCTATTGCAAAGAGGTTGGTCATCAAAAGAAGGATTGCCCTAAGTTAAAGAGTGGTCAGGCTGCGAGCACTGGTGTGCAGTCTAGCGGAACAAAGAGGGATAGTGATGGTAGGCCTAAGGTCCAGGGCCGTGTGTTTGCGCTTGATCAGCGCGGTGTGCCTGAGTCTACTTCAGTCATAGGAGGTAGCCTTTCTGTCTTCGGTAGTAAAGCTCGAGTTCTTATAGACCCCGGTTCATCACATTCATATGTTGCATCCCATTTTGTGAACAATTTGTGTGTGTTACCCCAGCCCTTATCATTTGTGCTTGAGGTGTCTACCCCGTTGGGGGAGCATATGTTGGCCTCGGATGTGTACCGAGCTTGTGATATACTTATAGGTGATCACACTTTGCATGCTGATTTGGTGGTGTTACCCATACGTGATTTTGATGTGATACTTGGCATGGATTGGTTATGTGCATACCATGCTTTGGTAGATTGTCATAGAAAGAAGGTTACTTTTTCTATACCGGGTGTGCCTGAATTTGTGTTTGTGGGTGATGCTGTCCAGAGTGGTTTGCATGTCATATCTGCATTAAAAGCTAGAAAATTGTTATCGCATGGGTGTGCGGGTTATTTAGCGTGTGTGGTTGATAGAAGTATTGCTACTCCTGTTTTAGAAGAAGTTCCTGTGGTGTGTGAATTTTCAGATGTGTTCTCTTCTGATTATGCATTACCTCCTGAGAGGGAAATTGAGTTTTGTATTGAATTGTTGCCGGGGACTACCCCGATCTCTAAAGCCCCATATAGAATGGCGCCGGCGGAATTAAAGGAATTGAAAGAACAGTTGCAAGAATTACTTGACAGGGAGTTCATTAAACCGAGTGTATCACCATGGGGTGCACCGGTGTTGTTTGTTAGAAAGAAGGATGGTACATTGAGATTGTGTATCGATTACAGGCAATTGAATCAGGTAACAATCAAGAATAAGTACCCATTACCACACATAGATGATTTGTTTGATCAGTTACAAGGATCGGTGGTATACTCTAAGCTAGACTTGAGGAGTGGCTATCACCAGTTGAAGGTGCGAGCTGAAGACGTTCCCAAATTTTCGCACAAGGTATGGTCACTATGAATTCGTGGTTATGCCATTTGGGTTGACAAATGCACCGACAGTGTTCATGGACTTGATGAATCGAGTGTTCCATGAGTATTTGGACTGTTTTGTGGTGGTGTTCATTGACGACATCCTTGTGTACTCTAAATCTCGGGAGGAACATGCGCAGCATTTGAGGTTGGTATTATCGGTGCTTCGGGAGAAGAAATTGTTTGCCAAGTTTAGCAAATGTGCTTTTTGGCTTGAGGAGGTTTCCTTTCTAGGGCATGTTGTTTCGAAAGATGGGATAGCAGTGGACCCGTCAAAGGTAGAAGCCGTGACGAATTGGAAGAGACCAACTTCAGTGACTGAGATCCGAAGTTTCTTGGGCTTGGCAGGGTATTATCGGAGATTCATTGAGGGGTTTTCAAAGATTGCGACTCCCATGACGAATCTAACAAAGAAAACAACACCGTTTGTTTGGGATGATAAGTGCGAAAATAGTTTTCAGGAGTTAAAGCGGAGGTTGACAACGGCTCCTGTGTTAACGTTACCGAATGGCGGGGATAACTTCATGATTTATAGTGATGCATCCAAGGAAGGTTTGGGATGTGTGCTTATGCAAAATGGGAAAGTTATAGCGTATGCTTCGAGGAAATTAAAGGATGCGGAACGGAACTATCCTACTCACGATCTTGAATTGGCGGCAATTATGTTTGCGTTGAACAAATGGAAACATTACCTTTACGGGCAAGGTTTGAGGTCTTTACGGACCACAAGAGTTTAAAGTACCTTTTCTCGCAAAAGGAGTTGAATATGAGGCAACGCCGGTGGATGGAAAAGTTAAAGGACCACAATTGCACGATACTTTACCACCCGGGAAAGGCGAATGTAGTCGCGGATGCGTTGAGTAGGAAGGTATACATGTCGTGCATGATGGTTCAAGAATGGAGGACATTAGAGGGCTTGAGGGATTGGAATCCTTGTGAGACGAAACATGGTGTGATTTTTGCAAATATCCGGCTACTCCGGTTTGTTACAACAAATTAGGGAAGCTCAAGTTAGTGACCCGAGTTCGAGAAGTTGAGGAACAGTTAAATGAAGGTAAGGCGGTTGACTTTACGATGAATAAGGATGACATCTTAACCTTTAGGGGGAGAGTTTGTGTTCCGTCGGATGAAACGGTAAAACGACAAGTACTTGACGAAGCTCACAAGACTAAGTATACTATACATCCGGGAAGTACAAAAATGTATAGGGATTTGAAGAAGCAATTTTGGTGGAATGGTATGAAACGGGAGATAGCGGAATATGTATCTAGATGCTTGACATGTCAACAAGTGAAGGCTGAACATCAAAGGCCTGCAGGGTTACTACAACCATTGGAGATCCCGGAGTGGAAATGGGAACACATTACGATGGATTTTGTGACGGGGTTGCCACGTACTCGTCGGGGTTTTGATGCTGTATGGGTTGTTGTGGATAGGTTAACTAAATCAGCTCATTTTATACCTATTGCAATGACCTACTCTTTGAATCAATTGGCGGCATTGTATATTCAAGAAATAGTGAGGCTGCACGGAATACCAGTTAGTGTTGTATCAGATCGAGACCCAAGGTTTACATCGAGGTTTTGGGGAGCATTGCAAGAGGCTATGGGAACAAAGTTGAACTTTAGCACGGCTTTCCACCCTCAGTCGGATGGGCAGTCGGAAAGACTAATTCAAGTACTTGAGGATATGCTACGTGCGTGTGCGGTAGATTTTAAAGGAAGTTGGGATTCATATTTACCTTTAGCGGAGTTTGCTTACAATAACAGCTTCCAGGCTAGTATCGAAATGGCACCGTATGAAGCATTATATGGACGAAAATGTAGATCACCGATTTGTTGGGATGAAGTTGGTGAGGCTAAAATTTGGGGTTCAGATTTGGTGCAACAGTCGGTTGAGAGTGTGAAGATAATTCGGGATAGATTACTTACCGCCCAAAGCCGACAGAAAAGTTATGCGGATAACCGAAGAAGGGACCTTGAGTTTCAGGCGGGTGACTATGTATTCCTTAAGGTATCGCCGCGAAAGGGTACTAAGAGGTTTGGGAAGAAAGGAAAGCTCTCGCCTAGATACATAGGGCCTTTTGAGATACTCGAAAGAGTTGGCACGTTGGCCTATCGAATTGCATTGCCACCGTCTTTGTCGGAGATTCATAATGTCTTCCATGTGTCAATGCTCCGGAAGTATATGAAAGATGAGTCTCACGTGTTGGGGTATGAGGAGATCACATTTGAACCCGATCTGTCTTATGTAGAACATCCGGTAAGAATTCTTGACACAAAGGAGCAAATATTGAGGACTAAAAGGATTCCGCTTGTTAAGGTATTATGGAGAAATCACGAGATTGAAGAGGCTACGTGGGAGACCGAGGTTGAGATGCGAGAGAAATACCCTCATCTATTTGATGGACTTGGTAAGGAATTTAGGGGCTAAATTCTTTTAAGGGGGAGAGGGTGTAATACCCTAAATTTTTGCATGCATTATATATGTCTACTTGCTTGAATAACATGTTAGTTTAGTTATGCCATAATTCTTGATACAAATCTTAAACTTGTTACACCTATTTGCAATGTATTAGTTGTTGAAATTCTTGTGTTCATTCATGAATGTGAGTGGGTTACTTATGGCCATGTTACATGTTGTTTAGAATGAGTTTCGATGTGTTTCAAACTTGGTTGGAGGTTAGAATCATGTTAGAATTGTTTGGGAACCCTTTGGATACATTTTTGAACTTTTTTCAACTCCCGGGCCCTAGCGCCCCATGCGCGCCCTAGCGCGCCCCTATCCAGAAGTTTACCAAAAATCAGACAAAACTTCAGCCAGACCTCGCGCCTTAGCGCGCCCAACCTGCGCCCTAGCGCGCTAGCGCGCCTTAGCGCGCAGAAAGCTGCGCCCTAGCGCGTGTACGGACAGAACCTTGGACAAATTTGTAATTTTTCCAATTTTGACCCTTGGACCCTAAGCTACTTATGTTGTACCCTAGGTTGACCATTTGACCAGTTTATTAAGTTACACTTAGCCTTGGAGAGACTCCATTCTACTTCATCTCTTCACCAAAATTCCTCCATGAAAGCTTACAAACTCTAGTGTGGGAGATTTAGTGTGAAACTAGTATGTGTACTCTACACTTCATCATCCACCCTTGAATCTTACATGCAAGACCATAGTTGGATTTCTAAAGACTAGGAGAACAAGTTTGAAGGTTTTGATTCTTGCTTTAGTGGTTTGATTGTGTAATTGAGGTAAGTTACTAAAACCCCTCTTGTATGTTAGAAATTTTTACATGTATGAATGTTTGTAAACATGCATGACTTGAATTGTTGTTGGATTCATGTGGAAATGTTGTGTTGATGTAAATTACATGTATAATATGAAGTACATGGTTTAGTTAGTATAAATTATGTAGAGATTGATAATCACCAAAGTAGGAAACTCAAGAACATGTTAGAGACATTAAATGAGGAAAATTTGAATATAGCAATTATACTCAATTTTATGAACTTGATGAATTAATACCAAAAGTGGATTTTTTTGGGAAGATTAAAATTCTCCGAATCATTTGTTAAAGTACCACAAAAATTTGGGTTTATTTGGTATGGAATATGGTCCTCCGATTATTCGATACTGGTATGTTAGAGACTTGTAAAGTAGCTCTAAATTTGTGGTTTGTGAATTTAAACAATATGTTAGATGATTATATGTTGTAGAAAAATATAATCTACTTGATGTTGGTCAAGTTCACTACTTTTGAACTTGATGGTTAATTGCATAAGTTGAGTAAGTTACCTACTTGTGTGAGTTGTGTAAGTCCAGCTGGCGTCGTTGTTGTCATGTCATGGTGGGACGACCTATCGTCTTCACAAATTAAAAACTTGTGATCGCTATAAGTCGCCGTACCGGAGTTCACACACCCTCTTCTGTTGGCCACAGTTGAGAAGTAGCCCCACTGTTATAGCAATACGCGTGACTTTGGCTTGCTAGTTGAACCCGATGGGATTAGTCGGGGACGTCGATACTACGTACACGAGTATCGAGGCACTATTGGTTGTTTATGTAATGCAGGAGCTACACAAGGTTGAAGAAAGCGATATGATATCTTTCTCTAACGTGGGTTGTGTACAAGCACTTATATGTTATTCAAAATGCTATATGAGTTGAATGATGGTATATCAAGTAAGATGGTACATGTTCTGTTATGGTATATAAATGTTGATACCATGCTTTGTTAAATGCTTGAGCATCATGCCATGCCATTTAGTTGCATTAGTAACTTCGTGTCATTATGACTCACCCGTTATGTGTTTAATTGTTTTCCTTAGATCCAAGTCAACCGGAAGTTCTCGGTGAGGCCGATAGTGGTTCGTGGGCTCGCGTGTCGCCTACGTGGGGAAATTCGAGGATCCCTATCTTAGTTATCTATTTTCATTTTGGTAAGGACGATGGATATGTAAAGTTATATAAACTTTACTTGGGTTTTATTTGTGGTGTTGTAAACATATTCTTTTGGTGGCCGACATATGTATGTCGTGCTCTTGTCTGATTGTGTTGTTGAGTTAGTTCCTTCCCGAGCATGTCGTTAGCTCGCGGTTTTGTGTTGTTCCGCATGTTGTGGCCGAGGTTTATGTTGTAGTTGTTCTCTTTTCCCGAGTTATAACTCGTGGTCGTTGGTAGTTGTTTTCCGGCCTTGTTATCGCCGAAGATTTTGCATATACTTGTGTTTATCAGGTGATTAGTTGTGTTTTGTGTTAAGTACGGGCGGTTGCGTCACGTGCTTTTCTTGTTGTCGTGTTGTATTGGCGACCCGACCTTGGGATTTCGTATAGAGATCCGGGTCGGGGCGTCACATAATTGATGTTATATAGGTTTCGTGTTGTTAAATCGAGCTTTGAAAAAGTAGTATACATTGTATTAATTTGAAGTTACAAAACGAAGAAGTCGTCGACATTGTTTTCGGTTTCGTGAACTTTCTCGAGACTTTAAACCGATCCTAGAATGATATCAAACTTTTGAGGACATCCTATGATATGTTATAAGTTTTGTACAATCATACCTAGGGGTATACGGACGATCGAATCGAGAAAACGGAGCGAAACGAGAAAATTGCGCGAAGCTGATGAACAGTGGCGCGCCCTAGCGCGCCATGTACAAATAGTTTTATGTTTTTTTATTTTTCTTTGATTTCCACCACATGCTTGGCCTTCCTTATCTGATAAAAAACGTGGGTAAGCCTTGGAAGAACATATGCCATCTCTCTAAACTCAGAAAACTCTCAAATTTATCTCTCAAATCCTCCAAAATTCTCCAAAAATTCCACTTTTTAACCTAGGGTTTCTTGCATGAGCTTTTGTTCTTCCGCCAAGGCAACTTAAGGGAGCTTTTTTAAGGGAGTTTGTGGCTAGTTTAGTCACTGAAATACAGGGGTGAAACAAGGGTATAGCTCTTTGATTTGGTAAGGGACCATTAACTTGTTCATGTTTGTGTTTAATCGGTTTATTTTGGCTATTATCAATTGCTAAGTTATTATTATGGAAAGTTTGTGATTTTTAGATATGCTATGATGTTTATTAGGATAATATGATTATGGGTATGTGTTCATAAGATGTATTAGTTAATATTCGAGCCTTGAAAGTGTTGTTAATCACGTGTATACTTCGAATTGTGAAACTGGCAAGAATTTGACTTGAACAAAGTGTGTAACATGCCTGTGATTTAGGGTTTATGATTTGATATTGAATGATTTGAGATGGTTAAAGTGTTCATTATGTTGATTTGTGAATCTAGAACTCGAATTGATCCTTGGAGGATAACCTAAATGCCGAATTTGTAACCGAATATAGAATAAAGTGTGAACGTTTACTTTACTAACCGGATGTGCACATTCGAATACTAACTTTCAGGGGGTTTTGATTGACTACCAATTTTCATGGGGCGAAGTGCAGTGATAATCGGGTTGTGGCGACCTTAATCCGACCTATCTCCCTATATCTGGCCAAAGTAGGGTTTACACCACGTAGATTGTTGGACAAGAGTGGTGTTGTCACTTGGATGCCAAGGTTGTAGAGACTTGGGGCATGTTGACTTGTTTCGCAGAATATTTGATATATGAATTACATGGTTACAATGATTTGATATGAACTTTAAAGTTGAATGGTGCATAAGGGGAGCCGGTGAGTCGGAGGTGTATCTCGACTCTTATATCCTGATATTTGTAATCTTTACCTGTTTAATGTGTAATATGAACTGTTGTTAGCTCACTACTTTGTAGGTTGGTCATTATTTCCAACTAGTATGGGACAGTTGGCAGTCATGATCCTTCTTACGCTGGTAATGGGACTTAGTTGATTGTTCATTATACTGAATACTTGTGACTTACTTGGTTTAACTTATGCTGATTATATGCTGCTTGTGATAGCATTCTACTACTGTTGCATACATGCATAACATACATATGTTTAGTGGAATCTTGTTTGGTCATAGGTGACTCACCCTTTCATTATTGTTTTCCTTAGATCGGAGCGAGGCAAAGGGTTCACGTGCGTGAGGCTGTGCAGTTCATTGTGAGATTAGAACATGGTTATTCTTTTGGGGTAGACTTTATTGTGTATATTTTAGACAGTGGTTGTTATGCTGTCTAGGGTTCAAACACTATTTCTGTTGTATTGTATATAAAGGCTGGATGCCTTCTATGATAGTCTGTATATCGGTTGGTTGAGTTGTGAACACTCAGTTGTATATTTTCAGTTTATGAGGTTGGATGGCTTATCGCCATACTTTTATTTTCGCAGTTACATTGTTTATCAGGTGATTATTTTGATTATGTTAAGCCGGGTCATGCCTGAATTTAGGCTACGTGTAGTGACTTGAATTGGGGCGTGACATTTCATCCCTTAGATTGAATTTTGAATTCAAATTTTAAACATCCAACACCCACGCTATTAATGACTCATTTAAAACATCAATGAAATGATTTACAAAATTAGATTATCAACGTAGCTAACTTAAATCTACTTATTCCTGAGACATATTTTGATATTTAATTACTCCCGATTCATTCATCCAAACCTTAATAGAGTTCATGAAGATGAATCGTAAGAATAAGAAATTCCATGTCGTTTTCAAAGGATTGCAGACTGAAATTTTCATGAGCTGGCAGGATTGTGCACCATCATCCTCATCTGAATATGAGCCAAAAAGGTCTACTAACAAAGAATTTCTCTCTCTGTTCATCAAATCATTATCCTCCATTTTTTGTCTTTTTTTTAACTATCTGTACTGTACTGTTGTTTTCAAAGGGAAATATGGAGAAGTTAAATGTTTTTGTTTTGTTTTACTCTTGTTTTCAAATGGGAAGATAGAGAAGGATAATTCGAAAGGTTTGCCTCGTAGGTAACATAAATCTGCACCATTTTCGAAAAGAGACACTCATTAGGCAGAAAAATCGTATTATGGATATAACTGTTGTTTATTTTTCATTTAAGAGACTAATTATGCTCTGCACCATTTTTGAAAAGTCGCTTAGTTGTCGTTTAAGAGACTCATTAGGCAGAAAAATCATATTATGGACATAACCGTCGCTTATTTGTCGTTTAAAAGACACTGATTAGGCTTTGCACCATTTCTGAAAAGAGACACTCATTAGGCAGGTGTCACTTACCCTCTTGAATGAGTGACGCTTAGTTGTCATTTAAGAGGCATTCATAAGGCGGGAAAATCGTATTATGGACATAATTGTCCCTTATTTGTCGTTTAAGAGACACTGATTAGGCAGGAAAATCGTATTATGGATATAATTGTAATTTGTACACAGTTAAAGTACCATTAACTAAACCCAACTAACATTATCTACTTTTTGGACGTCCCAATTTGGGACATTTAGAATTACCCTTGTATATAACTAGTTGATAATATCCTAATCCGACGATGTTGGGTCGCATTGTACTAACAGCGGCTCAGTAGATAAGCAGGGGGTTGAATAGCCTATCTAACCAAATTAAAAAATTTATTCGAAATAATCTAATTTGGTTTGCAGTCCAGATCAAATGAGAACTTGCTGATAAAATATATAATGAGTATCAGCAGGTTTAGCATCGGACTTGTTAAAGATCAGCTATCCTCATATCAGTCGAGTTTCACAAGTCATTGGACAAAGTTCATTTCAGCCAAGCTTCATCAGCAGTACTAAAGACCTAAAGATCGTCCGATCTAGACTTGACTGGAGACATGCTACAAAATTACTTGCAGTATTTCTTTTCGACGAAGATACAACGATAACCTGCAAGAAGCATTAAATGATTCATTCCATACTAGGCAATCATCTCAGAAAAGGATATTCTGTCTGCACTTATTGTCTACCTATTTTTGGCAATATTGCAGAATTCAGTCTGAATCTTACAGAATCACCTATTAGAGTTCAACAACAAGATTAGAGCATTAAATGCATACAAATTCAAATTCTCCAAGGCTGAAGATCTCCAACGGCGACCTAAATCTCCCTGAGTATAAATAGAAGACTCCATGACAGCATTGAAGATAACTAGCTATCAATCGAACAAACTTCAACTAACACTCCAAAAATTCTTCATCTTCAACAACTAGTTCATAAAAGCTTCAAAGAAAAATCTTTAACAACATTCTTTGGAGAGCCCTATTCTTAGACGAAAAGTCTTTATTGCTCTTCATTGATTGCAATCCTTGCATTCATAGCATAGGAGAATTATATCTCTGTAGATATTAATTCTCCCACAAAACACTTGGTCAACTATTTTATATACACGATCCATTAGTGATCTATCTTGTAAAGATTCTAGTGGAAAACTTAGTACACGATTTACAAATCCAAAGTTGACCACTTTGGTTGTGGACGTAGAACTTATTTATAAGTGTGAACCATATTAAATTTCTTGTCTATCTCTTTTATGTGCTTGTGATTTGCTATTACTTATTAACTTCCATAATTCCAACAGCTTTGAGAACAGCTGATCTTGTCCTATCAAGATCAGCCATCTCAAACTTGTCCTATACTTCACTCATTTCCGCTACAAAATCTTTTCTAACTTTAGTGAAGTAACTTTTAAATCAAATTTTCAAAAATTGGACATAGGCTATTCAACACCCCCCCCCCCTTCTAGCCTATTTGAGCACCTTGAGACCTAACAATTGGTATCAGAGATCGACTCTTTGAAAACAAGTTTTTCCAAGATTAAACTCTTGAGAGATTAAAGATCCAATGGCTACTCATCAAATGTTGGAAACTTCAAACATGAACCATTGTCCTGTATTGGATGAACTTCACTTTGACATCTGGAAAGACAAGGTTAAAAGACACATGAACTCTATTGACAAACGTTTATGGAAATGTGTTACAGATGGACCAAGAATTCCTATGAAGCCAAATACTCTAGCTGCACTTGATCCAACTGCTGATCCTGAAATTCCAAAGCCTGAAGAAGAATGGGATGAAGAAGATAGGAAGAATGATGCTCTGGATGGAAAAGCTATCAACATCATCACCAGCTGTGTAGACATTAGCACCTACCAGCAGATCATCAACCTAGATACAGCTAAAGAAATGTGGTAAGCTATATTGGAATATCTAGAAGGTGATGGAGAAACAAGGAACAACAAGCTATACACTTACATCCAGAAGTTCGATTCATTCAAAAAGGATTCTAAAGAGACTCTCCGAAGTGACTACAACAGATTTTACGAGGTAGTAAATTCTTGCTATTCTTTAGGAAAATAATATGAAAAGAAAGAAATAAACATAAGATTTCTTAATGCATTAGGCAGTTTGTGGCATATAAAAATTACAGCCATGAAGGAATCAAAAGACTTGAATAAACTGTCCCTTAGAAATCTTTATGCAAGTCTTTCGGTTTATGAGCTTGAAATCCAGCAAGCTCAAGAGATGGAAAAGAGTCTTAAAAATTTATCTTTACCAGCCATGTCTGTTGAACCTTCCTGATCTACACCTGATGAAACCCCATCTATATCTAGTGTGGTGATGATATTCTTTCGGACAAAGCTTTTGCCATGTTTGTTAAGAAATATCAACGTTTCAAAAGGATTAACAAATCTTCCGATAAGCAGTCACCTTACAAGACTGCTGCTCCTACAAGAACAGCTGCTCCCTACAAATCTGATATTCCCCAAAAAAAATGAGCTTGTCTGTTTTAATTGTAGGAAGCAAGGTCATTTTGCTTCAAAATGTCCAAAGCCAAAATATGAATTTTACAAAAAAACGTCTCGAATCTAAATTTCAAAAACAAAAAGGGATGGTGGCTGAGGACATTGATGAAAGCAACTTGCCCACTTGGTGTGATACAGATTCTGATGAGGATCAATCCTGTGACTTTGCTGAGGAAGCAAATATATGTCTTATGGCCAGGGAATCACCCTATGACTCAGTAAGATCACTACCATTTCAACAGGATGATAGTGATGATGATGATCTCAATGAACCTTCAAAGGGAGAACTCATGTGACGCCCCGAGTTCGGGATTCGGTATTAAACCCCAACTCGGTGCGCCAAACTAAATGAAACAACTAAACTCCACCGAAGTGAACGAGCTACACAAGCTCA
Organism: Platycodon grandiflorus; assembly: GCA_016624345.1. NCBI lineage: Eukaryota > Viridiplantae > Streptophyta > Magnoliopsida > Asterales > Campanulaceae > Platycodon > Platycodon grandiflorus. Next base: position 58,206,986 of record CM028361.1, on the reverse strand, counting down.
AAACCAAAACTATGCAGCGGAAAACCACAACTAAATAAAACCTGAGTTTCAAAAACTCAAATAACAAAACAATAACTATAAAATCTCCACGGCCAAAAATAAGCCGAAGAACAATATTAAGAGAAATCCCAATAATAGACCTCGACGGCTAACCATTGAGCCGGAGAAACAACGACATCAAATACTCGCGAGCTAACATGCTCGAGAAAACTACAATAATAAATGGCTCGACATCGAGTGTCGTCTCCAAAGGAATACAACATTAAAGAAGTTACAGAACAATGCTACCCATAAGTAAAGTTTACATAACTTTACATCAACCATCGTTCTCACTGAACTAAGAAATTAAGAAGCATAATTATACACAAGCTCCGGAGAGCAACTGCCCAAAGATCATTCTCAAAGACTCGCAAGTCTCACCGATCGCACTATGTCGTCCTTCGATTGCAATCTAAAAGAGTTAACACAACAAGAGTGAGTCTAAAAGACCCCGTAAGCCACTACAATGTGTTGTATGCTATGAGAATGAATGCAACAGTAAACCAAACTCTACATGTAGCTAGTCTAAGTAGCACTTCCGGCTTACCTAACATTTCAGCTACAAACCGGCAAGTCAAGGGACTATTCTAACTTGACCAACAATCGACAACTATCACATGCAACTAGATGACATGGCATGATGCTCAACACTAGAGTAACATGGTAATAACATTTATATACCATAATGATCATGTATCATATTGAAAATATACAAGTCACATAATTCACTTAGCACTTTGGTGTTCACATAAGTGCAACTTAATGAAACCACATTATGAAGGATATTATTTCTCCTTCTTCCAACTTCGCGTTGCTCCTGCAATACACGAGAAAACATATGTGCCTCGATACCCGTGTACGTAGTATCGACGTCCCCGATTAATACCATCGAGTTCTAACTAGCAAACCAAAGTCATGCGTATTGCTACAACAATGGGGCTACATCCCACCCGTGGCCAACAGTGAGGGGTGTGTGCAGACGGCGACTTATAGCGATTACAAAACAAATTCGTAAAGACTATAAGTCGTCCCACCTTAATTAGTCAAACAATGCCAATCGACTTAATGCAATGCACAAGTAGACATTCACTTGTCATTCTCAACAATCATCATGTGTTCTTTGAATCACATTTCAAATCCACTCAATGTGCTTATGAATACTAAACACACAATCAATCATCAAAGTAGGATGATTGTCCTACAATCAATCATCAAAGTAGGATGATTGTCCTATTTCATACTAGAACAATCACAACATGTCCGAAATCACTAAACAGATAGACAAAACAAGGCAATAGGCAAAGTAGGCCCATAGTACAACTCAATCACTAAGCAAGTTCGTGATAGCTAGACACATACATAAACTCCAATGTAAGGTGTTTATACCTTATAATCAATCGGCAAACAAGGGCCATAATGTGGAACCTATATAACTCGAGGATAGGTTATTCATCCTAATCCCAAACTAAGGTAACATGTTTCTCACATGTACGCCAACTCATAACCCCACATAGGTAAGTCTACTCGTACTTACAACCATTAATTAAGGCGCAATAGCTATGCCCAATTGAGGATCTCTAAGTATCCTATCGTCACATAATATTTCTCATCTCATGCGCATCATAATATATTACATACTCTTATCGACACATACTTCAACTTTATTCGATTTAACTCGTAGTCGCCTAATATTTGACTAAGTCAACCAAGGTCAACGTTTCACTAAGTCATGAACCCGTCAATTCGTCATCCCACGTGGTAGGGAATTAATATAGGTCATATAGGCATTACTACTACCCATTTCTCAACTCCGTAGAGTCAACTATACATTAATGAAATTACTACAATAATCGACGTTTACTTATTACGCCCTATTCGACTCGCCGAGTCGCCACGACTAGTGTATATCTCATAATGACTCGCTAGAGTCGTTACCAATATCAAGATATCGGGACAAACCGCAGATCGTCCCCTATAACTCCTATCGCTTGCAATGCCCAACGCACAAAGAGTCTCGCTACTCGTAACGATTTCATAGGGTTTCCGCTAGTGCGTAAACGGTAAAACTTCAATGATTCGGTATACCTAAACTTAAGATTAACGTAATGGAGTATAATTAATTTAAACAAGTCTTCGCGACATTACGGCGGAACCCAACTAATAATTCACAAGTATACTTCAATCTCAATGAGTTTCTATTACTCGGCATAATGATTATCGGACAACCGAAACAACACAACAACAACAACCATAATAGCAACAACATCAAGCTCTACGAGTCTCTATTATTCGAAGTCTACTAACTCAACGGTAATTCATCAATTCTTTCTTTATTCCGTAATCCTTAATCAAGCAAGTAATGAGGTATAACCTAACATCATTCGTAGGGACAATTATGTATATATATACTTCCCAATAAAAGACACGAATATCATCGCTAACACACCCTACATGCTTTACTCTTCCAATTCATCTCGTAAAACACACAAAGCATTATAGTTACTTACCTTCACCGCAAATCCACCACGAAATCCAAGGGCTTCGGTAAAAATGTACTCCTCCGTGACTCTACGCCGCTACGGAGTCCAACCAATGATCCCAAACTTGATCCAAGCTCGAATCAAACTTCCCTTCTCTCAAAACACCACTTTCTCTCTAAAACGTGGGAGAAGAGATGGGTTCGTGATATACTAACAGATCGGATGATCCATTTGGGTAGAAATGTGCTCCTCGTCGTCCTCTACGCTACGGCGAAGACGGCTTGTCGATCCGACAAGCGAAGCTCAAGATATCGCGAAATCTTTCTCCTCTCTCTCTCTCTCTCTTCTAGTTCTCTCTAAACTCGGGTTGGGAGGAAGAGAAATGAGGGGAAATAAGGTTGGGTTATGTTATTAATACCATGGGTAAGTGTTTGGTCCAATTCGGGCTTGTTTGAGCATTTTAAACCACTTAAAAATGTTAAAACCGAGAAAGACGAAAAACCGGACGAACAGGACGGGGGCGATCGCTCGCCTTAAACAGGCGATCGCTTTGTCTTCGGAAGCGTGGCGATCGCTTTGATCTGCCCAGGGCGATCGCTCCGTGTCCGATCCTCCGAACTCTCCGAAAATGCTCAAACGCCCGAAATGGTCCTAGATGATCCCGAAGTGATTCTAAGTCTTTGAGAAGGTCGAAATACTCAAGAGAGGTTCTCGAAAGTTCCGAAACAACGTTAGAAGTTCAACGTAAAGCTCGCATAATCAACCATACAAAGGTTCAAGTACAAATCGGGCATATGAAACACTCGAAATGAGTCGGCGGCGGCTTAACGACAAGATCAACGTGATCAATAGTCGTGAAGGAGTCTAAACCAAGGTTAGGTCAATCACCCAAAGAGAAGACGTAACGTATACGAACGCTAATCGATGTCAAGGAAAATCTCGAATGGATAAAGGAACAAAGCGCAACTCACCCCGAGTTAAACGCGCAAATATGATTCTCGACCTCACACGTCATGCTTAACGAGCATGACACCTCACTCTCGAGGGTTTTAAAGTCAACATCGAGAGACCACGAGTGAACTCGAATGAAGTTGGGTCTGGGTATTACATCCTCTCCTTAAAGGAATTCGGCCGCGAATTCATGAGTTAGACGTCCATGGGACTTACAATTGCTACAACAAGGTTATACAACACCCCACACAAACACGCTTCCACCACGCTTCGTGCGCTAAACAAATCTCCACTTCCCGTGGTACAACTCTCAACAATTACTCACGGAAAACCCGCGATCAATAGGTCTAGGTCAATACTCCCTTGGTTCGCAAGGTTATACGATGACATACTATCATCAAAGAAATAGACTTGAATCAAATGGTGCAACACATGTAACACCTCGAAGTTATACAAGTCATAATGACTCTACTATGAATAATAACACTACCGACTACATCACCGTCCGACAAAATAAAAGGCCAAGGGAATCGCAAGTTAACATGCTCGCGATACACTATTCACGCCAATAAGTCACAAGGTTAACATAAATGAAAACAAGAGTTTCGAACTCGAATACATTCGACGGAACGGGTCGGTACCATGGACACCACTACCACATACTATACGTGTTACTCGAATCACGAGTGTATCACACTCTTAACGATTATATTCTCGTGTCGACTACGAGATATAATATTCTAACGAATGAGTACCCAAATCGAGTACACAAGATAGTCCAAAAACAGGAAACGAATAAATGATAGAATAAGTCACGATGAACATGACTCTTACGGGTTCAATCACAAGGTCTCACCTCTTAGCCTTGACTCGCTCCGTTGGAGTCTTGGCTCGGTGCATGAGGGTTCGGTGGGATCACTTGCTCCACTCGAGGTGTCTCACCCAGGCCACATTCAGTTGGTCCTCAAGTTCTTTCGCCTCGTAATGCGTGTCCGAGTTGAAATACGGCCGGATGCATAACCGACATCCTTGCAGCCTTCCTAGTTCGTGCCATCCCGCTATAGGCACACAACAGAGACATTAAATCTCAAGGGAAGTTAAACACATTAAGTGGTTCAACTAAAGTCATACTAATCAACATAACATTCTCGATTCTCAACCCAACACAATTAACATGCACGTAGGGTTTTAAAGATAACCACATCACTATGCCAAAGGGGTACATGCGCAAGGTGACACGATTTATTCGTATCGCAAAAGTCTATAAGGCAAGATTGAATTAATACAATGTATCCAGCCTACAACACCGCACATACCACACACCAAACACACGCTCACCATCGGGGTGGCAAACCAACTTGATATCTTCAAGGTGAAACAAGCAAACTTATAACACACGGACAAGATACAAGTCTCAAGGGCTAATCGCATGCCCGAAATACTCATGTTCAACTAAGCACAACGGCTCACATAATACCAAATCAAGTCAAACCAATACACGAGAAATGAAACACAATCCACGCACGAGATACACAAATTTGTTCAAGTGCAATATTCCATTTACTTGTCCATTCCTTGGCAACAGGGTTAGACAATTTCTATCTATCATGCTATCAACTTAGTCTTGACGAATATCTCTTGACAACCAAATCGGGGCCCTTCAAGTGGCTTCAAAAGCTACCGTCACAGGCGTTAGGGACATGTGATTACAAATATGCCCTTAGAGTCGGTCTCATGCACATAAGTATCAAATACAAGCAAATGCACATATGTGACACAATCTAGTATGTACAAATGTCGCATTCCATGATGTGATATGCAAAAATAAAGCGTTTAAGTTAGTACGGACTCTTATACTCGCACTATCGAAACTTGACACTCCATAATAAGCACTAGGGGACTCGTGACCCGTAATCTTGGGTCTTCCACCTCTATCTCCTTAAATGATTACCAACTTCAAGACTAAGACGTTCCTTAAAACATCTCGACTATACATCTCAAAATCAAGGAGACAACCTATAATGGTCAAATCTCACTACTAAACTTATCACACGACTCACACTTAGTCGACAACATTTTAGCGAGGGCTTAATACATAATCACGAATCTCCTTTAAGAGAAATTAACGAACTACCAATCATTTGTCTCCGCCTCGTGAGCGTAAGAACTCAACCATCCCACCCTACATGGACTAACTCCAAAAATTCACCAACATCAACACAACGCTTATACTCAAACACTCGGCGTTAATCACTCAACCCAATGCCCAAACCACCTAAGCCGAGGATCCTATCCCGGCGAATAGCTAACTTAAGCTCGATATTAACCGTGACGCCCGAGTTCGGGATTCGGTATTAAACCCCAACTCGGTGCGCCAAACTAAATGAAACAACTAAACTCCACCAAGTGAACGAGCTACACAAGCTCAAAACCAAAACTATGCAAATGGAAAACCACAACTAAATAAAACCCGAGTTTCAAAAACTCAAATAACAAAACAATAACTATAAAATCTCCACGGCCAAAAATAAGCCGAAGAACAATATTAAGAGAAATCCCAATAATAGACCTCGACGGCTAACCATTGAGCCGGAGAAACAACGACATCAAATACTCGCGAGCTAACATGCTCGAGAAAACTACAATAATAAATGGCTCGACATCGAGTGTCGCTCCAAAGGAATACAACATTAAAGAAGTTACGTAACAATGCTACCCATAAGTAAAGTTTACATAACTTTACATCAACCATCGCTCACCGAACTAAGAAATTAAGAAGCATAATTATACACAAGCTCCGAGAGCAACCGCCCAAAGATCATTCTCAAAGACTCGCAAGTCTCACCGATCGCACTATGTCGTCCTTCGATTGCAATCTAAAAGAGTTAACACAACAAGAGTGAGTCTAAAAGACCCCGTAAGCCACTACAATGTGTTGTATGCTATGAGAATGAATGCAACAAGAAACCAAACTCTACATGTAGCTAGTCTAAGTAGCACTTCCGCTTACCTAACATTTCACTACAAACCGGCAAGTCAAGGGACTATTCTAACTTGACCAACAATCGACAACTATCACATGCAACTAGATGACATGGCATGATGCTCAACACTAGGAGTAACATGGTAATAACATTTATATACCATAATGATCATGTATCATATTGAAAATATACAAGTCACATAATTCACTTAGCACTTTGGTGTTCACATAAGTGCAACTTAATGAAACCACATTATGAAGGATATTATTTCTCCTTCTTCCAACTTCGCTGTTCCCGCAATACACGAGAAAACATATGTGCCTCGATACCCGTGTACGTAGTATCGACGTCCCCGATTAATACCATCGAGTTCTAACTAGCAAACCAAAGTCATGCGTATTGCTACAACAATGGGGCTACATCCCACCCGGCCAACAGTGAGGGGTGTGCAACCAGACGGCGACTTATAGCGATTACAAAACAAATTCAAAGACTATAAGTCGTCCCACCTTAATTAGTCAAACAATGCCAATGGACTTAATGCAATGCACAAGTAGACATTCACTTGTCATTCTCAACAATCATCATGTGTTCTTTGAATCACATTTCAAATCCACTCAATGTGCTTATGAATACTAAACACACAATCAATCATCAAAGTAGGATGATTGTCCTACAATCAATCATCAAAGTAGGATGATTGTCCTATTTCATACTAGAACAATCACAACATGTCCGAAATCACTGAACAGATAGACAAAACAAGGCAATAGGCAAAGTAGGCCCATAGTACAACTCAATCACTAAGCAAAGGTTCGTGATAGCTAGACACATACATAAACTCCAATGTAAGGTGTTTATACCTTATAATCAATCGCAAACAAGGGCCATAATGTGGAACCTATATAACTCGAGGATAGGTTATTCATCCTAATCCCAAACTAAGGTAACATGTTTCTCACATGTACGCCAACTCATAACCCCACATAGGTAAGTCTACTGCACTTACAACCATTAATTAAGGCGCAATAGCTATGCCCAATTGAGGATCTCTAAGTATCCTATCGTCACATAATATTTCTCATCTCATGCGCATCATAATATATTACATACTCTTATCGACACATACTTCAACTTTATTCGATTTAACTCGTAGTCACTAATATTTGACTAAGTCAACCAAGGTCAACGTTTCACTAAGTCATGAACCCGTCAATTCGTCATCCCACGTGGTAGGAATTAATATAGGTCATATAGGCATTACTACTACCCATTTCTCAACTCCGTAGAGTCAACTATACATTAATGAAATTACTACAATAATCGACGTTTACTTATTACGCCCTATTCGACTCCGTCACACGACTAGTGTATATCTCATAATGACTCCGCTAGAGTCGTTACCAATATCAAGATATCGACAAACCGCAGATCGCCCCTATAACTCCTATCGCTTGCAATGCCCAACGCACAAAGAGTCTGCTACTCGTAACGATTTCATAGGGTTTCCGCTAGTGCGTAAACGTAAAACTTCAATGATTCGGTATACCTAAACTTAAGATTAACGTAATGGAGTATAATTAATTTAAACAAGTCTTCGGCGACATTACGCCGAACCCAACTAATAATTCACAAGTATACTTCAATCTCAATGAGTTTCTATTACTCGGCATAATGATTATCGGACAACCGAAACAACACAACAACAACAACCATAATAGCAACAACATCAAGCTCTACGAGTCTCTATTATTCAAGTCTACTAACTCAACGGTAATTCATCAATTCTTTCTTTATTCCGTAATCCTTAATCAAGCAAGTAATGAGGTATAACCTAACATCATTCGTAGGGACAATTATGTATATATATACTTCCCAATAAAAGACACGAATATCATCGCTAACACACCCTACATGCTTTACTCTTCCAATTCATCTCGTAAAACACACAAAGCATTATAGTTACTTACCTTCACCGCAAATCCACCACGAAATCCAAGGGCTTCGGTAAAAATGTACTCCTCCGTGACTCTACGCCGCTACGGAGTCCAACCAATGATCCCAAACTTGATCCAAGCTCGAATCAAACTTCCTTCTCTCAAAACACCACTTTCTCTCTAAAACGTGGGAGAAGAGATGGGTTCGTGATATACTAACAGATCGGATGATCCATTTGGGTAGAAATGTGCTCCTCGTCGTCCTCTACGCTACGGCGAAGACGGCTTGTCGATCCGACAAGCGAAGCTCAAGATATCGCGAAATCTTTCTCTCTCTCTCTCTCTCTCTCTAGTTCTCTCTCTAAACTCGGGTGGGAGGAAGAGAAATGAGGGGAAATAAGGTTGGGTTATGTTATTAATACCATGGGTAAGTGTTTGGTCCAATTCCGGCTTGTTTGAGCATTTTAAACCACTTAAAAATGTTAAAACCGAGAAAGACGAAAACCGGACGAACAGGACGGGCAGGCGATCGCTCCGCCTTAAACAGGCGATCGCTTTGTCTTCGGAAGCAGGCGATCGCTTTGATCTGCCCGGGCGATCGCTTCGTGTCCGATCCTCCGAACTCTCCGAAAATGCTCAAACGCCCGAAATGGTCCTAGATGATCCCGGTGATTCTAAGTCTTTGAGAAGGTCGAAATACTCAAGAGAGGTTCTCGAAAGTTCCGAAACAACGTTAGAAGTTCAACGTAAAGCTCGCATAATCAACCATACAAAGGTTCAAGTACAAATCGGGCATATGAAACACTCGAAATGAGTCGGCGGCTTAACGACAAGATCAACGTGATCAATAGTCGTGAAGGAGTCTAAACCAAGGTTAGGTCAATCACCCAAAGAGAAGACGTAACGTATACGAACGCTAATCGATGTCAAGGAAAATCTCGAATGGATAAAGGAACAAAGCGCAACTCACCCCGAGTTAAACGCGCGTCAAATATGATTCTCGACCTCACACGTCATGCTTAACGAGCATGACACCTCACTCTCTGAGGGTTTTAAAGTCAACATCGAGAGACCACGAGTGAACTCAGAATGAAGTTGGGTCGGGGTATTACAACTCATTAAAGCCAACAAAGACATGCTAGAAGAATTTTCTAAATTCAAAACTGCCTATGTAAAATTAGCCAAAAAGCATAAGTTGGTTGTCTCTGAGAAATCTACCTTGATGTCTGAGATCAAAGATCTCAATAGACAACAAGCTGAGAATATCAAGACTCAAAAGGAGAACAAAGCATTAACTGAAAAAGTGGAATTCCTACTTGAGCATATAAAGAAAATCAATTCTGAGAAAGATGACCTTCAAAAAGTTGTCAATACTTGGAACAATTCAAAAGGAAATTTTGACACGATTCTTTCAAAACAAAAAACTCTTGATGACAAAACAGGTATCGGTTTCCAAAGTGAATTCAATGTAGGAAGTCCATCTGGTTCTCAAGGAAATGAGATAGCTGAAGTGATTGCTAAAGAAATCGCTGAAGAAGTTGTCTATGATCAGCATCCTTCTCAAAAGGGAAATCAAGGACTTGGTTTTAACAAAGTTCCATTTGTTTATTCCAAAAACAAATTAGACAAGTCCAAGGGTAAGCAATCTGTCAACACCTATGACACTGCTAATAGAGAGACTGAGCAACAAAGACCTGCTATCAGTCATCCAGGGAAAACAGTGATGACTGATAACAAGTCAAAGAACTCTCAACTCAAGCCTATTAAATTTGTCAAAGGAAAGATTGCTAACCCCAACTTTGCTGACAAAAAGCTCAAAGGAATTTGGCTTGAAAATGTGAAATCTTTTGATAAAAGGTCTACCATTGTTAAACCTAATATCACTAAGAAATTGCATTATCGGCCTAAATCCAATAAGCCTGTCATCTGTAAATCTTTCATTCCCAAAACTGCTGACAATAAGAAAACTCCTAAAGAAATCATTAAACATGTTCAAGGTTTTCATAAATGCTCTTTCTGTAAAGGCCATGACCACGAAATTCATGAATGCCTTCTGAGATTCATACCCAAACCTAGAGGGTTCACACCTCTAAAGGTTAAACAAGTATGGATTCCAAAAGGATGCTAACCCTCAGGACCCAAAAATAAACGGGGACCATATTCTTAAATGATTAAATTTCAGGAATGCTGCATGGCCATTAGTGAAGAGGAGAAAGACTTATGGTATCTGGATAGTGGTTGCTCAAAGCACATGACTGGTGATCAAAATCTTCTCTCCAATATTGTTGAAGCTAAAGGTCCCTCAGTAATTTTTGGTGACAACTCCAAAGGGAAGACAATCGGCTATGGAAGTATAGTTAAAGGAAATCTTTTCATCAGCAAAGTATCTCTGGTAGAAGGCTTGAAGCACAATCTCCTAAGTATATCACAATTCTGTGATAAGGAATTGATATGTCAATTCACCTCAAGTCATTGCTTCATCAAGGACAATGAGACTTGCACAACAATCTTGACTGGTTTCAGAAAAGGAAATGTGTATGTTGTTAATCTGAATGCTGAGGGGAGAAAATCAAGCCTATGTTTGATTGCAAAGACATTAAATGATAACAATTGGCTGTGGCACAAAAGACTCAGCCATCTCAACTTCAAATATTTATCAAAGTTATCAAAGGACAACTTGGTTGTTGGTCTGCCGAAGATATCGGCAGATCATGACAAGCTTTGTAAAGCATGTCAGTTAGGCAAGTTAAACAAATTATCATTCAAAAGCAAGCCATGCTTATCAACTACCAGACCTCTACAGCTCCTTCACATGGGTTTATTCGGTCCAGTCACTACAACTAGTCTAGGTGGTAGCAAATACACACTAGTAGTGGTTGATGACTATTCAAGATTCACCTGGGTCGAAATGTTGTCTTCTAAAGACGAAGCCTATGTCACCATAACAGCACTTTTCAGAAGACTGCAGACTCAGAAGCTGGATGACATTGCTGATATCAGATCAGACAATGGGACAGAATTCAAGAATAACGGTGTTGCCAAATATTGCGATGATCATGGAATTAGTCACAATTTCTCTGCTACTGGTACACCTCAATAGAATGGAGTTGCTGAAAGGAAGAACAGAACTCTTATTAAAGCTGGGAAGACCATGATTGCCGAAGCAAGGCTGCCTATGTATTTATGGGCTGAAGCTGTAAACACAGCCTGCTTCACTCAAAACAGGTCTATTATCAACAAGTTTCAAAATAAAACTCCATATGAAATATGGAGAGGCAGAGAACCCAATATTAGTTTCTTCAAAATATTTGGATGCAAATGTTATGTTCTTTACAACGGAAGAGAACATAGAGGTAAGTTTGAATCCAATAGTGATGAAGGAATATTTCTAGGGTATACCAAATTTTCAAAAGCTTATAGAGTTTATAATAAAACATCTCTTAAAGTTGTTGAATCTGTACATTTCTCTTTTGATGAATTTGATTTTATTGGGCCACATATGGCTCCTAAGGTGTCTAATGATTCTGATGAGTGTGAGACAGTGTACACCAAGCTCCAATTCTCGCAGCTACATCTTCACAAGTTCCTCCAAGGATTAACTTGATAGAACCTCTAAGAAGTGATAGTGGACAGGCTAATATTAACTCAAAAAGTCTAGAATCCACTATTCCTTCTACACCAGAAGTATTTCAACCTGCATTGGAATTAACGTATCCTCTTGAAAACCAAGCTTTAGACACTTCCACTTCTCAAGAACTAAACTCTGCTGATGTTATCAGACAAGATCTACCTGCTGAAGTTCGAGAAGTTAAAAATCATCCTATCACTCAAATCATTGGTGATCTTAATGTTGGTGTTCAAACCAGACATGCTTCAAGAAATGAATGCATGTATTCTACAGCATTTGTCTCAAATACTGAACCCAAGAAGATAGATGAAGCTCTGGAAGATCTAAGCTGGATGGAAGCTATGCAAGAAGAATTAAACCAATTTGATAGATGCCAAGTTTGGTCACTTGTTCCTAGACCCAAAGGACAAATAGTGATTGGAGCAAAGTGGGTCTTCAGAAACAAGATGGACGAAAATGGAAACATCACTAGAAATAAGGCAAGACTGGTAGCTCAAGGATACAGACAGGAGGAGGGAATTGACTATGATGAGACATTTGCTCCTGTTGCAAGATTAGAAGCTATCAGATTATTCCTGGCCTATGCATCCTTTAACGATTTCAAGGTATATCAAATGGATGTTATGAGTGTCTTTCTTAATGGTGAACTGCAAGAAGAAGTCTATGTGGAATAACCACCTGGATTCATGGATAATTCAAGAAGAGATGATGTATACAAATTAAGGAAAGCACTGTATGGACTCAAGCAAGCTCCAAGGGCCTTTCAAAGTTCTTGATAATCCAAGGTTTTGTGAGAGGTCAAATTGATACTACTCTTTTTGTTATGAAACATAAAGGTCATTCTTTACTTGTTCAAATTTATGTTAATGATATTATATTTGGATCCACTAATGAAAATCTTTGCAAAAGGTTTGAAAAGCTTATGCAGAGTAAATTTGAAATGAGCATGATGGGAGAACTCAATTTCTTCCTAGGACTTCAAATTCAACAAAGCTCAACTGGTATCTTCATCAATCAAGCCAAATATGCAAAGGATCTTATCAAGAAATTTGGACTTGAAAATGCAAACAGTTTCAGTACACCTATGGCTACCAACTGCCATCTTGACAAAGATGAAAAGGGCAAGAAAGTGGACATGACTCTTTATAGAGGCATGATTGGCTCACTTTTGTATTTAACTACTAGTAGGCCTGACATTATGTTTGTTGTTTGTGTATGTGCTAGATTTCAAGCAGATCCAAAAGAGTCTCACTTACAGGATGTCAAAAGAATCATCAGATATCTAATTGATACATCTAACTTGGGTATTTGGTATCCAAGGGATTCATCCTTTAATCTTATAGGCTATTCTGATGCTGACTTCGCTGCTTGTGTAACGCCCGCACCATTTGCATCATTTGCATTCTTCCTATGTTATGTCTTTCATTTTGACGCTATCATTTCATGTGCAAATCTCATTCTTTTACACTTACAATTGAGTTTGTTGGACACCTTTTTAGTATATGAAAATGTGCTAGGAGTTTCATGGTTAAATGCATTTGAGTTGATATGTATTTAAAGCTTCATTTTATGTGTTTGGGGTTGTGTTGTATGCCTTAGAATTGGAGTTTTAACACTTTAGTACACTGGAGGGCTTCGCACGTGTATATATTACGGCCGTGCGGAAGTAATGAATGTTGGGTTTGAGTTTTGGGTTTGGCACGACCGTGCGCCTCATAGGCACGGCCGTGCGAGGCTAATCCGAGAATCGAGTTGGGCAGTAACTTTGGCACGGCCGTGTGCCAAATTGTGGCACGGCCGTGCGAAGTGGTACGGACAGAATTACTGAATTGTAATTTTCTTGACTTTAGACCTTGGACTTTTGGCTGTAAGTGTTGTACATTAGGCTTGACCTTTTGACCATATTTAAGTCACTCTTCACCATGAGAGAGACTCCAAAACACTTCATTTCTTCCTTAAGCTTAGAGAGTTAGTGTGGGAGATGCATAGTGAGATTAGTGTGTGTATTCATCTCCTTCTTCATCCTACCATAGATTCTTGCATGCAACACCATCTTTGGACTGCTTAAGACTTGGGGAATCCATTGCTAAGCTTGGATTGAGAATTCTTTGGGTAGATTTTCTTGTGGAGGTAAGCTACTATCCCTTGTTCTTCCCCTAATATGAGTTGTTTTACATGTTAGACTTGTTAGATGATGATATATGTTAGAAATCATCAATTTTAAGTATGTTTGTCTATGTTGACTTTTCAAATTTGTGGTTGACTTATTGGTGGTGTTTTGAAGACTCATGTTTACATGTTAGAATTGTAGAATATGGGTAATAATTGTTAAGTTTACGGTATGATTAATTCGCGTAAACTCGAACTCATTAGGAACCAAAAATGACTCTAATGGAGTTTGTTAGGATTTCATAATCAATGAGACCACGTGTGTGATTTGGGAATACTTGGATGATTCGAGTGTTTCGTTAGAAAATTTGGTTACACCGATTGTGTGTTTGACATTACGTAAATTGTCGTAATTATTGTAAGTTGGTTATTTGTGGGTGAGATTATTATGACTCACTTGTGACATTCATATTATTGTCAATTGTTGTTGTTGTGGTATACTCCCTACTTTGGAGTATGACCTTTTATGTTTAAATGTCGAGTAAACATCTACTTGTGCATTTAGTTAAGTCCATGGCATATTTGTTGGCGGTGTATTGACGCTCGATTATTGCGTGAGCTGGGGCTACGTAATAGTTGAAGGCCAATACATCGGGCCTCGCCCTACCGTTGGCCGCGGTAGGGGTATAGCGCCATTTGTTGTACGGAATAAACGCAACCATGGTAAGCTATATCCGTGGTAGATTCTTGGGTTGTAGGGACCGAGATCACCCGTCGACGTGAATACAGAAGATGGTTCACATGTGTTTGGTTTGGTTATTGGTTTTCTTGTTCGAGCACGTCAACAACGGCTCTACACTTGGTATAATATTGGTTGGTTGGTTGGAAGTATTGGTTCGGTCGGAGGTGTACCTCGACGCCGTATCCCTTTTTATGTGTTTAATTATAGCTCTTATGTGCTTCCTATATGAACGAATGTTGGTCATGGTTTCCAACCGGTATGGGACGGTTGGCGATCTTCGAGCCTCTCGTGTAATATAGGGTTGTGTGGTTATATGTGATGCTCGTTACTTCTATTTGGTGTTGAAATGTTAATGTGATAACATGAATACTTGTTATAATTATTGTTTGCATCTAGCATGCCATATTGTTGCATTAGTGGCTTATTGAGTTTTCAACTCACCCCGTTTGTTTTCATTTGTTTTCCTTAGATCAAGCGCCGAGGAATCCTTAGTGTTCGAGTTCGGGTTCGTTGGGCGACTTCTTTTGGTAGTGCACCTTGTGCCTAAGTGTTTTATTTTGGTGAGGCCGAGGTGTACTTGTTATCTAAACAATGTATTTGTTGGGTAGTAGTCTTGACTGTTACATGTTATATTCTTTTGTTGTTGGCATGGTTGCCGTGCGGTTGTGTGTATAATTGTTCACTTTTATTCCGCTTACTCGATATGTTTATAAATATGTACCGAGCATGTTAGCTCGAGTTTGTTGTTGCTAGCTAACGTGTTGTTTCTCCGGCTTGTTATGCCGTCGAGGTTTAGTGTTGTTTAAAAGGTTTTTGTTGTTTAAAGAAAACTTGCACGTGCATTACAGGTTTTCTCATGACTTTGCATTCTTTTAAATGGAATTTTTGAGATGCTATTTTCATGTTTTCCGCATTGTCTCGCGGCTCGAACGGGATTCACATCGGATCTCGGGATGGGTCGCGGCAGTTGGTATCGAGCATAAGTTAGCTAGCCGAGAGAGGATCTTTGGCTTAGGAGGGTTGGTTGTGTGTTTAAGTCGTTAACGTCGAGTGTTTATTGCGGTGATTCATCATGGTTGAGACTAGACACGGCGTTAATCGAGGATGGTGGCTCGAGTGGGCCGGAATCCTGCGTGAACAGTAATACTCACCGCCCACACGGCCTAGAGTTCAACCTACGGGACAGCCGGGGTACGGCTGAGATGCCGTTAATCGAATGAGGGATAGTGAATATGATGCGAGGGTTCATGCGATCAATGATGGAGATGAACAGGAGAATATAGAGCTACGGCGGCAGCAATGGCGAGTTTGGGACAGCGGGGAGGTGGCCCAACCTGGGGCAACGGGGATTATGACCGGAGACTAGGGAGGTTTTTGAAAATGAAGCCAAGGAGCTATGACGGGGCCGGATCCGATGAAGGCGGAAGGTGGATAGAGTCAATTGAGAAGATCTTTGCAAAATGGTATCTTGGATGACAAGGTTAAATTTGCGCTTTTAAATTAGAGGATGCCGAACATTGGTGGCGAGTACTTGAGGCGAGTGGGTATGGAGCGAACTTGGGAACTATTTCTTCGACAGTTCGGGAACCATTTTGTCCCCGACGTGGTACGCAAAGAAGGAAGTAGAGTTTTGAGCCTTGATCGTGAACGTTGACAATGGGACGATTCTGCGAAGTTCACGGCGTTGGCCCGATATTGTTCACATTTGATTCCGACGGAAGAAAAGAAGGTCTATCGGTTTGTTAAGGGATTGAGGACGGAGTATAGGAAGCAATTACCACTTGATCTACCGAGTTACCAAAGTGCGGTGGATAAAGCTTACAAGATTGAACATGACATCGAGGAGCACCGGGGTAAGCCGGGCAATAGGGATGGTAATCAGCAGTCTTCGCAGCAAAACTGGAAGAGGCAGAACACCGGTGGGGTTCCTAGCAAAGGAAAGAATGTGGTTAGACCGCAGCCAAACGGGACAGCAGCCGGGAGGCCAGGGACAGCGTGAGTCGAGGTTTACTTGTAATTTCGCAAGAAGGTGGGCATTCGAAGAGAGGTGTTGGATGAAACAGGAGGTGCCTATTGTGTGGTGATGACGGGCATTTCCAAAAGGACTTCGAGGAATAGGGGTTTGCCTCGGGTGGTGCACAACCGAACACGGGGTGAAGAGGAACAACGACGGTCGCCGAGGTTCGAGGTCGAGTGTTCGCTTTAGATCGAGGGGTGTTCCCGACGCCCAACGTGATAGGAGGTACTTTATTTGTCTCGAGAGAGCGAGCCCGAGTCCTTATAGATCCAGGTCATCACACTCCTATGTTGCATCTCACTTTGCATGCCACTTGCATACTATGCCCGAATTGTTGTCTTATGTGTTAGAGGTGTCTACTCAGATGGGAGAGTGCCTAGTTGCTTCGATGTTCATCGTGCATGCGAAGTTGTTATTGATGATCATGTTTTGCTTGCGGATTTGGTAGTGTTGCCTATCCGTGATTTTGATGTTATTTTGGGCATGGATTGGTTGCACACTCATCATGCCATAGTTGATTGTCGTAAGAAAACTGTCACCTTTGAATTGCCTCATATGCTTCCATTTATGTTTGAGGGTGATAAATGCATGGGTGGTATTCGCATGATATCGGCTTTGAAAGCCCGAAATTGTTGTCACATGGGTGTACGGGTATTTAGCATGTGTGGTTGATAAATCTAAAAAGGTTGTTATGTTGGAGGATGTCCCAATTGTACGGGAATTTCCGGATGTGTTTTCATCGGAGTATGACTTACCTCCGGATAGAGAGTTGGAATTTTGTGTTGAATTGTTGCAGTACCGCTCTATCAAAGGCACCGTATCGTATGGCACCGCGAATTGAAGGAGTTAAAGGTACAGTTGGAGGAGTTGTTGAATCGGGGTTTCATTAGGCCGAGTATATCGCGTAAGTGCACCGGGTGTTGTTTGTAAGGAAGAAAGATGGGTCCTTGAGATTGTGTATTGACTACAGGGAGCTGAATCAGGTAACCATCAAAAACAAATATCCCTTGCCACACATCGACGACTTGTTTGACCAACTACGTGGCTCGGTTGTGTATTCGAAATTTGATCTTGAAGTGGTTACCATCAACGAAAGTTAGGCGGAGGATATACCGAAGACGGCATTTCGAACTCGATACGGGCATTTCGAGTTTGTTGTGATGCCATTTGGGTTGACAAATGCACGGCGGTGTTCATGGATTTGATGAATAGGATATTTACGCCTTATCTAGATCTGTTCGTGGTGGTGTTTATTGATGATATTCTTGTGTACTCCAAATCCCGGGAGCACGAGAAACATTTGAGGATTGTGTTGTCGGTGTTGAGGGAAAAGTTGTATGCAAAATTCAGCAAGTGTGCATTTTGGCTAGAGGAGGTCTCGTTTCTAGGCCATGTAGTTTCGGAGATGGTATTTCGGTAGATCCGCTTAAGGTCGAGGCGGTGGTGAAATGGAAGAGACCCGAGTCGGTAACGGAGATTCGAAGCTTCTTGGGTTTGGCGGGTTATTATCGGAGGTTTATTGAGGGGTTTTCAAAGATTGCGACTCCGATGACTAACTTGACCCAAAAGAATAAACTTTTGTATGGGATGACAAATGCGGCGAGTTTCCAAGAAGCGAAGAAGAGGTTGACCACGGCTCCGATCTTGGCACTACCGAATGGACAGGATGGGTTGGTGATATACGGTGATGCGTCGAAGAGGGATTGGGTTGTGTTTTGATGCAAAACGGGAGAGTAATTGCATATGCTTCTCGGAAGTTGACCTCGTTTGAACAGAATTATCCTACCCACGACATTGAGTTGGCTGCGATCATCTTTGCTCTACACAAGTGGAAACACTATCTCTACGGGGCCAAGTTTGAAGTGTTCACCGACCACAAAAGCCTCAAGTACATATTTTCCCAAAAGGAGTTGAACAACCGACAACGGAAATGGATTGAAAAGCTTAAGGACCACGATTGCACTATCTTGTACCATCCGGGAAAGCAAACGTGGTAGCGGATGCGCAGCGTACATGTCTTGCTTAATGACCCGTGAATGGAAGATGCTTGAGGATATTCGAGATTGGAGTCCGAGTAGATCGAGACGGGGAGTGATTTTGCGAACCTTCGGCTACGCGGCATTGATTCAAAGGATTAAAGGGACACAAGAGGACGACCGGAGTTGAAGGCGTTGATTGATGGGTTGAATGAAGAAAAGACGAAAGATTTTGCGAAGAACAATGATGGAATCCTTGTGTTTCGGAACAGAATTTGTGTACCGGCGATAGATGAGGTGAAGAGACAAGTGTTAGAGGAGGCTCACAAGTCTAGATACACGATTCATCCGGGGAGTACTAAGATGTATCGAGACTTGAAGAGAAATTTTTGGTGGAGTGGTATGAAGAGAGGCGGAGTTTGTGTCGAGATGCTTGACGTGTCAACGTGTAAAAGCGAACATCAACGCCGCGGCTTGCAACCATTGGAGATTCGGAGTGGAAATGGGAGAATATAGCAATGGATTTTGTGACAGGGTTGCCAAAGACTCGTAAGGGTCATGATGCAGTTTGGGTGATTATTGACAGGTTGACCAAATCGGCACATTTCCTTCCGATTGCGATGACTTACTCGATGGATAGACTTGCTACCTTGTACATACAGGAGATCGTGAGGTTACATGGGGTACCGGTTAGTATAGTGTCGGATCGAGATCCACGGTTCACATCGCGGTTTTGGCGTCACTATATAGATGCTTTGGGTACGGTTAACACTTAGCACGGCTTTCCACCCACAAACGGACGGACAATCGGAGAGGACTATACAAATACTTGAGGACATGTTGCGAGCTTGTTCGATTGATTTTAAAGGAGTTTGGGATTCACACATACCATTGATAGAGTTCGCGTACAACTACCATCGACCATTGAGATGGCTCCTTATGAAGCGTTGTATGGAAGAAAGTGTCGCTCCCAATTTGTTGGGATGAAGTCGGCGAAGCAAAGATTTGGGGTCCGACATGGTGCTCGAGTCGGTTGAGAGTGTGAAGCTCATTCGGAAAGATTGAAGACGGCTCGAGTCGGCAAAAGAGCTATGCGGATCATCGACGGAGAGACCTTGAATTCGAGGTGGGTGATCATGTGTTTGTGAAGGTTTCGCCACGGATTGGAGTCAAGAGGTTTGGTAAGAAGGGAAAATTGACACCAAGGTTCATTGGTCCATTTGAGATTTTAGAAAGGGTTGGGAAGTTGGCCTATAGACTTGCCCTACCACCGTCGATGTCGGGTGTTCATGCGGTGTTCCACGTATCCATGTTGAGGAAGTACTTATCGGATGCATCGCACATTTTGGAATATGAGCCGGTAGATTTGACACCCGATCTATCCTATATTGAGCAACCCGTGAGGATACTCGACACCAAAGAACAAGTGTTGAGGTCAAAATCTATTTCCCTTGTGAAAGTCTTGTGGAGGAGTCATAACATCGAGGAGGCCACTTGGGAATTAGAACAGGAGATGCGTGACAAGTACCCTTCTTTGTTTGTGGAGTTTGGTAAGTAAATTCGTGGGCGAATTTATTCTAAGGGTGAGGGTAACGCCCGCACCATTTGCATCATTTGCATTCTTCCTATGTTATGTCTTTCATTTTGACGCTATCATTTCATGTGCAAATCTCATTCTTTTACACTTACAATTGAGTTTGTTGGACACCTTTTTAGTATATGAAAATGTGCTAGGAGTTTCATGGTTAAATGCATTTGAGTTGATATGCATTTAAAGCTTCATTTTATGTGTTTGGGGTTGTGTTGTATGCCTTAGAATTGGAGTTTTAACACTTCAGTACACTGGAGGGCTTCGCACGACCGTGGGCCTTATATGGCACGGCCGTGCGAGAGTAACAGAATGTTGGGTTTGAGTTTTTGGGTTTGGCACGACCGTGCGCCTCATAGGGCACGGCCGTGAGGCTAATCCGAGAATCCGAGTTGGGAACTTTGGCACGGCCGTGTGCCAAATTGTGGCACGGCCGTGCGAAGTGGTACTGACAATTATGAATTGTAATTTTCTTGACTTTAGACCTTGGACTTTTGGCCGTAAGTGTTGTACATTAGGCTTGACCTTTTGACCATATTTAAGTCACTCTTCACCATGAGAGACTCCAAAACACTTCATTTCTTCCTTAAGCTTAGAGAGTTAGTGTGGAGATGCATAGTGAGATTAGTGTGTGTATTCATCTCCTTCTTCATCCTACCATAGATTCTTGCATGCAACACCATCTTTGGACTGCTTAAGACTTGGGGAATCCATTGCTAAGCTTGGATTGAGAATTCTTTGGGTAGATTTTCTTGTGGAGGTAAGCTACTATCCCTTGTTCTTCCCCTAATATGAGTTGTTTTACATGTTAGACTTGTTAGATGATGATATATGTTAGAAATCATCAATTTTGAGTATGTTTGTCTTTGTTGACTTTTCAAATTTGTGGTTGACTTGTTGGTGGTGTTTTGAAGACTCATGTTTACATGTTAGAATTGTGGAATATGGGTAATAATTGTTAAGTTTACGGTATGATTAATTCGCGTAAACTCGAACTCATTAGGAACCAAAAATGACTCTAACGGAGTTTGTTAGGATTTCATAATCAATGAGACCACGTGTGTGATTTGGGAATACTTGGATGATTCGAGTGTTTCGTTAGAAAATTTGGTTACACCGATTGTGTGTTTGACATTACATAAATTGTCGTAATTATTGTAAGTTGGTTATTTGTGGGTGAGATTATTATGACTCACTTGTGACATTCATATTATTGTCAATTGTTGTTGTTGTGGTATACTCCCTACTTTGGAGTATGACCTTTTATGTTTAAATGTCGAGTAAACATCTACTTGTGCATTTAGTTAAGTCCATGGCATATTTGTTGGCGGTGTATTGATGCTCGATTATTGCGTGAGCTGGGGCTATGTAATAGTTGAAGGCCAATACATCGGGCCTCGCCTTGGCCGCGGTAGGGGTATAGCGCCATTTGTTGTACGGAATAAACGCAACCATGGTAAGCTATATCCGTGGTAGATTCTTGGGTTGTAGGGACCGAGATCACCCGTCGACGTGAATACAGAAGATGGTTCACATGTGTTTGATTTTGTTATTGGTTTTCTTGTTCGAGCACGTCAACAACGGCTCTACACTTGGTATAATATTGGTTGGTTGGTTGGAAGTATTGGTTCGGTCGGAGGTGTACCTCGACGCCGTATCCCTTTTTATGTGTTTAATTATAGCTCTTATGTGCTTCCTATATGAACGAATGTTGGTCATGGTTTCCAACCGGTATGGGACGGTTAGCGATCGTCGAGCCTCTCGTGTAATATAGGGTTGTGTGGTTATATGTGATGCTCGTTACTTCTATTTGGTATTGAAATGTTAATGTGATAACATGAATACTTGTTATAATTATTATTTGCATCTAGCATGCCATATTGTTGCATTAGTGGCTTATTGAGTTTTCAACTCACCCCGTTTGTTTTCATTTGTTTTCCTTAGATCAAGCGCCGCGAGAATCCTTAGTGTTCGAGTTCGGGTTCGTTGGGCGACTTCTTTTGGTAGTGCACCTTGTGCCTAAGTGTTTTATTTTGGTGAGGCCGAGGGTGTACTTGTTATCTAAACAATGTATTTGTTGGGTAGTAGTCTTGACTGTTACATGTTATATTCTTTTGTTGCGCCGGCATGGTTGCCGTGCGGTTGTATGTATAATTGTTCACTTTTATTCCGCTTACTCTGATATGTTTATAAATATGTACCGAGCATGTTAGCTCGAGTTTGTTGTTGCTAGCTAACGTGTTGTTTCTCCGGCTTGTTATTCCGTCGAGGTTTAGTGTTGTTTAAAAAGGTTTTTGTTGTTTAAAGAAAACTTGCACGTGCATTACAGGGTTTTCTCATGACTTTGCATTCTTTTAAATGGAATTTTTGAGATGCTATTTTCATGTTTTCCGCATTGTCTCGCGGCTCGAACGGGATTCACATCGGATCTCGGGATGGGTCGCGACAGCTTGTAAGGTTGACAGGAAAAGCACAAGTGGGACATGTCAATTCCTAGGGAATAGACTTATCTTATGGGCCAGCAAAAAGCAAACATATGTTTCAACTTCAACAACCAAAGCAGAATACATAGCTGTTGGTAGCTGCTGCTCGCAATTACTGTGGATTAAACAGCAACTGGTAGATTATGTGATCAAGACTACTGATTGCCCTATAATGTGTACATCAGCCATCTCAGTCTCTCAAAATCCTGTTATGTACTCCAAAACAAAGCACATTGATGTGAGATATCATTTTTTAAAAGATCATGTGGAAAAGGTAATATCAGCATGCAATATGTGTCTACTGATCAACAGTTAGCTGATATCTTCACCAAACCACTTGATTTAACCAGGTTTGCCTATCTAAGAGGAGAGCTTGGTATGCTTGATCTCAATCCTTAATCTTTTAAACACTGTCTTAATTTATTACACTTTGACTGCTTATAGAACTGCTCATCTAATTAGCCAAGTGTAACTCTGCCGATATTATAGGACAACCGTGAGTAAGTACTTTTCTTTCCTGATCGGCAATCTTCAATACAATAAGTCAAAATCTAATGTTATATGAACAGTCACTTATCAAGACATTAAATGTGGATGTCAAAATTCATTAAATGCCATTTATTGAGACTTGTCAGAGGTATAAAAAGCCAATTCACAAATCGACTGTTCACATTTTGCAAAAACCGCCTTTCTTCATTTCGAAATCCAGAAATTGATACTCTTAAAAAGCTTTTGAAATCTACAAATTCCTCAATTCTTCTACACATAATATTCAATGGTGAGTAATCCTACCTTCTTATGTTTATTCAATCTCTGTTTTATTATGATCAAAATTATAACTTTCAAACTCATATGAACTGTTTCGTTCTTGCGCCATTGATGAATTGTGAATGCTTGATTTCACATTATTGTGTTGCTTATGACTAATCTCTGAGCATCAAATGTGTTTAAAGTTACTTATATATGAATATTTCCAATTCATACTATTAGAATTCCTGAAAATAATAGAATCTACTCTTGTCTAAAACCCTGGAAATGAATTGTGCTATTAATAAAAATTTTGTTTATTAGTATATTTTGGGTTTGAATTTGAAAAGTGTATGTTTCTCTAAAGAACTGCTGCTTGTGAAAGCATTCTATTACTATTGCATACATGCATAACATACATAAGTTTAGTGGAATCTTGTTTGGTCAAGGTGACTCACCCTTTCATTATTGTTTTCCTTAGATCGAAGCGAGGCGAAGGGTTCACATGCGTGAGGCTGTGCAGCTCGTTGTGAGATTAAAAGATGGTTATTCTTTTGGGGTAGACTTTATTGTGTATATTTTAGACAGTGGTTGTTATGCTGTCTAGGGTTCAAACACTATTTCTGTTGTATTGTATATAAAGGCTGGATGCCTTCTATGATAGTCTGTATATTGGTTGGTTGAGTAATGAACACTCAGTTGTATATTTTCAGTTTATGAGGTTGGATGGCTTATCGCCATACTTTTATTTCCGCAGTTACATTGTTTATCAGGTGATTATTTTGATTATGTTAAGCCGGGTTATGCCCGAATTTAGGCTACGTGTAGTGACTTGAATTGGGGCGTGACATTCATCCCTTAAATTGAATTTTGAATTCAAATTTTAAACATCCAACACCCACATTATTAATGACTCATTTAAAATTTCAATGATTTATAAAATTAGATTATCAACGTAGCTAACTTAAATCTACTTATTCCTGAGACACATTTTGATATTCAATTACTCCCGATTCATTCATCCAAACCTTAATAGAGTTCATGAAGATGAATCGTAAGAATAAGAAATTCTATGTCATTTTCAAAGGATTGCAGACTGAAATTTTCATGAGCTGGCAGGATTGTGCACCATCATCCTCATCTGAATATGAGCCAAAAAGGTCTACTAACAAAGAATTTCTCTCTCTGTTCATCAAATCATTATCCTCCATTTTTTGTCTTTTTTTTTCACTATCTGTACTGTACTGTTGTTTTCAAAGGGAAATATGGAGACGTTGAATGTTTTTGTTATGTTTTACTCTTGTTTTCAAATGGGAAGATAGAGAAGGATAATTCGAAAGGTTTGCCTCGTAGGTGACATAAATCTGCACCATTTTCGAAAAGAGACACTCATTAGGCAGAAAAATCGTATTATGGATATAACTGTCGTTTATTTTTCATTTAAGAGACTAATTATGCTCTGCACCATTTTTGAAAAGTCGCTTAGTTGTCGTTTAAGAGACTCATTAGGCGGAAAAATCATATTATGGACATAACCGTCGCTTATTTGTCGTTTAAAAGACACTGATTAGGCTTTGCACCATTTCTGAAAAGAGACACTCATTGGGCAGGTGTCACTTACCCTCTTGAATGAGTGACACTTAGTTGTCATTTAAGAGGCATTCATAAGGCGGGAAAATCGTATTATGGACATAATTGTCCCTTATTTGTCGTTTAAGAGACACTGATTAGGCGGGAAAATCGAATTATGGATATAATTGTAATTTGTACACAGTTAAAGTACCATTAACTAAACCCAACTAACATTATCTACTTTTTGGACGTCCCAATTTGGGACATTTAGAATTACCCTTGTATATAACTAGTTGATAATATCCTAATCCGACGGTGTTGGGTCGCATTGTACTAACAGCGGCTCAGTAGATAGGCAGGGGGTTGAATAGCCTATCTAATCAAATTAAAAAATTTATTCGAAATAATCTAATTTGGTTTGCAGTCCAGATCAAATGAGAACTTGCTGATAAAATATATAATGAGTATCAGCAGGTTTAGCATAGGGGAAGACTTACCTACCATCCTAAGAACCAAGATCCAGACATCTCCACCTCTCAAGAACTACACTCTACTGATGCTATCAGACAAGATCTTCATGCTAAAGTTAGAGAAGTAAAAGATTACCCTACCACTCAAGTCATTGATGATCTCAATGCTGGTGTTCAGACAAGACAAGCTTCAAGGAATGAATGCATGTAAATGCATGTACTCTACTGTATTTGTCTCAAACATTGAACCCAAAAAGGTAGATGAAGCTTTAGAAGATCCAAGCTGGGTAGAAGCCATGCAAGAAGAACTGAATCAATTTGAAAGATGCCAAGTTTGGACACTTGTTCCTAGGCCTAAAGGACAAACTGTTATTGGAACTAAGTGGGTTTTTAGAAATAAGATGGATGAGAATGGAAACATCACTAGGAATAAGGTAAGATTGGTAGCTCAAGGATATAAACAGGAGGAGGGAATTGATTATGATGAAACTTTTGCTCCTATTGAAAGATTGAAAGCTATCAGACTCTTCCTTGCCTATATATCTTTTAAAGACTTCAAGCTATATCAAATGGATGTTAAAAGTGCATTTCTAAATGGTGAGCTACAATAAGAAGTTTATGTGGAACAGCCGCCAGGATTCCCAGATAATTCAAGAAGAGAGGATGTCTACAAATTGAGGAAAGCACTGTATGGACTCAAGTAAGCTCCAAGAGCCTGGTATGAGACCCTTTCAAAGTTCTTGATAACTCAAGGCTTTGTGAGAGGTCAAATTGACAATACTCTTTTTATCATGAAACATAAAGGTCATTCATTACTTGTTCAAATTTATGTTGATGATATTATATTTGGCTCTACTAATGAAAACCTATGTAAGAGGTTTAAAAAGCTTATGCAGAGCAAGTTTGAGATGAGCATGATGGGAGAACTCAATTTCTTCCTAAGACTTCAAATCCAGTAGAGCTCAACTGGTATCTTCATCAACCGAGCCAACTATGCTAAGGACCTCATCAAGAAATTTGGGCTTGAAAATGCAAACAGCTTCAGCACACCTATGGCTACTAACTGCCATCTTGACAAAGATAAAAAGGACAAGAAAGTGGACATGACTCTCTACAGAGGCATGATTGGTTTACTTCTATACTTAACTGCTAGTAGACCTAATATTATGTTTGGTGTTTATGTTTGTGCAAGATTCCAAGTAGATCCAAAGGAGTCTCATTTGCAAGCAGTCAAGAGGATCATCAGATATCTCATTGATACATCCAACTTGGGTATTTGGTATCCAAGGGATTCATCCTTTAATCTTATAGGCAATTCTGATGCTGACTTTGCTGCCTGCAAGGTTGACAGGAAAAGCACCAGTGGGACATATCAGTTCTTAGGAAACAGACTAATTTCATGGGCCAGCAAAAAGCAACCTTCTGTTTCAACTTCAACAACTGAGGTAGAATACATAACTGCTGCCAGCTGCTGTTCTCAACTGTTGTGGATCAAACAACAGCTTGTTGATTATGAGATCAAGATTGATAATTGTTCTATTATGTGTGACAACACATCAGCTATCTCAATATCTCAAAATCCTGTCATGCACTCCAAGACCAAGCACATTGATGTAAGATATCACTTCCTTAAAGATCATGTGGAAAAAAGAAATATCAGCATGCAATATGTACCTACTGATCAACAGTTAGCTGATATTTTCACCAAGCCACTTGATTCAACCAGGTTTTCCTATTTTAGAGGAGAGCTTGGTGTGCTAGAACTCAATCCTTAACTCCTGTCAATTTATTTGCTATACCACACTTTATGTGTATATCGAATTGTTCATATCTTATCAGTCAAGTATAACTCTGTTGATGTTAAAGAACAACCTCAGGTAAGTATTCTAAAAACTATTTTACTCCCTACCGGCCGTTTTCAAACCATAAGGACTAAAACTTCATCTTTCTCAAAGTATCTTTATATGAATAGTCACTTATCAAAGACAATAAATGCGGACCTCAAAAATTATCAAATTTTATTTATAAACTTGTCTGTCATTTAAAAGGACAAAAAATCACTGTTTATCCCTACATCTTCCAAAAACCGCCAAACACCCTTTCAAAACTCTCATGCCATCGTTGTACTTTCCAAGCTCGTTTGAGATCTCTAAAACCTTCAATTCTTCAATTACTACTTGATTAAACTACAATGGTTAGTTTTCCGGTATAACCTCGTTCAATTAATTTCAATTTCAGTTAAAGTTACACAGTTAATTGCTTGAATTTAAAAGTTTCTTCAACTGTTGCATTTATCGCCATATATGAACTGCATATGCTGAAATTAGTTGATATATTGTTGTTTATTGGTGATTTCTAGATGTCAAATGTGTTTTACACTGAAATTCTGAATATTTATGACGGTACACTTTGATTTTTCTGGAAAAGGTTAAGTTTTTAAACCCATCAAAAACCCTGGATATGAACTGTGTAGTTGGTGAACTTTTGCTTTCTGAAATGCAAATTTGTTAGCATGTTTTGGGTTTTGATCTGAACAGCACATGTTTTTCAAGAACTACTGATAGTCATCTTGTATCAGCCGTCATTAACTTTATTGTTGCTTTTATAAGCTAAGAAATCATCCTCTACAACGGCTAATGCTACCACTTCTGCTGGCACTACTATTTAGCAATCCAAGCCTTCCAGGGTTGCTGAGGAAGCTGCAAGGCCTATTCTATCTCTTTAAGGGACTAGCTATCATCCTGGAATGACCATTGATGCTGCATCTGTCCAATGGTACTCATCTGGAGTTACCTTGGTCAATGATTTAGAAGGCTGTGGGATTCTACCACTGTTTCAACTAGATGATTCCCATTACAGCACCTCGATCGTTGAGGAATTCTACACAAGGATGACTCTTTCACCTCCACCTCAGACCAAGGAAGACAAGGTCAATATGAGCTATCTAAAAGACTTCATCAGAGGTTACTTCATCAAGCTCGACTATAAAGAGGTTGGAAAAATTTTGGGACTGCCTATTGAAGGTAAATTGGACTTAACCGTTGAAGAGTTCAATCATGCATGGGCTATGATGCACGGTTCAGCCAAGCCAAAGCCATAGTCAAAGAAGTTCCAAAATCTCTTCCCTGAAGGTCCATATCATATAAGTCATCTTCTTGACAAAAGCAATCTGTTCAAGAATTGATCCAGAGATATCTTCACGTTTCAACAACTGGTGTGGACAAAAGTTGTCATTCTTCGGAAACAGCTAAATTGGGCAAAAATAATTTTTTCTATGTTATTTCAAAGAGTGGTTGAGGTTCAAGCCAACCCAGGAATGAAGAGACCCTTTACCAGGGTAATTAATGTTTTAATGAGAGGTTTCCAGAAGATCGAAGACAGCATGGCTAATGACGATCTCATCAAGGTGACCAACACCTATGTATACACTATCAATATCCTCACAAGGTACAAAAAGGATCTAGCCAAAATGGCTGCTACTGCTACTGCTGGTCCTTCTGCTCCAGACAAAAAGGGAAAAAGGAAGGTGATCTACACGTCTGAGGGGCTATGTTGTATTTAGTATAGATTTGCTTGAATCCATAACCTAAGTCTAAGTCAAGGTGACTAATGGGCCTGCGTGTCTGTTAGAGTGGCAACTTGTACTAAGACATAGCTTGAATAGCCTAGGGTTGCTTTGGTAAAATGTCTTGAAGAAGATAGCCTATAAGACATCGGACGTCTTCTAAGTTATCAGCAGAAGTGATCATCAGCAGAGTTGCTTGAGATATCGGACGAGTTCATCTCAGCAAAGCCTCATCAGCCAAGTTGAAGAATGTCCGATGGAGAACTACCGAAGACATGTTCTGATTTGAAGCTGTCATTGACTTCGATACAACGTTAACCTGCAAAACACATTCAATGAAGCTTTCCATTCTAGGCATATACTCAGAAAAGGACATTCTGTCTACAAACGCAGTCTACCTATTTTTGGCAAAGTGTCAGGAAACAGACTGTAAGTTGCAAGACCGCCTATCCGAGATCAACAACCACATTAGAGCATTGAATGCTCTTAAATTCAAATTGTGAAGATCTCCAACGGCTCCAAGATCTCCCCTGCATATAAAAGGAGACTTCATTGCAGCATTCAAGAACCTTCAACAACTATAACTCTGAATCTTCATCTTCTTCTTCAAGTGCATTAAAGCTTAAACGTCCTATCTATAAATCATTCTTTGAAGAGCTTCACACTTAGACGATCAGTCCATTAAAGCTCTTCATTTATTGCAACACCTAGCATTCATAGCTCACGAGAATTTATATCTTATAGATATCAATTCTCCCACAAACACTGGTCAACAAAATTTTTGTACACAATCCATTAGAGATTTAGTTTGTAAAATTCTAGTGGAAAAGCTTAGTACACGATTTTCAAATCCAAAGTTGACCACTTTGGTTGTGGACGTAGCACTTATTCATAAGTGTGAACCATATTAAATCCCTTGTCTATTTCTGTGTGATTGTGATTTGCTTGTGTTGATTAATTTCTAGAATTCCATACATTTGAGAACTGCTGATCTTGTCCTGTGAAGATCAGCCATTCTCAACTTGTCCTATACTTCACAAGTCTTCCGCCTGCAAAACTTTCTAACTTAAAGTGAAGTAGATTTTTGAATCAATTTCAAAAATTGGACATAGGCTATTCAACCCCCCCTTCTAGCCTATATTGAGCAACCCTGAGACCTAACAATTGGTATCAGAGCTTAACTCTTTGAAAACTAGTTTTTCCGAGATTAACCTCTTGAGAGATTAAAGATCATGGCTGCTCATCAAATGTTGGAAACTTCAAATGTGAACCATTGTCCTGTACTGGATGAAGTTCACTTTGATATCTGGAAAGATAAAGTCAAAAGACAAATGAACTCTATTGATAAACGTTTGTGGAAATGTGTTACAGATGGACCCAGAATTCCCATGAAGCCTAATACTCTGGCCACACTAGATCCAACGGCTGATCCTGAAGTTCCAAAGCCAGAAGAAGAGTGGGATGAAGAAGACAGAAAGAATGATGCTCTGGATGAAAAGGCCATCAACATCATCACCAGCTGTGTTGATATCAGCACTTATCAGCAGATTATCAACCTGGACACAGCTAAGGAGATGTAGGAAGCCATACTGGAATATCTTGAAGGTGATAGTGAAACAAAGAACAACAAGCTATATACCTGCATCCAGAAGTTTGACTCCTTCAAGAAAGATCCCAAAGAGTCTCTACAAAGTGCATATGACAGATTCTATGAGGTAGTCAACTCTTGCTATTCTTTAGGAAAGAAGTATGAAAAGAAAGAAATAAACATGAGATTTCTTAATGCACTAGGCAGTTTATGGCATGTTAAGATCACTGCCATGAAAGAGTCAAAAGATTTGAATAAATTGACTCTTAGAAACCTTTATGCTAGTCTTTCAGTCTATGAGCTTGAAATCCAACAAGCTCAAGAAATGGAAAAGAGTTTCAAAAATTTATCCTTACCAGCCATGTCTACTGAACCTTCATGTTCCACACCTGATGAAACCCCATCTACATCCAGTGATGGTGATGATATTCTTTCAGACGAAGCATTTGCAATGTTTGTTAAAAAGTATCAACGTTTCAAAAGGTTTAACAAATCATCTCATAGGCAGTCTCCTCACAAAACTGTCGTTCCTCAAAGAACAGCTGCTCATCCAAAAAGTTATGCTCCTTATAAATCTGCAGACTATCAAAAGGAAAATGAGCTTGTCTGTTTTAACTGTAGGAAACCAGGTCATTTTGCTTCAAAATGTCCAAAGCCAAAATATGAATTCTACAAAAAACGTCCCGAGTCTAAATTTCAAAAACAAAAAGGGATGGTGGCTGAGGACATAGATGAAAGCAATATACGCACTTGGTGTGACACTGATGCTGATGAGGATGACTCCTGTGACTTTGCTGAATAAGCAAACATATGTCTTATGGCCAGGGAGTCACCCCATGATTCAGTAAGGTCACTACCATTCCAACAGGATGATAGTGATGATGATGAGCTTAATGAACCCTCAAGGGGAGAGCTCATTAAAGCAAACAAAGACATGCTGGAAGAGTTTTCAAAATTCAAAGCTGCCTATGTGAAACTAGCCAAAAAGCATGAACTGGCTGTCTCTGAGAAATCTACCTTGATGTCTGAGATCAAAGATCTCAATAGACAACAAGCTGAAAGTATCAAAATTCAAAAAGAGAACAAAGCTTTAACTGAAAAAGTGGATTTCCTACTTGAACACATAAAGAAAATTAATTCTGAGAAAGATGACCTTCAAAAGGTTGTCAACACTTGGAATAATTCAAAAGGAAACTTTGATACCATTCTTTCAAACCAGAAAACTCTTGATGACAAAACTGGTATTGGTTTCCAAAGTGAATTCAATGTAGGAAGTTCATCTGGTTCTCAAGAAAATGAGACATCTTAAGTAATTGCTGAAGAATTGGCTGAAGAAGCTTCCTATAATCAGCAATCTCCTAAAAGGCAAGGACTTGGTTTTAATAAAGTTCCCTTTGTTTATCCCAAAAATACAAAAGACAAGTCCAAGGGTAAGCAATCTGCCATCAATGACACTGCTAATAGGAGTTCGAGCAATGAAACCGCCATCGGTCACCCTAAGAAAACAGGGATGATCGGTAGCAAGTCAAAGAATTCTCAACTCAAACCTATTAAATTTGTCAAAGGAAAGATCTGATCCCAACTCGCCGATAAAAGGCTCAAAGGAGTTAACACTGCCGATAAAAAGCTTAAAGGAGTTTTGCCTGTAAATGTGAAATCTTTTGATAAAAGGTCTACCCATGGTAAACTAAATATCACTAAGAAATGGCATTATCAGCCTAAGTCCTATAAGCCTGTTATCAGTACAAAGGTCATCCCCAAAACTGCTGATAATAAGAAGCCTTCAAAAGAAATCATTACACATGTTCAAGGTTATCATAAATGCTCTTTCTGTAAAGGCCATGGTCATGAAATTCATGAATACCTTCTGAGATTCATACCCAAATCTAGAGGATTCACACCTCCAAAGGTTAAACATGTATGGATCCCAAAAGGTTGCTAACCTTGAGGACCCAAAAGTAAAAGGGGACCATATTCTTAAATGACTATATTTCAAGAATGATTCATGGCTGTTAGTGAAGAAGAGAAAGACTTATGGTATCTAGACAGTGGCTGCTCAAAGCACATGACTGGTGATCCAAATCTTCTCTCAAATATTGTTGAAGCTAAAGGTCCCTCAGTAATTTTTGGTGACAATTCAAAAGGGAAGACTATTGGCTATGGAAGCATAATCAGAGGCAACCTCTCCATCAGCAAAGTTTCTCTAGTTGAAGGCCTGAAGCATAATCTTTTGAGCATATCACAATTCTGTGACAAAGGATTAGTCTCTCAATTTACTTCAAGTCACTGTCTCATCAAGGAAAATGAGACATGTTCAACAATCCTGACAGGCTTCAGAAAAGGAAATGTATATGCTGTTGACCTAAATGCTGTTGGAAGAAAGTCAAATCTATGCTTGGTTGCAAGGTCATCAAATGATAACAGCTGGTTGTGGCACAAAAGGCTTAGTCATCTCAACTTCAAATATTTGGAGAAGCTATCAAAGGACAACCTAGTTGTTGGTTTGCCTAGAATATCGGCTGAACCACACAGTCTTTGCAAAGCATGTCAACTAGGAAAGCCTTGCCTATCAACATCCAGACCTCTGCAGCTCCTGCATATGGACTTATTTGGACCTATCACTACTACAAGTCTTGGTGGCAGCAAGTACACACTTGTAGTAGTTGATGATTACTCTAGATTTACTTGGGTTGAGATGATATCCTCCAAAGATGAAGCATATGACATCATAACAAAACTCTTCAGAAGACTACAAACTCAGAAGCTGGATGACATTGCTGATGTTAGATCAGACAATGGGACAGAGTTCAAGAACAATGGTGTTGCCAAATATTGTGATGACCATGGAATTGGTCACAATTTCTCTGCAGTTGGCACACCTCAACAAAATGGAGTTGCTGAAAGAAAGAACAGAACTCTTATTGAAGCAGGAAAGACTATGATTCCGAAGCCAAACCGCCTATGTATTTCGTCAAGTCAGAACACCGCCGCTTCACTCAAAACAGGTCCATTATAAACAAATTTCATAACAAAACTCCATATGAAATATGGAGAGGCAGAGCTCCCAACATTGGATTCTTCAAAATATTTGGTTGTAAATGCTATGTTCTTTACAATGGTAAAGAACATAGAGGTAAATTTGAATCCAAAAGTGATGAAGGGATTTTTCTAGGATATGCTAAGCTTATAGAGTTTATAATAAAACTTCACTTAGAGTTGTTGAATCTGTGCATGTCTCTTTTGATGAATTTGATTTTATTGGGCCACATTTGGCTCCTAAGGTGTCTAATGATTCTGATGAGTATGAGACAGGTACAGAACAGCCAAGCTCCAGAACTGCTGATCCCACACCTTCACAAGTTCCTCCAAGAATCAACTTGATAGAATCTTCAAGGCGTGACAATGAACCAGCAAATGAAAACTCTGAAAATCCAGAATCCACTTTGCCTTCCACACTATAAGTTCTACAGCCTACGTTGGAATTAACCTATCCTTTGAAAAGCCAAGCTTCAGACACTTCCACTTCTCAAGAACCCAACACTGCCGATACAATAAGACAAGTTCAACCTGCAGATGTTAGAGAAGTTAAAGATCATCCTATCACTCAAATCATTGGTGATCTTAATGCTGGTGTTCAAACTAGACAAGCTTCAAGGAATGAATGCGTGTATTCTACTGCATTTGTCTCTCATATTGAACCCAAGAAGATAGATGAAGCACTGGAAGATCCAAGCTGGATGGAAGCTATGCAAGAGGAATTAAACCAATTTGACAGATGTCAAGTTTGGTCACTTGTCCCTAGACCTAAAGGACAAACTGTTATTGGTACAAAGTGGGTTTTCAGAAACAAGATGGATGAAAATGGGAACATAACCAGGAATAAGGCAAGACTGGTAGCCCAAGGATACAGACAGGAGGAGGGCATTGACTATGATGAGACATTTGCTCCTGTTGCTAGACTAGAAGCCATCAGATTATTCTTGGCCTATGCATCCTACAAAGACTTCAAAGTATATCAAATGGATGTCAAAAGTGCCTTTTTAAATGGTGAACTTCAAGAAGAGGTCTATGTAGAGCAACCACCTGGATTCATTGACTGTTCAAGAAGAGAAGATGTCTACAAGCTAAGGAAAGCACTTTATGGTCTCAAACAAGCTCCAAGAGCCTGGTATAAGACCCTTTCAAAGTTCTTGACATCTCAAGGCTTTGTAAGAGGTCAAATTGACACTACTCTTTTCATTATGAAACATAAAGATCATTCCTTACTTGTTCAAATTTATGTTGATGATATTATTTTTGGATCTACTAATGAAAATCTTTGCAAAAGATTTGAAAAGCTTATGCAGAGTAAATTTGAAATGAGTATGATAGGAGAACTCAACTTCTTCCTAGGTCTTCAAATTCAACAAAGCTCTACTGGTATCTTCATCAATCAAGCCAAATATGCAAAAGATGTTATCAAGAAATTTGGACTTGAGAATGCAAACAGCTTCAGCACACCTATGGCCACAAACTGCCATCTTGACAAAGATGAAAAGGGCAAGAAAGTGGACATGACTCTATATAGAGGCATGATTGGCTCACTTTTATACTTAACTGCTAGTAGGCCTGACATTATGTTTGTTGTTTGTGTTTGTGCTAGATTTCAAGCAGATCCAAAGGAGTCTCACTTACAAGCTGTCAAAAGAATCATCAGATATTTAATAGATACTCTCAACTTGGGTATTTGGTATCCAAGGGATTCATCCTTTAATCTTATAGGCTATTCTGATGCTGATTTTGCTGCATGTAAGGTTGACAGGAAAAGCACAAGTGGGACATGTCAATTCTTAGGAAATAGACTTGTCTCATGGGCCAGCAAAAAGCAAACATCTGTTTCAACTTCAACAACTGAAGCAGAATATATAGCTGCTGGTAGCCGCTGCCACAACTTTGGATCAAACAAGAACTTGTTGACTATGAGATCAAGATCGCGATTGCCCTATAATGTGTGACAATACATCAGCCATCTCTGTTTCTCAAAATCCTGTCATGCACTCCAAGACAAAGCACATTGATGTGAGATATCACTTCTTAAAAGACCATGTTGAAAAAGGTAACATCAGCATGCAATATGTGCCTACAGACCATCAGGTAGCAGACATCTTCACCAAACCACTTGATTCAACCAGGTTTGCCTATCTAAGAGGAGAGCTTGGTATACTTGACCTCAATCCTTAGTCTTTCTTACAAAGTCTTTAAAGCTATTTCATATACTGCCTTTATAGAAATGCCTATGTGATCAGCTAATTGCAACTCTGCCGAGAATATAGACAATATTGAGTAAGTACTTCTATCTCCATATCGGCAGTCTTCAATAACATAGGTCGATTAAGTACGTTATGTGAACAGTCACCTATAGGGTCATTAAATGCGGATTTTAAAAATCATTAAATGTCATTTATTGAGGCTGTCAGAAGTACAAAAGGCGTTTGTGCACAGTGACTCTTCACTTTTTCCAAAAACCGCCATTTGCCTTTTCAAGAACCTCCAAATCTTCAGACCTCCAATCTCTCTAAAATCTTCTGAAATTCCTAAAATCTTCAAGTCTTCAATCTGCATTCATCAATGGTGAGTATCCCTACACTCCTTACAACTCATTTAAATCCAGTTTTAGGGTACTTCTTGACCTAATTTGAATTATTTTGAATGTCCGCCATTGATGAACTTTGAATTCTTGAGAATGTTGCTTGAATCTTGTTTATTTGGTATTGAATGTGATTTAGAACCATCTATGCTTAAAATGTTTTCATTCTATACCGTTCTATCTACTTAAAATTGACCAAATCAGTTGCTGTTCAGAAACCCAGAAGATGAACTGCTCTTATCTCTTTTCATAACTTACCTATATTTTGGTTTTAGATCTGAACAGTGCATGTTTTTGTTAATATCTGCTGTTTCTTGTATATCTGTCATTCTTAACTCTGCCGACTGTGTGTAGGCAAAAACTCAATCCTCCAAAGCTGCTGCTACTTCTTCATCTGCTGAAGCCAAGCCATCAAGGGCAGCTGAAGCCATCAAGATCCCAGTTAAAATTCTTCCTAGGTCCAGCTATCACCCTGGGATGACAATCGACAAAGACTCTATCTTTGAGTCTTCCTCTGGTGCTGCATTGCTCAAGGACCTGGAAGAGTGTGGTCTCCTACCATTCTTCCAACTCCATGACACTCACTACAGCAACCTCCTGGCTGAGGAATTCTACACCAGAATGGTGCTCCCTCCTGCTCCTACTTCAGCCAACGACAAAGTCAATATGAGCTATCTTAAGGGCTATATCGGAGGATACTTCATCAAGTTGACCTACAAGGAGGTAGGCGACATCCTTGGATTGCCTACTGAAGAAAAATTGGAGTTGACTGATGAAGAGTCAGCTCAGGCATGAGAGATGATGAGGGGCTCAGCCCAACCAGAAAGGTTCTCTGAGATGTCCAGGAATCTTTTCCCTGAAGGCCCCTATCATATCAGCCATCTGCTCGACAAGAGCATTCTTTTCAAGAATGGCTCGAGGGACATCTTCACATCACAACAGCTGATGTGGACGAAGGCTGTGATCCTTCGCAAGCAGCTAAATTGGGCCAAGATCATCTTCTCTATGCTGTTTCAAAGTGTTGCTGAGGTCCAAGCCCATCCTTCTATAAAGAGGCCCTTTGTCAGGGTGATTAATGTCCTCCTCAGGAGATACGAGGAGATTGATGAGCAGGTATCTAGTGATGACCTTATCAAAGTGTCCAACACCTATGTCTTCACGGACAACAACATTACTAGATACCGAGAAGACATGGCCAAAAGGACAACTGCTGCTGCTGCTTCTTCTACTGCTGGTCCCTCTACCCAGGACAAGAAGGGTAAGAGGAAGGTCACCTATACTTCAGCAGGGCTTCCTACTCAGGAGGAGCCCACGCCTATTGGTGCTGATCTACCTGAAGACTTTGACCTCAGCCGTCTGGACCACGACCCCTATGAACCACAAGAAACCTCCCCCAAAAGGCAAAAACACTCACCTCTCCCTACACCCAAACTTAAACAAGCAAGGAAGCCTGAACCAAACAGGCTGTTGAGAAGGATACTTCTACCTTCAAACCAGCAGACCTCACCAAACCCTCTCAACCTACCACTCTCCCTCCTAAAACTACCTCCCAATTAGCCAAACCCAAGACCAAACAAACCCTTCTACCAACAGATGAATCCTTTGGCCTACCTAAGGTCTCATCTGCCACTTCCTCCACACCGGCCGATTCTACACCAGCCGTTCCCTCACCAGCCATTCCCACTACAGAATCTCCACCTCCAGCTCCTGCCTCCTCTCCTTCAACCAAATCAAAACAAGGCAAACGCCTTAAAAAGAGTGCCAAAAAGAAGGTTAAGTTTGCTGGTGGTGCTGATCAACCCTTTTCTCCTCCATCTTCCCCAACTCTGCCTACAACCTCTCCCCTCTCACCTACATCCTCCCCTACTCATTCTGGCACCATCCAAGAACCCTCTCTCACACCTGAAACCAAACCTCTCAAACGCTCCAAACGCACTCTCTCCTCTCCTTCTGCTCCTCCTACTCCCAAATGCATCAAAACCAACCCTTACAGCCACCTTCACCCTGAGGTACAGGATCTGCTGTTATTCAAAGACAGCCGTCCCAAACCTAACCCTGCCGATACAGATCCCTACCTATCCACTTTAGATTACCCCAAGAGAATTCCCTGCCAGCCTATGTCTGTAGGCGAAATCATTTATAAATGGGGTGCCTTCTATGACCCTTTACCCCCTGCCTGGTCCCAACTTTTCTTCTCTCATAATTCTGCAGTCCAAGATCTTATGATCTTTAATCAATGGACTACCATTCATAAGGACCTAGGCCTTCCTCTCCCTACAAAATCAGACATCTCCCCTTTTCTCTCTCTTCCTAAACCTCCAGTCTTCACCCTCATTAGCCATCCTTCCATCCTCCTACAGCCTGTGGTCTACAACTTCATTGATGCTTATTTAGGCTTTAACCCCCTCATTCCTATTCTCTTCCGTTCTCCTCACCTTTCCACCTTCTTTTCTCCTCCTCCCTTTTTTATTCACCCACTTTCCTATGTCATCTACATAGAAAAGCTATTCCCTGTTCCACGCGTCTGGACCAGCCATCCTTCCTTGACCTCCACCAGCCAACCTCGCATCTCCTTCGGCCAACCTCAAACCTCCATCAGCCAACCTCAAACCTTCCCCAGCCAAACTCCAACCTCAAACCTCCACCAGCCAACCTCTCACCTCCACCAGCTAACCTCCACCCTCTACCAGCCCACCATCCTCTCCTATCAGCCAACCTTCCCCACCTCACCACTACCGTGCCTCAGACGTTGAGGACTTTTTGAAGAATTTTGAGGTTATATCGGCTGACCTTACAAAGGCCTTGCATCAGCTTTCAGCAGACCAGTCTCACATCACCCATGTCACTGCCGACTGCATGACTCAGGTCATGGGCATTGCCAGGGGTGCCAAGGCTGCCTTCGAAGCTTGCCAGCAGGCCATTGCTGCCTCCCAAAGTGTTTTGTCCACCCAGCTCTCAGCCTCTTCCTCTACCACCAACTCCCTTCTCAAAGAGAATTGGGAAAATCTGTCAACAGGAATGCTGCAGATGATTGAGCTAATAGACACCGGCTACAAGCATGTGCTTCAATCTCAACGTCTAGCCAATCGCTCTGTCCACTCCTCTGTGCGTCAGACGCGACGGCTCACTGACAAGCACTACACTTTATTTCGCAAGGAAATGAAGACCACTGATCATTGCCTAGGCAATATCGATAGGTCGCTTGCGTCCATGAAGGAGGAGATGAGCCGCATAAACAATGATCAGCTGACTGAACTCCACGAGAGAAATGCTCTACTCAGGCTGAAAAATAGGAATCTCTCCTCTGAATTGGAAGATACAAAGGATGAGTTAGCAGAAGCTAAAGAAGAAATTGCCAGACTCAAAGCTGCTGTTGACTCAAAATGGAAAAGGCAAGCCTCATCTTGAATCAGCCGGTATACCTTTTTGTATAAACTTTTGAAAAACCATTGTAATTAAACAACTTGTTTAATAAACAATGCCTATTTTCTTAAAATTCCATGCTTTATTACTAACTGCCTATTCTGTGTGTGCATGAAATTTAAACCACTGGTTTAAAGACATGTCCTATATAATACTTTGTCTGCATGTCTTTAAATTCAGTGTTCTTACAAGTGTCCTATGCCTCATTTATTATTTGTAAACACTTTTGAATACACTGACCCCTTTGTAAGTCCATCTAGGACATGCTTATTTAATATATCAATCTTACAAGCATGTTATTACTAAAATTGGACATGGTCAGCTGATATTGTATTCATAA
Source organism: Platycodon grandiflorus (assembly GCA_016624345.1). Classification (NCBI taxonomy): domain Eukaryota; kingdom Viridiplantae; phylum Streptophyta; class Magnoliopsida; order Asterales; family Campanulaceae; genus Platycodon; species Platycodon grandiflorus. The sequence goes on along the minus strand of CM028361.1, from coordinate 58,166,721 downwards.
GGTCATGGACTCAAGCAAATAGGAAAAGATTGTTGTATTTAGTATAGATTTGCTTGAATCCATAACCTAAGTCTAAGTCAAGGTGACTAATAGGCCTGCGTGTCTGTTAGAGTGGCAACTTGTACTAAGACATAGCTTGAATAGCCTAGGGTTGCTTTTGTAAAATGTCTTGAAGAAGATAGCCTATAGGACATCGGACGTCTTCTAAATTATCAGCAGAAGTGATCATCAGCAGAAGTGATCATCAGCAGAGTTCCTTGAGATATCGGACGAGTTCATCTCAGCAAAGCCTCATCAGCCAAGTTGAAGAATGTCCGATGGAGAACTGCCAAGACATGTTCTCGATTTGAAGTCATTGACTTCGATACAACGTTAACCTGCAAAACACATTCAATGAAGCTTTCCATTCTAGGCATATACTCAGAAAAGGACATTCTGTCTGCAAACGCAGTCTACCTATTTTTGGCAAAGTGTCAGGAAACAGACTGTAAGTTGCAAGACCGCCTATCAGAGATCAACAACCACATTAGAGCATTGAATGCTCTTAAATTCAAATTGTGAAGATCTCCAACGGTTCCAAGATCTCCCCTGCATATAAAAGGAGACTTCATTGCAGCATTCAAGAACCTTCAACAACTACAACTCTGAATCTTCATCTTCTTCTTCAAGTGCATTAAAGCTTAAACGTCCTATCTATAAATCATTCTTTGAAGAGCTTCACACTTAGACGATCAGTCCATTAAAGCTCTTCATTGATTGCAACACCTAGCATTCATAGCTCACGAGAATTTATATCTTATAGATATCAATTCTCCCACAAACACTGGTCAACAAAATTTTTGTACACAATCCATTAGAGATTTAGTTTGTAAAATTCTAGTGGAAAAACTTAGTACACGATTTTCAAATCCAAAGTTGACCACTTTGGTTGTGGACGTAGCACTTATTCATAAGTGTGAACCATATTAAATCCCTTGTCTATTTCTGTGTGATTGTGATTTGCTTGCGTTGATTAATTTCCAGAATTCCATACATTTGAGAACTGCTGATCTTGTCCTGTGAAGATCAGCCATTCTCAACTTGTCCTATACTTCACAAGTCTTCCGCCTGCAAAACTTTCTAACTTAAAGTGAAGTAGATTTTTGAATCAATTTCAAAAATTGGACATAGGCTATTCAACCCCCCCTTCTAGCCTATATTAAGCAACCCTGAGACCTAACAGGCTACCTGCTCAAGAGGAGTCTAAACCACTTGGTGCAGAACTTCCTGATGACTTTGATTTTTCCAACCTGGATCATGATCCTTATGAGCCTGCTGAACCATCTCCCAAGAAGGCCAAACAGTCATCCCCACCTCCTTCTTCACCTAAAACCAAACCCTCTTAGAAACATGCCACTTCCAAAAAGGCTGCTGAGAGGGACATCTCAAACCATCAAACCCTCTATCTACCAGTCAACCCGCAACTATCCCCCCTAAACAATCATCTGAACCCTCCAAGGCTAAAACAAAACAAACTCTTCAAGCCACCGATGAAGACTTTGGCTTACCAAAACCTACTCGTCCAACCACCTCCAAACCAGCCGAACCCGGACCTGCTGCACTTCCCCAGTCATCCTTATTCCAAAAATTCCTGAATCCGCTCCATCCAAACCTAGGCATGGCAAGTGTCTGAAGAAAAGTGCCAAAAAGGCCAAGTTTATGCCCTTTGCTACTCTACCTCCCTCTTTCTCACCTCCTACAATCGACCCAGAGGAGCTAGAGGACTCTGCTGATAGTCATCCTCTAACACGAACGAAACGCCCTCTTTCCTCTCCCAACAACCAACCCACCCCAAAAAAAATTGAAAGTCAATCCTTACAGCCACCTCCACCCTAACGTTCAGGAGCCGCTATTACCCCTGCTAATACCAATCCCTACACCTCTAACCTTGATTACCCCAAGCGACTTCCTTGCCAACCCATGTCTGCTGGGGATATACTCATGCAGTGGGGTAACTTTTATGAGCCCCTTCCCCCCGCCTCGTCCCAGCAATTCTATATGCACAACAGTCGAATCCAAGACTTTATTGTCCTTAAATAGTAGACTCAAATCCACAGGTACCTTGGCCTTTCACCTTCCTCACAAGCTATCTTCTCTCATTTTCTGTCCCTACCCACATTTTCCCCTTCCACCCCTCCAGCTAACCTACCCTCTTCACCAGCTGAGTAGGACTTGCCTTCTGTTGCGTTCTTTTCTACACTACAGGCTATCTTGGCCTCTTCTTTTCCTTCTTCATCTCAGCTGGCTTTCCCCCCATACCAGCTGATTCCTCACCCATCCATCCTTCTCAGCCCTCATATTCAAAATTTCTTTGATATATTTATTTGTTTTAGTTCTTTTGACCCTCATCACATTCCCTACTTTCCTCAACTCTTGAATCTCTTTCCTTCCACCTTTCTCATCGGAGTCAACATTCAAACCCATGTTGCTTTTGTGCAAAATTTTACACCTCTGCATGTTCCTCCTTCTTCTCTTTCTCTTCCTTCTCCTCCACATGCCTCTACCAGCCAACTGCCTAACGGCCAGCTCCAAGCATCTTCTAGCCAACCGTAAGGCTCTGTCTTCCTTACTCCTTCCTCGATTGAAGATATTGTGAAGGGTTTTTGACAATCTCGTGGCCAGTCTTAATTACAACTTACAGCACCTTGCGCCAAACTGTCTCATACGACTGATGTCACTGCAGATTATATGACCAAGGTGATTGCTGCTGCAAAGGAAGCCAAGCATGCTGCCATGGTATGCCAAATGACTATCACTGCGTGCCAAACTCTTCTGGCCAACCGTCTATCAGCTATCTCCAACTCAGCCAACTCTTTCTCTGCCCTCGTGCATACCAAATTTGACAATCTTTCCAAAGGGTTACTCTCTGTGATCCAGATGATTGACACGGGCTATAAACATTTGCTTCATGCTCAAAAGGCTGCTAACCGTTCTGTACATACGTCTGCGTGCGACGAACAATCTCTCGCAAGCATTATAGCCTTATATAGAAAGAGTTTCAGACCTCTGTTCACTGGCTGTCTAACATGGACAGCTCGCTTGCGTCCATGAAGGAGGAGATGAGTCGAATCTACAATGACAAGCTGACATCCATGATTGAGAAGAATGCTCTTTTAAGAGAAGAAAATAAAAATCTCAATTCAGAGTTGAAAGATGTCAAGATTGAATTGGAAGCAGCCAAGGCCGAGATTGCTGAACTTAAAGCTGCTACCTCTTCTAAAAATGAAGGACAAGCCTCGACTTAGCTGGTATATCTCAACTTATCCTTTATGACATTCTGTTTGTATTTCCTTAAAAGTGAAGCCAATTTATACCACTTTGATATTATATTTTACCACCATTAATTGTAATACACCACATAAACATGTTAAGCAATGCTTCGGAACCATAAAATATATTCTTATATAATAAAACACTTTTATAGAGTAAAATAATCATATAATCGTGAAAACCATTTATCTTAATTGTGAAAACCATTTAATCATGAAAACCCTCTTCACTTCAAACAGAACAAAAAATCTTAAAATTATTCGGCAATTTTGCAAAAAGTTTTGAAAACATCATCGTGAGATATTATCAAACAAAGCAAAAAATGTCTTCTCAACTATAAAAGAGCACCAGGAAGAAAGGAAAAACTACTAGAACCAACAAAAAAGAAGTATCAAGGTAGTATTGCTAAATGAATTTTAGGATTTCAAAAACAGTGCAAAAATGTCCTGAATAGCGTTTGTAAGGTTTCAAATTTGCATATAAAACTGAATATAAAACATCGTTTTGTAGGGTTTCAAATTTTATGCATCGTATTGCAAACTTTTGTTGTTTTTTATGTATCACGATACATTATTTGATGAATTGCGTTCACTGAAAACATAAATACACTGTTTCAACACTTGACTATGCACAAAATTAAACTTGACGATGCACAAAATTACACTTGTACTGAAAATAGTACTGCTTTTATTCGATGGACAAATTACACTTGACGATGCACATTTCGTAACACATGACGATGCACAAATTCACAAAAATACAATTAACGATGCACAAAAATTACACTTGTACTGAAAATAGTACTCCCTCTGTCCCTTAATTATTGTCTTGTTTGACCTGCACAAGAATTAAGAAAAAATAATTGACTTGATTATTAATATTGGTATAATGTGTAATTTTCTTTAATGTCTATGTGTATGTGGCCCATAATTAAAGTAAGGAAAAATATAAGGGTAAAATGGTAAAAGTAATGTCCTAAAAAGAAAAGTTTTCAAACAAGACAATTATTTTGGGACGGACAAAAAAGGAAAGGAAGACAATAATTTAAGGACGGAGAGAGTACTGTTTTTGACGATGCACAAAAATTACCCTTGTACTGAAATAGTACTATTTTTATTCAATGTATAAATTATACTTAACGATGCACATTTCGCAACAAATGACGATGCACAAATTTATAACTAAAACGTCATATTTTGTTACGGGAGCAGTTTTGAAAAAAATAATTAATTTATCACTTATAATAAACTTAAGCAGTTAAAAATAATTATAGTGAATTTAAGCACTTAAAAATAGGGGTGAAGGTGGTTCGGTTTGGTTCGGTTTAAGCCAAAACCGCAAACCGAACCGCCCCCTAACGGTTCCACATATTTCAAACCGAACCGAACTGCCATAAACTTCAAACCGAACCGAACCGAACCGATCGGTTTGGTTCTGTTTCGCGGTTTAATTATTTAAATATTTCAAAAAAGAAAAAAAAAATTTAAATATCAAAAAAATACTTTTAACATAAACTAAATAATTAAAAGTCAAAAAATTAACTTTAAAATTACAATAATTCAATCAAAATGTAAACAAACAACAATAATTTTCTTATTAAATTCAATTACTAATTACTAATTACTAAATAATATAAATATAAAAATTAAAAAAATTAAATTAAATGGTGGTGGTTCGATTCGATTCGGTTTGGTTCGGTTTGGCACCAAAAACCGCAAACCGAACCGAACCGCTCGGTTTATAAAATTTCCAAACTTAAACCGAACCGTCCTAACCCAAAACCAAACCAAACTGGCCAATTTGGTTCGATTCGATTCGATTCGGTGGTTCGGCAGTTTGAACTTACACCCCTACTTAAAAAACTATGAGAGGGGACCTGTCCACAATTTTTCTTTTTCTTTTTTTTTTAAATTCTCTCATTTACAAATGGACTTGGCCCAGACTATAGGTCTTTCAATAGTGATTAATTAAGTTCATTTGTGGGCCCTTACAAAATTGATAAGAACATGATGTGGGCCAACAACAGTCAAGTTCCATTTCACCTAAAAAGGCCCAGCTCTCTTTCTCTGACGATCTCCGGCGTGTGTTAAAGTATAAAGGCAAAATACATAATTAGGTCATTTGTATTTTGCACTTGCCATCGATTGTTTGAAAATATTACTAACTATCAGACTTTTATTTGCAAGCACCAGACGTTAATTTTAAATAAAATTTCTATTTTACCCTTGTCTTCAATAAGAGAGAAGAGGATGAAGACAGGGACTAATTTAAATGAAATTTCTATTTTACCAGAACGTTAATTTTAAATGAAATCTCTATTTGGGCCATTGTACGATAAGTGACTATACAGAAAGGGGCTAGCTAACTCTCCCCTGCCCTTTAACAAGAACCGAAGTTGTAAGCCATGCAATTGATGGACTAAACCTTACCTACAGAAATAAGATGGGTTAGCGACAAGCTAGTACTACAGATAGAGATTAGTTTCGGAGTCAATATAATCTTAAAAAAAGAGTGCCTAAAAATGAAAATAAAAGCAAAAAAACTAATAGTATAACTCAGGAAGTGGAGACGGTTGGGAAAAATGTGGTCACGAATGTTGACTAGTAGTGAATCTGCTACCAAATCTTTCAACTTTAGGGCATCTCCAACCCAACCCCCAAATCTCCAATTTGGGGGTTCATCCAACTCCAACCCAATACTCAAACCCAAACCAAATTTGGGATAGTGAATAGTGCAACCCCAAATTTGGAGTTGCACTATTCACTACCCCAAATTTGGTATTGGTGGGATCCATGCCATATTTTGATTTTTAATGAATTATTAAATGCTCAAAATTATTAATAATATGATATTATTAATTTAAATATATTTTAAACTAACTAATATCTAATTTTAGATATTATTATTAATAAAAAATAAATATTAATAATATTACTTATTTTATTTATCAAGTGGTATGATTTTCGTTACATTTTGTATTGATTGTAATATTTTTTTATTGTATTTTCACGTACTTGTATATTTATTAAATTATATAATAAATTTAATTATAAAATTACTAATTTTTAAATATTATTAATGACGTAAATAATATTATAAATATAAAATTATTAAATATACTATAATAATTAATTGTGCAATCCTAATAATTATTATTTAAAAGATTAATAGCAAATTAATATAAATGTTGATAAATAAATAAAAAGAAATAAAAATAGAATATGCTAAAGAATATTCTATTTTGGGGTAAGATTTGTGGATGTGGGTTGGAATTGGAATAGTGTTTGGTGTTGAAATGGACCAAATTTGGGGTAGTTTTTAACCAAATTTGGGATTTTTGGTTGGAGATGGTTCTAACAGAAATGGCAAATGGTCAACCCAACCCAAGGACATTTATGTCATGCCATACATGCTAAACACATGGCTCATTCCCATTTCCCAGTGACAAAAGGGTACACAACATGGGAAGTGGGAACAGAGTCTCAAAAAATTAAGTGTTGTTTTGATAAACAAATAAAATTAATTTAAAACAAGTATCTTTTTAGATTTTCAATGCATTATTTTTTAAATTTACTCTTCTCAATTTTTTCAAATCTCAACAATTAATTATCTCATTATCAAATATTTTATCTTCTCTTAATTTATCTTTTCAACCACCGTAGAACAAGAAATGACGGTATAAAACAAATGCAACATGTTTCAAATTATTTATCAATTTTCCAAAAGCGAAACAATTAATTATATTAGTTTCCTACTATATTTCTCATTAAATACTTAGTTTTAATTCCTTTGTGACTCCTTAATTGAATAGGGTAAAAGTAGTGTTATAATTAATAAGACGAAACAGCTAAATCAAACCGCACCATTTCATCATTCAATCAATTATAAGTCATTAGCTATAAGTCATCAATTATCAACTATAAATTTCAGCTGAATCAAACTACACAAATTTAAACACAAAAAGAATGTCTTGGGTTCATACTTTTGGCCGAAATTAGTGCTCCTCCTTTTAAGAAAGGCTACTTAATTATGACAAAAAAAGTGTAGGACCACCTAATGAAAGGTTAAGGGCTACCTAAACCCAACTATGCCCCTTGGTTTAAGTAATGATTAATAATTTATTTAATTTATTTCAACTTTACTTTTATTAATTAATTGTATATTAATGTTGCTTATGTTTGTTTTATATGGTAGGAGTATAAAACGAGAGAGAATCTACCTGAACCTCATGAGGGCACGAAAAGGCTAGAGAGGTGTGCCCTAGCTTGAAACATTTTGGTTTGAGATTTATGGGTCTTTACTAGAGTACAATAATCATATAATCGCAAAAATCATTTATCTTAATTGTGAAAAACATTTAATCGTGGAAATCATCTTCACTTTAAATAGAGCAAAAAAAATTTAAATTGTTTGGCAATTTTGTAAAAAGTTTTAAAAACATCATTGTGAGATATTATCAAACAGAGCAAAAATGTCTTCTCAACTACAAAAGAGCACCGGGAAGAGAGGAACAACCACCAGAACCAACAAAAATGAAGTATAAGGTTAGTATTGCTGAATAAATTTTAGGGTTTCAAAAATAGTGCAAAAATGTCCTGAATATCGTTTGTAAGGTTTCAAATTTGCATATAAACTGAGTATAAAACATCGTTTTGTTGGGCTTCAAATTTTATGCATCATATTGCAAACTTTTATTATTTTTTATACATCACGATGCATTATTTGATGAATCGTGTTCACTAAAAACATAAATACACTGTTTTAACACTTGACAATGCACAAAATTACACTTGTACTGAAAATAGTACTATTTTTATTCGATGCACAAATTACACTTGACGATGCACATTTCGCAACTCATGACGATGCACAAATTCATAAATTATTTTTGATGATGCACAAAAATACACTTGACGATGCACAAAAATTACACTTGTACTGAAAATAGTATTGTTTTTGATGATGCACAAAAATTGCACTTGTACTGAAATAGTACTGTTTTTATTCGATGCACAAATTACACTTGACGATGCACATTTCGCAGCACATGACGATACATAAATTCGTAACTAAAACGTCATATGTTGTTATAGGGGTAGTTTTGGAAAAAATAGTTAATTTATCACTTAAAATGAACTTAAGCGGTTGAAAATAATTATAGTAAATTTAAGCGGTTAAAAATCTATGAGAAGAGATCGGTCCGCAATTTGTCCTTTTTTTTTAGGCTTAAATCGCAATTTGGTCACCCTATTTTGACAGAAAATTCGTTAAGCTCGCTCTACAATTTTTTTTTCTCAATTTCATCACTATACTTGGCATGTTGAGTCAATAAGCTCACCGCGCTTGACTTCCGTTAGTTTTGTTGGATGGAGGGCTGCAAAAAGACCAAAATGCCCTTTACCTTATAATATATTGATGGCTTAAATCGCTATTTAGTCACCCTACTTTGACAGAAAATGCATTAAGATTAATAGTATAAAATTTTGCGTATAAAATATTTAAAATAATCAAATCAGTAAAATAAGTTATTTCAAATATAATAAAATAACATAATCATACTAATTCTTAAAAATATTAAACAAAAATTAGGTTAACTTATCAGAATTCTTAATCAAAATTAATAAAAGATTATGTTGGTCTTTTCTAAAGCAATAAATTCTTTAGCTTGACTTTCTTTTATATAAAACTAATTATATTAAACAAATGCATTAAATTATTATGAGATAGTTATTATTGTAGAATAAAGTAAGCTTAAAATATTATTATAAATTATTCATAAGTAATTATCGATATTTAAATAAAGGTTAATGACACCACTAGAAAAAATTCATTAAGTCAATCATGTGGTACATGCCATTTTTCAAGGGTATTATGGAAAATTCCTAAGAAATTTAATTATAACAAATTTTTATCTTAATCTAATTAAAAGTATTAGTCATTTATCTCATTGTAATTATAATATTAAATATTAATGTTAATTTTATTAGGATTAGTAATAGATTAAATATTAATGCTTTAGTAATGACATTTTCGGGTTTTTAGGATAATTAAATATTAATCTTTTTCCCTAGTTGCTCAATTTTTGGGTTTTTGTTTGTTCTTGGTTGCAATGAATTTTAATATTTTAGTAATAATATTTTTGGGTTTTTAAGATAATTTTAAACTTTTTATTCAAAAATCAGGATGGAGTGATGAACTTGATATTTATGTCTAAGTGCAGTGATTAAATTGATAGTTATTAGTAAGGGTATTTTCGAGATTTAAAAAAAATAGTAAGTTTTTCATCCAAAAATCTGGATGGAGTGATTAACGTGGGATTTATGCCAAGCATAGTGATAAAATTGAGAAAAAAAATTGTAGGGTGAGCGTAATGAATTTTCTATCAAAGTAAGGTGACCGAATTGCAATTTAAGCCTTTTTTTTAAATTCTCTCATTTACAAATGGACTTGCCCAGACTATAGGTCACCCAAGTGATACTATTCATCTAAAAGTCTCTCTACATTTAGAGGACAGTTTACTAAATTTTAGAGAAAGAGGGGGTAGTAGAGTGTCCACTATGAGATCAGAGCATCTACAGCAGTCACACCCAATATCACACTTTAAACACCTCATTTTCTGTTCTAGTTTTACTTTTTCAGCACTAAAAAAAATTCACTCTAACAAGTATCCTCTATACGACCCTCTAAAAATTTAATCTCTCTTTTCTCAACTAATAACAAATCTAACTACCATTTTATCTTCCCTTTTTTTTCATTTATATTTTCTCACCACAACCAGAATAAAATATTTTATACTTTAATTATATTCTAATAAAAATATATTCTATGTTTTAATAAGTTTAATTACTTTATTATCTAAAAATATATGTCAATCTAAGGGGTAATTTATGTTTAAATTTTTTTTTTCTCATATATTAAGGAGAAATAATTTTTTTGCATAAAAATAATTCGCAGTTAATACACAAATTTCATATAATAAAAAAAGTACCTTTCTATTTGATTGATAAAGTTTATGATGATAACATAACAAAAAAATGTATATGAATTGCTTGCAACGACATGAACAATAATAAATAAAAGAGGTGATATGATTAATTTTCAAAGGTTATATATTTTTTCTTGAAGTAACAAAAATAAAAATAGTCCAATTTTGATCACCCAAGTGATACTATTCATTTAAAAGTCTCTCTTATTTAAAGTGTAGTTTGCTTAATTTTAATGGAAGAGGGGGAGGTAGAGTGTCCATTGTGGGATCAAGTAGGGTAAAAATCTCTAAATTTGGTTTTAAAAGGTGGCTAAAAGCAACCACTGTGGTTGCTCTCAAGTAGGATAAAAAACTCTAAAATTAATTTTAAAGTGTTGCTAAAAGCAACCACTGTGGTTGCTCTTAGTCCGACTCATACAAGCTTTTTTACTATTTCTCTATCTTACTTTTTACTAGTTATAGATTCCGTGCAATGCACGGGTGTAATATAACTTTTGTGTTTAACTGATACATTTTAGAAATATTTTTGATAAAAATTATCATTATTGAATATAGAAGTTTGTTGACTTAATGTCTGATGTGTTGTCAATATATACAAATTGGTAATCGTTTATTATAATATTTTTGTTTCAAAATAAGTATTCCATTTTTTATTGGTGGTCAATATATGTATTTTTGTTTCTATACATTTTTTAAGTATCCTTTACTGATATCATATTATTGGGTTCTTTATCTCTTTTTTTCATCTTGCACTTAGTAAAGATATTTTAGACAAATATTTGAAAAAATTTACAAAATTAAAAATAAAATATTTACTTTGGGACATATTGATTTTGTAACAATTCAATACAAAGTTTTGAATAAGAAAATACTCTCAATTACTTGAATTCTGACAAGGCACCACAATTTATATAATGTTTTATACTTTACCTCACGTTCATACGTAGAGAGGTGCAATTTATATAGGGTCAGTACGTACTATTTGTATTTTTTTTAGGATAAATGCAAACGGGATGATTTGAACTCTTGTCCTTGTCAAACTTAGAACTCTGATACCATGTTAAGTAACCAAATAATCTAAAAGTTTAAGCTTTTAGAGAAGTTGGTTAACAAATATATTTTATCATAATTAAGATGTTTATAACATATATATGTTGAAATAAAGTTGAAACGATTATGAAAATTATATGCATAATTTTTTAAAACTGAATTTAGAAGTGGAACATCACTTTGCATGGGATGGAAGGAATAGATCAAAGTGACGGTAATATTATGGAGATTAGAAAAGAGAGTTTTGTGATTGATTTTTTGGTTTTGAATTTTATTTTGTAATGGTCAAATATATATATATATATATATATATATATTTATTTATTTATTTAAAATTGGTGAGGATGCCTCTAAATGTGTCACTTTATCTAACTTTTGATTCTTTTGATTCTCAAGCCTCCAAGTAAGCATGACTTTTGGAGTGAGATGACTTTTTATTTCTAACTCTCATTAGCTAATAACAATACCTAATAATAATATATTTTACAATAGGTATTACTGAGATGACTTTTTATTCCTAACTCATTAGCTAATAACAATATCTAATAATAATAGGTTTTACAATATGTATTACTAATAGGAGAAGAATTTTAGAAAATAAAATAATTTTATCAATGAGATTTGAAACTACACCCTTTTAAATATGATTATACACCTTAAACCAACTCAACAAATTATATTTTATGTAAAGATTTTAAAAATATATTATATTATTCTATAAATTATATTATAATATAAACTAACTAATTTTTATTTTTGTAAATGATACTCTATCCATATCAAATTGGGTCTCATATTCTTATTTAAGACGTCCTAAAATAATGTATATAATATGTGATCCATATCAACAAAATTTTAAATCATTTATTCAAAATTGATGCTTTTGTTTTTTTTTATATTTGTGTAAATTTCTTTTTCAAACTGATAGTGTATAAAAAATATGTAAATAGAGTATCCAACTAAACATTTTCTAATTATTGAATGATCTCCAAAAATTATTTCATAAAACATAATTATATTCAATCCTTAAATAATTCACACAAAAGAAGAGAGAAGAGAAAGAAATATATACATCGCACTCCTAACGAACTAACTGTCTAAGAATCAAAAGTAACACTCGACACCCTTATACTATATACAACATTATACTACACCCTGAACTATATATTTTGAGCTTTAGTTGAGGCTTGAGAAGAAGTGTTCACTGCTTGAGAAGAAGTGTTCACTGTATTAGCATTATCATCCCCCCGCAAGCTGCAAGTTGTAAAAAGATTGAAGACTTGAAGCTTGGATAATAACCGAGACAACTGAGCATGAGAAAGGGCCTTGGTGAAGAGATCAACAGGCTGATCTGCAGAGGCAATATGAGCTGTTTGAATCACACCAGCCAACAATTTTTCGCAAACCAAATGACAATCAATGTCAATATGTTTGGTGCATTCATGGAAGATAGGATTCGAGACAATGCGCAGAGCAGCCTTATTATCACAATAGAGCATCACAGGAGCAGTACATGAGATGTTAAAATCTTTGAGTAAGGAAAGAAGCCAGGTAACCTCACAGCATACTGTTGCCATGGCTCTATACTCAGCTTCAGCACTAGATTTAGAAACTGTTGTTTGCTTCTTTGCCTTCCAAGAAATAAGAGATTGGCCAAGGAGAACACAATAACCAGTAATAGACCTTCTAGATGTTGGACAAGCAGCCCAGTCTGCATCACAAAAAGCACTTAATTGCAATGAAGAATGAGTGTCAAACAATAACCCTTGTCCAGGAGTGCCTTTAAGATATTTGAGAAGTTTTAGAACTGCATTATAGTGAGGAACCCTTGGAGTGCTCACAAACTGACTCAGAATGTGAACTGCATAAGAAATATATGGCCTTGTAATGGTTAAATATATATAAGCTTGCCAACAAGCTTTCTATAAAGATCTGGACTTGAGAAGAGATCTCGACAATCTGCAGCCAAGGTATGGTTTTGTTCAATGGGGATAGTAGAGGGTTTTACAGCCAAGAGACCAATTTCAGTTAGAAGATCCAGAATATACTTTCTCTGATGTAGACAAATCCCAGCCTTAGACCTTGCCACCTCTAAGCCAAAGAAATACTTGAGAGGGCCTAAATCCTTTATCTTGAAGTGAGATTGCAAATGAGACTTAATGAAAGAAATTTCAGAAGAGCTGGAACCAGTGATCAATATGTCATCCACATAGACCAAAATTGCAGAGAATGAATCAGATTTGTTGAGACGAAATAAGGAGTGATCATTTGCAGATTTGACAAAACCATAGCACAACAGGGCAGAAGAGAACTTAGTAAACCACTGTCTGGGAGCTTGCTTCAGACCATAGAGAGATTTGACTAGCCTACAGACAACAGGCTGAGTTGATGAAGATTGGAGCCATTCTGGAGAAAGAGAATACCGTGTAGGCACATCCATATATACTTCCTCTGATAAATCACCATGCAGAAAGGCATTGGTGACATCCATTTGATCCAGAGACCAATCATAATGAGAGACAATGGCCAGGAACAACCTTACAGTGGTCATCTTAGCCACAGGGGAGAATATTTCAAAATAGTCCAAACCCTCAGTTTGGGTGAAGCCTTTAGCAACAAGCCTTGCCTTGAATCTGTCTACTATGCCATCAGAATTATATTTTATTCTGTACACCCACTTGCACCCAACCACTTTCTTTCCTGGAGGTAACACCTGAATCTCCCAAGTTTTGTTTTGTTCTAAGGCTAAAAGTTCAGTTTGCATAGCCTCACACCACTTAGGATCCTTGACAACTTGAGTATATGATTTTGGTTCAGTGATAGAGGAAATATTGCAGATATAAGAGCAATAAGAGGATGAAACTTTTGAATAGGAGAGATATTTTTCCAAAGGATATAGAGGAATGGTCCTTACTGAGGCATTGACTTGCTGAGCATTGGTAAATTGAGGAGGAAACCCTGTATAGTCCTGATATTTTGCTGGAAGTGTCCTTGTCCTGGTAGGTCTAGAGGGTGCAGGAGGTATAGGAGGACTGATACTAGGAAGATTATCAGTAGAGTGATCAAGGACAATGATCGAAGAGAAATTGTCACACTCAACAGCAGGTTGTGATAAAGATAAATGAGCATCATCCGATCGAATCAAGAGGATTAGAGTGATTATTAAAGAGGGGAATGTGAGGAGAAGAGATTTGAGACTGAGAAAAAGGAAATTGATCTTCATAAAAGATGACATCCCTGCTGTGAAAAACTCTTTTGGTAGACAAATCATAAAGTTTGTAAGCCTTTTTGCCATAGGGGTAACCAATGAAGACACACTTGGATGCTCTGGAATCAAATTTGTCTCTTGTAGATAATAGAGTGGAAGCAAAGCATAGACATCCAAAGACTCTCAAATGTGAATACAAAGGAGGATGACCAAGAAGTTTTTCATAGGGTGTGACATTCGGTAAAACAGTAGATGGCAGCCTGTTAATGAGATAGGTGGCAGTTAGGATGCACTCTCCCCAAAATGCTTTTGGCAAATGTGCTTGAAATCTCAAGGCTCTAGCAACATTTAAAAGATGTCTGTGTTTTCTTTCTACCCTACCATTTTGTTGGGGTGTTTCAACACAAGAGCTATGTTGTTCTATGCCAAGAGAATTAAGCAGGGAAAAGATATTCTGATTAAAAAATTCAGATCCATTATCAAATCTCACTTGTTTAACAGTGCCATTGAACTGAGTCTTAGCCATATTAAGAAAAAGCTGTAGATAAGAATGAACTTGGGACTTTGAATGAAGCAAATAGATCCAAGTAACCCTGGTACAATCATCAACTATGGTAAGAAAAGAATTACAACCATTGAGAGTACATTGTTTGTATGGACCCCAGACATCACAATGAATCAATCCAAAAGGTATTACACAGTGAGAAGCACTTAATGGAAATGGAACCCTGGTTTACTTAGCATAATGACAAATGTCACAGATAGAATTGCTATTGGTTTTAACAGTAGGTAAACCAGAGATGTGATTAAAAGAAGTATATGGTAAATGGCCAAGTCTATGATGCCAAGTAGAGACTGAGGTAATAGCAGTGCAGACAACAGATGAGAATGGAGAAGAGGACACACTTCCAGGTGGAATGACCAGCTTGTATAGTCCCTTTGTCAATTTACCAATCCCCTTCAATTGCCTTTGAGCAAGGTCCTGAAAAATGCAATAAGAAGGAAAAAACAATAGACAATATTTACTATCATAGGCAAGCTTACTACCAGAGATAAGATTGAATTGGAATTGAGGAACATAAAGTACATTGTGCAAAACAATGTCTGGAGTAAGTATGACAGTACCCTTGTGTGTTATGGTAGAGCACTGACCTGTAGGCAATGTAATTGTAGAATGAATAGGAACAGGATTAACAAGAAAATTAAATTGAGAAGTAACATGATCAGTGGCTCCTAAGTCAATGATCCAATCCTGTGTGTTTGGTGCATTGTGAACTAAGCACAAAGGACTAGCAAAACTTGAGAGACTGAAGTGGTTACTTGCAGCTTGATTGGTAGTCATATTGACTGTGATGAGATTCAAAAGATGTTGATACTGAGACTCAGTAATATTGGGTTCAATACCACCAGAAGTACAGATTGAATTGACTTGAGTCTCAATATTTGTATTATTGACTCCTACTGCAGAATTGTGCACAGCTGTGTTATCAAGAGAACACTGAACATGAGCAGCACTGGCTTTGAGTTTCAGATTCTTTGGCATTCTTGAAGGATCTGGCTTAGTTCCATAAAATCTGTGCCAATCTGGATAACCATTGATATAAAAACATGTCTCTCTGGTATGACTATTACCTCCACAATGGTCACAATACAGATTAGCCTTGCCCTTCTTGAAGTTGGGATTTCTTGTCTGATTGGTTGAATTGCTATAGCCTTTGGTCAACAGTGCAGTAGTAGAATCATGTATTGGAATATTATAAGTAGAAATATTAGCTGCAGAGACATTTCTTGTTTTCTCATCTTGAATTAGTAGAGACAAAGCCTGGCTTATGTTTGGAAGAGGAGACATAGCCAGAATATTTCCTCTAGTGTTGACAAAGTGATCATTTAATCCCATAAGAAACTGAGTTAGGATTTCAACTTATTCATAATCTTTGAGCTGCTTAGATACTCCACACACACAATTACACACACACTTAGGAGAATTACTGATATTGGCTAATTCATCCCAGAGTGTCCTGAACTTGGTGTGATATGCAGTAACAGACATTGATCCTTGAACACAGGACATTATTTCCTTTTTAATTGAAAATATCTTTGGAGCATTGCCCTGTGTATATCGGAATGCTAGATCATCCCAGATTGCCTTAGCAGTAGTTAGACACACAACACTGGGTATTATGTCTTTTGAAATTGCATTCAACAACCAGGATATTGTCATATCATTGCATTTCTCCCACTGAGTTAGATACTTAGAATTAATACTTGGCTTCTTATTTATTCCAGTAACTAAACCAAGTTTCGACTTAGCAGATAAAGCAATTGTCATAGCCCTTTTCCATTGTAAGTAATTTGAATCATCCAGTACAACTGAAATCAAGATCATACCTGGATTATCATTGGGATGTAAAAACAGAGGATGCGAGGAATAAAGCTTGAGATTAGTTTCATGATCATACTCATTTATTACGGACTCTGAATCTTGTGTACTTCCTCTTTGATTCTCATTCTGTGCAAAATCAGGATTTCGACTTCCAGATGTTGCCATGGAAAATCAACACTATTCAGAACAATTTTGAGAACCAAGGAAACAATCAATCAAGATTATTGAGCGGATGCTCTGATACCATATCAGAATTCAAGTAATTGAGAGTATTTTCTTATTCAAAACTTTTTATTGAATTGTTACAAAATCACACAAAAGAAGAGAGAAGAGAAAGAAATATATACATCGCACTCCTAACGAACTAACTGTCTAAGAATCAAAAGTAACACTCGACACCCTTATACTATATACAACATTATACTACACCCTGAACTATATATTTTGAGCTTTTAGTTGAAGCTTGAGAAGAAGTGTTCACTGCTTGAGAGGAAGTGTTCACTGTATTAGCATTATCATGCCTATAATTCTATCTATATTTTTTAATTATTAAATTATCAAATATGCTAATATTAAGTCATGCTAATAGGAACACTTGTTAACATTTTTGCCTGGCTATATTAGTAAAAGTGAAAGCAATCACATCGCTATGTGTGTGGACAAAATCTGAATGAAAAACACTTTGAAAATTTCAATGATTGACAAATCAAAGGACCCATTGAAT
Organism: Platycodon grandiflorus; assembly: GCA_016624345.1. Taxonomy (NCBI): domain Eukaryota; kingdom Viridiplantae; phylum Streptophyta; class Magnoliopsida; order Asterales; family Campanulaceae; genus Platycodon; species Platycodon grandiflorus. Next base: position 58,149,062 of record CM028361.1, on the reverse strand, counting down.
TAAAGAAGGCTAATTTCCTTTCTTAGTTTCTAGTCAAACACATGTTTTCTACATTATGCCACCATTAACCAGCTTATAAGCTTAGTATTCTCTTCAGTGTAGGTCCTTATATCTAAAAGTAATTTGGTCAAGTTAGAAGAGCCACACCAAAAATAATAAATAATAAAAAAAAATCCAATCCTTCCATTAGATTATACTCATTTCGTCTGACTAAAGACTCCACTTTTTATTTTTGATAGCTAACATGAGATTAAATCAAATAAAAAATTAATATATTTTAATTATATTTTTAGAAATAATATTTCATTCACTAAAAACTATTGAGTATATTATGATTTACAACTTTTATCACTTTGTAAAAAATAAAATAAATTAACATTAATTAAATTGACTCAAAAAAATTAAAAATTGACTCTTTGTCTAAAACTGAGGGAGTACATAAACACAGAGGCGGATCCACAGCTAAGAGTGGGGGGGCAAGTGACCCCACTCAAAAAAAAAATTTGACTTACAAAACGGTGATTTTTCAGAAAGTGACCCCACTTAAATTTTTTTTTTTCCTTTTTAAATCACGCATAAAAGCAACAATAAGGTAGAGACTAGTGGTGAATAGTAATTTTTAAACTTTTTATGTGATAGTTAAATTTTGTGACCCCACTAAAATATTTTTCTGGATCCGCCACTGCATAAACATGGTCATTTATCCTACTACTACTACCATTGATTAACTTTTACAAGTGTATGATTTGTGTTTTTCGATTAACTCGGGGTGATGGCAATGAAAAAGTAAAAAAGAAAATAGACATTCAATACATTGTTGGTTCTACCGTACAATCAGATTCAGTTTCCAGTATTTTCCCATTTCACAAAACTTGCATCAAAATCTTTCGGATGGTGAATGTGCTATTCCCTCCGTTCCTAATTTGGTGAATGTGCTTCTATTATTTTTCTTTAAAGATTCACAACGATAAGTGACTATACAGAAAGGGGCTAGCTAGCTCTCCCCTGCCCTCTAACAAGAACCGAAGCCGTAAACCATTCAATTGATAGACTAAACCTTATCTACAGAATTAAGATGATGATTTTAATTCCCAGTACAATTGCACAACATAGGCGCTAAACGCAGCCCCTCTACGAAATTACTAACGTGTTCTTGTCTTTTTATTGTAGAAATGTGTTCTATCCGTGTGATCATCGAAATCGTATATTTATTCGTCTAAAATAATGTTTGGATGATGGAGATTTTAATGCCTAAAGTAGGTACGTTGAAGTTGGATAAATGAATTTATCACACATTGGAAAGAAAGTAAAAGCAAAACTAATTTATATACAAACTTCTTTCAGTATGAAGTAGTTGTAGAGCAAGAAGTTTCTCACACGTAGTGGGGTGCAAATTCCAATTTGATTTGAAGTTCGGACCATTGAACTTGTATCCAAGTGCAATCTGCGAACACGAATGTCGGATCAAATCAAACCCTTTAGACTACCCCACATTTAAAAAATAAATAAATCAATCGAACAAAAGGAGATTATTGGATTAGCGACAAGCTAGTACTACAGATACAGATTAGTTTTAGAGTCAGTGTAATCTTAAGAAAAATGCGTAAAAACAAAAATAAAAAAAATAATAGTATAACTCAGTAGTGGAGACGGTTGGGAAAAATGTGGTCACGAACGTTGACTAGTAGTGAATCTGCTACCAAATCAGAAATGGCAAATGGTCAACCCAACCCAAGGACATTTATGTCATGCCATACATGCTAAACACATGGGTCCTTCCCATTTCCCACTGACAAAGGGTACAAAACATGGGAAGTGGGAAAAAGCTAAGAATTCTAGCGTTTGGGATATTATGTTAAAAAACTACTTTTTATTCCCTATTGCGTTTTAAAATCTGCGTTTTGGGAAAAAGCTAGGAATTTCAGCGTTTTAAAACGCAGCTGCGTTTTGAAAACGCAGCGTTTTCTATCGCAGCATTGAAACGCTAAGTTAAGGAATAAGCTGTGTTTTAACTTTGCGTTTTGGCCAAAACGAGCGAACAAACGGACTCCAAATCAAAAATGGCAAATGGTCAACCCAACCCAAGGACATTTATGTCATGCCATACATGCTAAACACATGGATTATTCCCAGTGACAAAGGGAACACAGCTTCCAGTTCCATAGCCCTACCCTTATTCATTGGTTTATGCTACCTCCGGTCTTAAAAAATTAAGTGTTGTTTAATAAATAAATAAAAGAAATTTAAACTAAGTGTCATTTTAGATTTTCAATGCATTATTTTCTTAATTTATCATTTTTGTTTTTTAAGTCTCAACAATTAATCATCTCATAATTAAATATTTTATTTACTTTTAATTTATTTTTCCAACTACTGTAACACAAGAAATGACGATATTTAATAAGGGTGTACCGGTTAACATATACAATTTCTTAATATATATGCATTACTTTAAAACAACCCTTGTTTTGAATCGAATGTAGTATGTTTTAAATTGTTTATCAATTTTCCAAAAGCGAAATAATTAATTGTATTAGTTTCCTACTCTATTGCTCATTAAATACTTAGTTTTACTAGCTCTATCTAAAAATAATTGTCATTTTAGTAATTTACACATAAATGAAATAAGCTTTTAAAAAAACTGATCTATCTATATTTAAGTTCAATTATTGTAGAAAAGTTTTTCGAGTTTTTTTAATCTTTTTTCTTACCAACCATCTTTAATAATAGTAATAAATAAGGGCAATTTTGGCAAAATATGACCAAATATTTCTTAAAATTCTATAGTAACAATTATTTTGGGACAAAAAACTTTGCTAAAACGACAAGGAACGGAGGTAGTAATTGTTATGTGACTCCTTAATTAAATAGGGTAAAAGTAGAGTTATACTGCCTCCGTCCCTAAATTATTGTCTTGTTTGACCCGACACACAGATTAAGAAAAAATAATTTTAACTTAATTATAATATTAGTATAGTGTTTAATTTCCTTTAATATCCATGTTATATAAATGTGGCTCATAATTAAAGTAAGAAGAAAAAGTAAGAGTAAAATGGTAAAATTATTGTCCTAAAAATAAAAGGACAAACTCCACAATTCATCCATGTACTTTTTGCATTTTTTTTTTTGTATTAGTCCTTGTACCAAAAAAATTTTTCAGACCATCCTTGTACCATGGACATTGAGCATGATTGGTCCTTCCGTCAAATCTTGTTAACTTTTTTCCGTTAAATCTTCCCATGTGCCTTGCATGTGCTTTTCACCAGGGGTAAAACAGTCATTTCAATAAAAAGTACAGGACCAAAAGCACAGGGGGTGAAGCTGAAAAATCACAGGCACCAAAACCCTGTGAGCATCATCTTCTTTCTCACCAACGTAAACTGCCAAGTGTCCTTTGGGCACAGTACCTACCGGTTCTTCCTCACCCACCCGAACATAACCTGTATCCGACTTGGGAAAACAGAGCTCCTTAGCTCCTCTCTTCAAACAACGACCCAAATCGCATAACTTTGACATGGCTTTGGTCGTACAGCTAGGCGAGTTCAATCTTTTGTACCCTGTAAACTTTGTTCTTCGACGTACGGACCAGTTGAAGACCTTTACAAGCTTGTGCCTAATCCTGAAACCTCTCAAATTACCCATGATTATGTTGATGAAATTGAGGAGGATGAAAAGGGTTTGCTTAGAATCAGGTGAGCTGAAATGGGTTTGTGTTAGAATTAGAAAAGGAGTCGGAGGTGAAGTGGGTCTTTGATGGGTACATATATGTGTGTGTATATATAGTAGGGTGCTCTCTTTTGGAGGTCTAGAAGGGTTTTGGTTTGTTGTGAGGGTTTGTTATTTTGTGAGAGAGTTGTGAAATCAATGGCAACAAGGTTTTAGAGAGAGAATTTTAGAGGGAGAAACCTCCGATAATTGGGTTTGGCCTGAGTTTCTTGGGTTTACACAATTGGTCCCTGTACTATTTCTAAGGAAATGACTACTTTACCTCTGGGCCAAATTACGTGACATGCACATGATTCTACTTAACGGGAAAAAATAAACGGCAATGGACGGAAAGATCAAATGCGTAAAGAAATTGGGTTTAGGGATCAGATACGCTCACGAAGGACGAATACAAAAAAAATACAAAAAATACAGGGACGAATTGTGGAGTTTGCCCAAAATAAAACTTTCAAACAAGACAATTAAAAAAAAAAACAAGACAATAATTTAAGAGGACAGAGGGAGTATTCAGTATGACAATTTAGGAAATAGCTAAATCACACAGTACCAATTTATCGGTTCACATCATTCATAAGTTATCAGTTATAAGTCATTAATGATAAATCATCAATTATGAACTTCAAATTTAGCTGAATCAAAAGACTATACAAATTTAAACACAAAAGAATGTCTTGGGTTCATACTTTTGACCCAAATTAGTGCTCCCCCTTTTAAGAAAGGCTACTTAATTATGACAAAAAGTGTAGGACCACCTAATGAAAGGTTAAGGGCTACCTAAACCCAACTATTTTACTATGCCCCTTACCTTTTGCATTGGTTTAAGTGATGATTAATACTACAGTAATAGTATTATTATTAATTTAATTTATTTTAACTATATACTTTTTGCTAATGGAAGATGGTGAACATTAATTTTATATTACTGTTACTTTTGTTTGTTTTATATGGTAGGAGTATAAAATGATAGAGAATCTACCAGAGCCTGAGCCTGAGGGCACAAAATGGCTAGAGGTCACTCGGTGCCCTAGCTTGAAACATTTTGGTTTGAGATTTATGGGTCTTTTATTTAATTTCTAAAAAGGTTCCAACATCTGACTCCATAAAATTTACTTGTTCATTGAATCATTAATGGAAATGTTGTTCTGTTCAACTATTTACTAAACAGATCACATTCAATAGGTTTGTGTTGATTTTTAAAATGAGTAATGTTAGCCGAACAAAATTAATCAACAGATTTAGTTTACGACTCCTTCTGTTTTGAAAAAATTATCATTTTAGAGTTGTGCATACGTATTAAAAAAATTTATAGGTTGACAAATATACCCTTATTAAATATATTTAATTTTTGTGTTAGGAGTATTTGAAAAGATAAATTAGAATGAGATAACTATTGGGAGAAGATAAAATATTTAATAAAGAGATGATTAATTGTTGAAAATTGTTTGATACTCCTTTTATTTTTAAAAGAGTGTTTTGTTTAACCCGACACACAAATTAATAAAATATAACTGACTTTATTATAAATATTATGATTGTGCATTTTTAAAGATACTCATGTGAGAGTGAGACCCATTAATTATATAGTTAAAATCAAATCTAGGGTAAAATAATAAAAAAAAAATTAAGAATAGAAAGTGAATATTTTTTTTTAATTGCTTAAAAAGGAAATGTTGACTTTTCTTTTAGAAACGAAGGGAGTACAACTTACCAATACATTAGTAATTCGTATCATACAACACCATGATGCAAAATGTCATTTTTCGTTCAAAATTATGAAAAAAAAAATACTTACAAATTTACAATATTGGATATAAAAGTGTCTCGAGTGTAGCAAATATTAGCATAGGTAGGTAGCAAAATGGAAAATGCTAGAACAACCAAATTCATTTTATAGATTTTATTTACAACATGCATTGTAATGTTATACTCCCTCCGTTTCAGGTAAAGAGTCGGCTTTCCTTTTATAAAAGTCAACATATGACTAAATCAAATTAAAATTTTACATACTTTACTTATGTTTTAGGAAATAAAATTTTATTAATTAAAAATTATTTTAAGAATACTATGGATTACAACTTTCAAAACTTTTTAAAATCACTAAATTTATATTAATTATCGGTCAAACTTCAACTAAATTGACCAAAAAAATCAAAAGTAGACTCTTTTGGGAGTATGATACAACTATTAATATACATGTAAGTTATACTATTCAATGCCTCGAAACGTTCTGTAAACCAATTATGATGATGAATTTTGTTCCTTTAGTAATACTCTCCAAAGAGAAAGCACTACCGGAAAACACAAGATTATTGTCGAATTGATCCGATAGTAATTTAAGTATTCCGACAGTAATTATAAATTTACTATCGGAAGTGCTCCGACAGTATCTAACAGTAAACGTTCGACGGTAATTATATCCGACAGTAATTACTATGGGATCTCCGACAGTAATTACTGTCGGAGTAATAATCCGACAGTAAATACTGTCGGATGGTCCGACAATAAACAAGTGACAGACATTAACATTCTGTTAATTTACTGTTGGAAGAGCGTTAATTTTTTGACGGAAATCCAACAGTAAATTAATTCCGTTATTATTTTTAACGTTGAATTACGTCGAGCTCGACGTAATAACTAAAAAATATTTTTAAATAAAAATTTCTGTCGGAGCTCCGACAATAAAATATTACAAAAATAAAAAATATATATTTTAATAATTTAATTTTTGTTTCACCTAATATAGCATTTATATATACACAATCACACACACACACACACACACACACACTGCAACAATAAACTATAATTAACAACTAAAATATAATTAAATTAAAATTAATAGATATACAAATTAAAAAATATTACAGTACCAAAATAATGTGTTTACTGCGGAGGGGGGTCAAATAAATTACCCACAATAGAAGACCTAGTAGGCTCCTCGCGCTCTATGACCGATCATCGCAATGCCGAGCCGATCGACGCCTTCGCATCTCGCTGGGCTCGCTGATCCACCCATTGCGCTGGCCGCTTCTGCTCAACTGCTGCTACACGCCGAGAGTTCGCGTCTTCTCGACCAGGGCACGCTCGGTAGCTGACTGGTACGGAGGACTAGAAGACGCGGTCGCCGAGGAAGAAGTCAATCTGCCTGGTCTCAACACAGCGGCGCTGTGGCCACCAAAGCCGTAGAGGCAAGCTCCCCTTTTCTTCCGTGATTCCGCAGTGACTGAATGCCAAATGTCGCCGACAAAGGGCGTCGGCACCTGAGGGGTCGTCTGGACAAGCCCATCGGCGACCTGCGTGTCCATACTCACCTTACAGTCATTCTGTGTCATAAAAATATAAAAATATTAATATTAACATTTTAATTAACTAATAAATAAAATAAAATAAAAATATTTTAAATAATACTTACAAATGCTTTCTTTGTCGTCTCATCGACAAAGACAAACGGAGAATTAGCACCAGGAGGAGCAGGAGTGATGTGGGTCGCAGCAAATAAATCAGTGTAGGGTACCTCGGTACCGTAGTGTCGATTCTACAAATATAATGAATTAAAATTAGCGAACAATACATATTAAGGTATAACATGATCAACTTATAAGAAAATAATAAAAACGGCCTATATATATATATATATATATATATATATATACACACACTCGAACCCTTCTAAAGTAACCTATATACACTCAAAACCTTTTTAAACTACCTATTTCACTTAAAATCGTTATAAAACAGTCTATTTACACTCAAACCCCTTTTAAACCAACTTATTTGCACTTAGAGCCCTGCTAAAATAACTTATTTACACTTAGAGCCTTCTAAAACAACCTATTTGCACTTAAACCCTTCTAAAGCAGCCTATTTACACTCAAGCTCGTTCTAAAGCAACCTATACACACTCAAACCCAGAAAAAACAACCTATTTGCACTCAAACCCTTCTAAAGCAGCCTATTTACACTCAAAACTCATGTAAAGCAGCCTATATACACTCAAACCCTACTAAGACAGCCTATTGCAACTCAAAACCTTCTTAAACAACCTATTAAGACTCAAATCGTTATAAAACAGTCTATTTACACTTAAACCCCTTTTAAACTAACTTATTTGCACTCAGAGCCCTACTAAAACAACTTATTTACCCTCAGAGCCTTCTAAAATAACTTATTTATACTCAAACCCTTCTAAAGCAACCTATTTACACTCAAAACCCTTTCATAACTGCCTATTTATACTCAAACCCTTCTAAAACATCCTATTTACACTCAAGCTCATTCTAAAGCAGTCTATACACACTCAAACCCAGAAAAAACAACCTATTTGTACTCAAACCCTTCTAAAGCAGCCTATTATACACTCAAAACACATGTAAAGCAGCCTATATACACTCAAACCCTACTAAGACAGCCTATTGCAACTCAAAACCTTCTTAAACAACCTATTAAAACTCAAATCATTATAAAACATTCTATTTACACTCAAACTCCTTTTAAACCAACTTATTTGTACTCAGAGCCCTGCTAAAATAACTTACTTATACTCAAAGCCTTTTAAAACAACCTATTTGCGCTCAAATCCTTCTAAAGTAGCCTATTTATACTCAAAACCCTTTCATAACGGCCTATTTACACTCAAACCACTACAACAAAACTGGTCATTTACAACATTTATTTCACAACGTTTTTGAGAAAACGTTGTTAAAAAGCTTATTTAGACAACGTTTTTTGGATAAACGTTGTGGTATTTTTATAATACAACGTTTTTAGGAATAAACGTTGTTATTAATATTTAATGACAACGTTTTTAACGGAACCGTTGTAAAAATGGAAGGGAATTAACAACGTTTTTAACGGAACCGTTGTAAAAGTGTCAAGGAATTAACAACGTTTCTTGGGAAAACGTTGTGTAAGAGTTGTATTTTAACAAAAACCGAGGACGAAATTTTTGGGTTTTCCCTCTTCTCCCGCCTTGTGCCTTTTGCGCGGTTAGATTAATAGGTAAAACCCCCAAATCAAAATCCCCTCTTAGCTGCTCTTCTATGTAAGAATCCAATATTCATATCAAAATCCCCAAATCAAAACCCCCAAATCCAAATCAAAACCGCCCTCTCTCCCATAACCAGCAAAAATCCAATATTCATCACTGTTCTCTATGTAAAAATCCAATATTCAGAGCTAAGTGGTCCGTCTCCGTCTCCGGCTCAGATTCCGGCTTCGTCTCCGGCTCCGTTTTTTTTCATAGAAATGATATAAGTTATTCCATTTTGCTTTCTTTCCTGTTGTTTTTGTTCAAATGTAGGTTTGGTGGTTGAAACATGAATTTTGAAATTAAAAAAGAGAGGTTAGACAAAATAGATTTTGATAATCTTTCGTTGCACTAAAGCTAGATGTTGATCTTATTTAACAGCACCCCTATGAAGAGTTGGTATTCAGAGCTTGTATGATACCCTTGCTTCTCTGCGGAGGATTTAGAACATACACTGTTATACTTCTCTCTCCTGTATTCTTCAGCTTAGGTAATTAATAAGGATTAATTTTCATCGTATTTCAACTACATTGTTTGTGTATGTGTGTTTATATATATATATATATATATATGTATGTATGTATGTATGTATGTATGTATGTATATATACATGTATATATATATATATATGTATATGCATATGTATATAAATCAAGAGTCAATTTTCAATATTAGGGCGCAAAATGAGTGAAGTTACTTCGTACCCTAGCACCTTGACCAATAAGGGATCGGTATTGGCCCCTTAAGCCAAAATAGCTTCAGGGGAGAAGTAAATGAGTTGCAGTATGTAAGTATGTGCATATATACTATCGAATCGTATGTATGCACATAATGTGCATATGTACTATCGAATTGTATGTATGCACATACATATAAATATACAATTTTTTTTTACTTATGCGTATCCTTCAGCTGCTTTAGCCATGTCAATGTTCCAATTTTGTGTCGTACATGTTTAATGGTGAGATTTGCATCCTAGGTGCTAAAGCACATGTGAGCACTTGAGATTGGATCAATCGAAGGTCATAAGTTCCTAGCCGTTGAAACGGATCATCTGGTGGATCCCACCCACCATGTAACATTTTCTATGTGGTCCATATTTTTGCTTTAGTGGCAACTATATACATTATATAATGTGTTGCTTCAAGGGCAAACCTGGGGTTCAACAGTACCCTTCCTCCACCAGGAATTGAGTGTCTTCGTCTCCGGCTTCCACTTTCTATTTCTATCTATTTCTATCTCAACATGATTAAATGATAATATAACAGCGGTTCAATTTTGTTTCCCGTCTATTTATTGAATATAAGTTTTTCATATAACCTATTTTAGGAATGGAAAACAGAATGGGTTCATGAGACTAAGTTTTCCGTTATTGGCAGTCATAGTTCTGAAAGAGAACGTAAAAATTTAGCAAGGTTTCTGATGCAATGTTCTATGACCTGCTTGCAGTAAATCTCCTTTATTATTTATTATTATTACTCTTCTTCTTTTTTTTCTTTTCTTCTTTCTGTAGCTTTCTATGACCTGCTTGCAGTAAATCTCCTTTAAGTAATTTAATTACGCACTATGTCACAGGATAAAAGATAGAAGTGGTGAAGCTCTTTATCCCAGCTCGTCCTTTTCCATCAACTGTACTGGTAGAACTCTCTTTTTTTAATTTCTCTCTTGTTGTTCCTCTTTCTATGCCCTTGTTGTTGTTCCTCTTTCTTTGAATTAATTTGTGGCTAGACTTAACCGTTTGTGTTTTCTGCAACTGACTCATGTTAACATAGTTCAGATGAGATGTAGCATGTAGGTCATTTCATGTGACTATTTGTAAGGTGTTTGAATCCATGTTGTAAAGAGAGATAGAGAGAGAATGTTTGAATCCATGTTGTAAAGATGAGATGTAGCATGTAGGCTGTTTCTATGAGCAGACAACTTAAAGAAAAGAAACTATTATAAAAATCAAATTCTGAGTGTTTGGATGAGATTTCCTTCTAGAGTTTTGAAAAGGGTATTTTGAGAAGTTTGTTTTAATTCGTGGTCAAAGGTTATGTAACATCAGGTCAAATGGTTATCAGGTCAAATGGCTATACTTGATGTATACCACAAGAATAGCATACATTGATGCATACCACAAGAAAACCATACATCTTCTATCTCCCAAAAAAAAAAAATTACTATGATTTGTTGATATAATTTCGTCCTTCCACAAAAATTATACCTCTTCAGGATCAAGTCTATGAATAACGGCTCACTGGAATACCATCCTGGTCTCGTGTTCCACCTCTCTCTAGGATCAGTCTATCAATAACTATCCAGCTCTCATGTTCCACGTCTCTCTAGGATCAAAGTCTATGAATCCCGCCATCGGAATAAAATTCCGTGTTTCATGTTATACCCTCTCTAAGAGTCCATGAATGCAACGAGTGAACCGAGGATACTTTGCCATGTTCCGAAACCAGATAATGCATAGATGTAGGTGTGCCCAAGATTCAAAGCCTCGCCGTCGAATTCTATCCGACTTTTTTCGCAGTTTGTGTTCATTCATTTTCTTAAATGTTGGAAATCAAAGAAGAAGTCAAATTCAATGACAAGAAAACACAACTACATGGGTGCCGATAAGATTTCAAAATGCAACAATCCCAATAATACTTGTAACATAACAAGAAGACTCAAAAAGTCAAAACAAGAAGCATTGGAGTCCCCACCCACCCACACCCACACCGCGCACACACACACACACACAAAAGTATCCTCTAATGATAATTTGCTATCTATTTACACTAATTCTTCACCACCCTAACTTACAACAACCGGATCAAATAAATAATAATTGGCTAACTTAAATCATAAAAATGATACGTAAATCAAATACCTACTTGTAAAAGTTATATCATCTAATGCTCGAAAAGCAAAATGGATCTCAATTGTGCAAAAAGAGCTAAGACCATCCGGTTTCGAGGGGACCGAAGATCGCTATCAAGCATGAAAGAAAGATCATGCATCGTGACATCAACATCTCGGCGTCATCCTTCGATGTGTTTCAATGGAAACAATGCATTCTTCTCTCGTAGTTCGAACTTTCCCAGCTTTAGCATCAGCAGTCCTAAACATTCACAAGATAGTAAAGGTTGATAAGCTTACTTAACAAGAGCCCAGTGCATGGTTGCGAGCATCTAATATGACATGAACACGGTACATTAAAGATACTGACTACACTTTTGCTGTTTTCACCAAACAAATACTTTTATGGCTTTATTTTCAAAGGCATGCTCTACTAAAGCAGAGGACAGAATCTGCCACCATCTCAAACAATCAGGAATCACTCAGACTACACCTCACTAAGGCTAGTTTGAGCTTTAAATTGCTCATACTCAAGGGCATAGAAAGAAAGTTCCAGGTTTTTATCCTATGATAAAAAATTTTTTTTGAATAAAGTCCCAGGTTTTTATCCTATGATAGGCCTTTTTAAGGATCATCCCTCCCTCTTTAGACTTGGAATGTTTCAGAGCTTGGAGGATTTCTTGAGTTATCAATGGTCAACCCATTAGACCATGTGAGTTTAGGTCCTTGACATTGCATTACTAATGGATTTTGCTTTGAGGGTTTCATAAATGTACAGTTCGTACTCAAGTGCATGCTGGTAAATCAAAGTGAGGCCCTTAATTGTCATAAAACATTATGTTGAAATTCAAAAGCAAGTGCTTTGGAGTTGGCAAGCAAGATGAACTCTATAATGTTAAGATCAATGCCGTTGCATTCCTTTGTGAACTCTATTTATTATTTATGATAAGACCTACTTTGCATATCCATAAAGTACCATCTTCAAGTATGCTCCAACTGTTTTTTATATCTTGATAATTTCTTAGGTCAAATCGAATGTCTAACATGTCCTAGAAAGGTTATCAGAGTGTCATCTTAATGAGTGTCTTTTTGTAATGCGTGTATTTGCTCAGTTTAGGTTTCAAGTTAGGATCCGCATTCTTACGATGGATAAAGCTTGGGTGTATTTGCCAAGGTTTTAAATCTGAACTCAAAGATTAGTTTGGTACTAGCATGCTCTCTTGTTGCTCGCCAACTAATTTGTTTAAGTTTCCTTTGTAGACCAACGCCTGCATACAGGGCAGGAGCTAGATCTTTCATTGCAAGAGCTATGGAGAAGTTAGGAAATCCCTTGAAAATTCAATGTCCTTGTACTCGGTGTAGAAATATGACTTATTAGACTAGTGATGATGTGGTGTCCCACTTGGTTATATTTGGGATGGATGCTACGTACAATGATTGGATTTTTCATGGGGAAGAACGTCCTAGCACTTCCTCCAAAATGACATGCGATCGCGATGATGTATCAGATACATATAGGATGTTCGTAGATGCGCAAGTTAACGAGGAAGAGATTGCAGATTATATCGAAGAAAGGAGAGATGGAGGGTTTTCTAAGTCTTGGAAGAAGCGAAACTCCCTTATACCCGGGTACAATACACAAAGTTGACAAAGAACGGTAGTGCTTTTCAAACATAAAGCTGTCAATGGTATTTCAGATAAGGCATTTACGGAACTTCTCAAAATCTTGAGTAACATGTTACCACAAGAAAATACACTTCCTGGTTCCACGTATGCTTCCAAAAAGTTACTTAAGACCTTTGACTTGGGGTATGAAAAAATACATGCATGTATCAATGACTGTTGTCTATTTAGAAAAGACTTGGCAGATCTAGACAATTGCCCAAGATGTGGGAAATCTCGGTGGAAAGTGGTCGGAAAAGGAGATGAGCGCAAAATTAAAAAGGGGTACCGGCCAAGGTTTTGAGGTACTTTCCGATTATTCCTAGATTTAGAAGGATGTTCGATCATTAGAAAAGTCTCGAACAATTATTGTGGCATAGCACCCATCATAGTAAGGATAATAAGATGCGACATCCGGTTGATTCGCCTCAATGGAGTTTTATTGATAGTAAGTGGCCTTGTTTTGCATCTGATCATCGAAATTTAAGACTTGCACTTTCTACGGATGGATTTAATCCTCATCACAATCTAAGTTCTACGTACGTTGTTGGCCTGTGATGCTTGTTACTTACAACCTCCCCCATGGCTATGCATGAAAAGAGAAAACACGATGTTAACTTTGTTAATTCCCGGCGAAGCAACCAGGAAATGATATTGATGTATATTTAAGGCCACTCATTGAAGACTTGAAAGAATTATGGATAAGTGGGGTTGAGGTGTATGATGCATACAAGAATAGCATGTTCAATTTAAGGGCCATTCTCATGTGGACAATTAATGATTTCCCACCTTATGGAAATCCCGGATGTACTACAAAGGGTAAGGCAAAGATGTCCTATTTGTGGTGTTGACACTTGTTCAATATGGCTACCTTACAAAGAACAAGTGTGCATACATGGGTCATCGAAGGTTCCTTCCATCAAATCATCCATATCGAAAGAAGAAGAGTTGGTTTGACGGAACCCATGAGAAAAGGGGGAGGCCTTCAATATTGACCGGTTCTGAAGTTTTAAAAGTTGTTAGTGATATTACAAATGATTTTGGAAAAGGGGAGGAAATGAGCAATGACGGCGAAACAAGAAAAGGAAGGGAAAAAGCTGTTAATTTTAAAGCTGTTAATTTTAAAGACTTCTTTATTTTTAAAGCTGTTGATTCCTAAAACTTCTTTATTAAAGACTTCTTTATTTTAAAGCTGTTAATTTTATATTAGGCTATTAAAGCACATTATTTTATTTAGTTACATGAAGTCATGGTATCTTTTCTCACCAAATGGAATTGCACATTCAGTTGGTTGTTACAGTAAAAGGCTACATGATGTATCCATACTCATTCGGTCTATATAAACATAGTTTGTTATCTGAACTATTGCAGGAGGGCCAACAGACGAGGCACATGGAACCCTAAATCTTAGTGTCCAATATTGGACGAGTCGAGGGTGGGCATTTGTGGATGTTAACTATGGTGGAAGCACCAGTATGTTGTCAAACTGAAGCAATTTCCTCTATATTATAGTTTTAAGATCCATCAAATCAAGCTAGGACTTTCTTTCTTGCTTTTAGGACCAGAAATGTTATGCTCTTCCACCAACGTTCCAGAACTTTTAGTTTTCAATAGTTTATTCTTGACATAGCATTAAAAATAAAAAGCATTTAGTGCATCACATTCATGACCACCGCTTTTATATCATCTCGCTAAAGGTGTTATGAATTTGATTTGAAGGTTATGGCGAGAATATAGAGAACGCTTATTGGGATTTTGGGGAATTGTTGATGTCAATGATTGTTGCAATTGTGCTAAACATTTGGTACCTTCAATCATGCCTCGCCACCTAGTGAAATCTCTTTTCTTTTTGTTTTTCTTTTATATTATCCTTGGAATTATTGGTCTTTAATATCAAATAATTGTTGGTGAAGGTCGATAATAGTTTTTTTATTAGATAATTTATTTGAATATAAGAAGTTCCTGCTCTTTAACTTATTATATGTCACTCCAATTCGTATGACTCTTCGAGTGGAAGTCGAAAGTAGAAGGTAGGACTCTAAATGGAACAGAGGCAGCAATTAAAATCAGATTTCAAGGTCCTTCTAGGTATAACTTATTGGCATGTGCATGTGGACTCCCTTGATGTTTCTTTCTCGTCTGGTCTTGAACTATTCCACCATTTGGACTATTTTTAATCATTTTTTGGATACCCTACCAATAGCATGTTTTCATGTAAGTGCTTCATATACTGTCTGTATTCCTCTTTGACCAAGAATGAAGATAGTTTCCTCATAACTCGTCTTGGTATTTGTTGAGAGGGTGAAAACTCACAAACCAAGTTCTTCCGAGGGTACTGTTCGACTCTATTTTACAGGAGTATATCAGCTACTGTCCAACAGGTCCTTCACGTTACACATCACAGTAAGATGCTTTATATCTGCCCTGTATTCATTTACTAAGCTGAGCTCCCAAGATTAGTTACTGTTGGACTTGTTCAAGCTTGGCTCATTTATTTCAGAAGTCAATCTCTTAAGGGATGTTTCAATTTCATTAAGGTTTTGTTTATTTTTGTGTACGTGTGTAGAGTCTTGTGCTATAATACATTTCAGGAAAGATAAGCCCCTTGCGTGCTTTTAATTTGTCTCTGTTGAGGTGTGATAGGCTTCTTTTGTCGCATATCAAAGATTTGAAAGCAAATTGTCAGATGATGTGGTTTGTTTGTTTCTATGTTCGGGGGGTACAAGTCGAGAGAATGAACAGAAGACCGATTTTGTTGAGGAGGCCGAAGTTCACCGATTGTAAGGAGGTGGAGGCCGAGGAGTTTCGTGTCGCTTCGACAGGAAGCATCTACAAAACTTGACGAGCATGTCTTTGGAAAACCGTCCTTTGGTTATATTAATCTAATGCATGAAAAGGCTCAATCATTGTTGGATGAAGATCCTACTGGAACTCGAACGTGAACAAATGTGCTTGCAAGCTCGGGTATTCGTGCATTTCTGTGGGGCCTTCTATAGAGATACGTGTTGTTAACGACGTGCAAGAAGTTCAAGAGCACTCGCCATTGGGTAGTAAGGGCACCACACCCACCGCCAAGGAATGCCTATATTAGACAATGATTTGCCTAAAATAGTAAGTTTTGAATTTCCTTTGGCTAATAGGATGCACTGACCAAAATCATAGGGAATAATCATTGTGCTTCAGAACCATTGCAGTTGAAATGAATTTATTTGCTTTTACAGTGCTCGTGTCTTTACTTTACTCATTGAACTCAACTATCCGAAAGTGTTGCATCTTTCTTCATTTGATGATACTAGTTCAGAGATATAGGTTTGTTCTTTAGTTCTCCATTTTGGGGAAAGTTTACATTTAGACAAAGGATGTGGAGGTATGGAGGTGCTGGGACGGAATTGGGAATGGGATTGGTGTTGGACAGGAACGGGAACGAGACCAAACCAGAGCCAGGAAATTAAAAAAAATATATATATATATTAACAACGTTTTTCAAAAACGTTGTGTTATAACCATATACAACGTTTTTAGAAAAACGTTGTGCTATATATACAACGTTTCTAAAAAATTGTAAAAAAAGATTTCACAACGTTTTTAAAACATTGTTAAAACAAGAATTCACAACGTTTTTAAAACATTGTTAAAACTAGAATTCACAACGTTTTTAAAACGTTGTAAAAACCAAATTTCACAACATTTTAAAAACGTTGTAAAAACTAGATTTCACAACGTTTTAAAAACGTTGTGAAATCTGGTTTTAACAACGTTTTAAAAACGTTGTAAACACCAGATTTCACAACGTTTTAAAAACGTTGTGGATTCTTGTTTTAACAACGTTTTAAAAACGTTGTAAACACCAGATTTCACAACGTTTTAAAAACGTTGTAAAAACCAGATTTCACAACGTTTTAAAACGTTGTAAAAACTCTTTCACAACGTTTTAAAAACGTTGTAAAAAAGTCCTACCTACCACAACGTTAGTTTCCACAACGTTTTAGAAAACGTTGTTAAAAATCTATTACAACGTTTTTAAAACGTTGTTAAAGGCCATTTTTGTTGTAGTGAACCATTCTAAATCAGCCTATTTACACTCAAGCTCGTTCTAAAGCAGCCTATGCACACTCAAAACCAGAAAAAATAACCTATTTGCACTCAAACCCTTCTAAAATAGCCTATTTACACTTAAAACCCATGTAAAGTAGCCTATATACACTCAAACCCTACTAAGACAACCTATTACAACTCAAAACCTTCTTAAACAACCTATTAAGAATCAAATCGTTATAAAATAGTCTATTTACACTCAAACCCCTTTTAAACCAACTTATTTGCACTCAGAGCCATGCTAAAATAACTTATTTACACTCAGAGCCTTCTAAAACAACCTATTTGCACTTAAACCCTTCTAAAGCAACCTATTTACACTCAAAACCCTTTCATAAAAGAATATTTACACTCAAACCCTTCTAAAGCAGCCTATTTACACTCAAAACCCTTGTAAGCCTATATACACTCAAACCCTACTAAGACGGTCTATTTCAACTCAATCCCTTCACATAACAAGTAACAAATTTCTTTCAGCCATGGATTTCATAGCATCCACATGGCTACCCAACAAATCAATTTAAACTGTAAGTAAAACAATAAAATATGTTATATATGTTTTGAGAAATTAATAATTAAGGCATGTATTAATTACAATACAATACATTAAAGTTCTTACCATGTGCAAGTGGTGCTCGGAGGAATTGATCAACCCCGAGGTGTGCTTCACCCCCCTCCCCGTTGAGCTCAGCCTATTATGCCTCTGTCGCTCGGCGACAACCCTAACTTCCTCGGAATCCCACGTCGAGGTAAACCTGTGAAAATGTTAAAATTGTTATAGAAACAATATATACAAAATAACATATATTTAAGGAATGAAATTAAATTAAGAGTACTTATTATAATGTACTTACCAGCCCCAGACATCTTCGGTGAAACCTGGAGCCCTCGCCTTCTTCTCATTCCACGCCTTCTTCATGGTGTAGATCCATTCGCGGTACTTCTTACCGCACAACAACCTAAACGCCTCGTACGCCTCGGTGTCAGAGTGCTCAGAGGCCAACAATAAGTCCGCTGCAAGTTTGACCAATTTAAACATATTAATTATAAACTTTTATAGAAAGTATTAAATTATTAAACTTTAACATATCTTATCTTACCCTAAAATCATCCTACTAGGAGTCTCGGATCTCCTTAGGCACGTCAAAGTACTGTAGCGAGTACTCCTCGTGCCTCATCGCACGTAGGATGCGTTCAATAAAACGAACAGGATCGGGATACCCACCTGCAAACCAGTCAAATATATATTAAACAAATATATTACACAAATATGTAATTAACATTTATCTAAGGAAGCATTAAAGTTATTACTTACTGCTTAAGGCCGGAGATGGTAATGATAATCCTACTATCTCTATCAATAACCTCTAGGGTAGATGATGACCCAACCCCGCTGATTAGATCGTGGGGAGAGTCGGGCGCATCCTCGGGCTGAGAAAAGTGAGACTCAGCTCCTCCTGTAGCCATAGGTGGCTGTGTACCTGTAATGCAAGAAGGTAGAAGTCGGACCTTACCAGTCCAACCCCTACCTCTACCAACTCGTCCTGACATGTCTATATATGATAAAAACATAATTAATATATTAATGATGACAATTAACAATAAGTTTAGATGATAATTAAGTTAAAATACATAACATTAATAAAAATGAATCTTCTTCATGATAACAAGTAATATATAAATAGTGTTCTACACATGACTTAGTAGCATCTCCAGCATAAGGATAGTTTTCAGCCCTTTTGAGCTCACTCTCAAGTGCTGATAACTCTTCTTCCTCAGCAATATTTGTAGGCATCAATGAAAGGACGGACAGCTATCAACGACATCAAGAATTCCTCTTTTAAAAAACTAGGCTGTCCTTGGATGATTTCAAGAATTTCTCTTCTTAAATAATCTTAATTTGGTAGCACAGATAAATGACGATGTACACAAATTTTATCAAGAAATTTCTCGACGGTGAATGGAAGAGGTACTTCAATTGAAGGATCTCTCATCTTGAATCCAATAAACCTACACTGATGTGGGAAATTTGGGACGATTACCTTGAGAGATGGGTTGACGAGAATATGATGATAGATACCGATTATAAATAGTCATAACGAGTTAAATAGGGTTTAAGGTATAGGGTATATAGGGTTTATTAGGGTTTAGGGTCCAGATAGGGTTTAGGGTTTAGATATGGCTTAGGGTTTAAGTAGGGATTAGGGTAAGGTTCAGATAGTGTTTGGGGTTTAAATAGGGATTAGGGTTTAGATATGGTTTAGGGGGTTTAGATACGATTTAGTGTTTAGGGTTTAGATAGAGTTTAGTGTTTAGATATGGTTTAGGGTTTAGATAGGGTTTAGGGTAGGGTTTAGATAGGGTTTAGGGGGTTTAAATAGGGTTTGGTATTTAGGGTTTAGATATGGTTTAGGGGGCTTAGATAGGGTTTGCTGTTTAGGGTTTAGATATGATTTTGGGTTTAGAAAGGGATTAGGGTAGGGTTTAGATAGTGTTTATAGTTTAAATAGGGATTAGGGTTTAGATATGGTTTAGGGGGTTTAGATACGGTTTAGTGTTTAGGGTTTAGATATGGTTTAGGGTTTAGATAGGGTTTAGTGTTTAGATATGGTTTAGGGTTTAGGGTAGGGTTTAAACATGGTTTAGATAGGGTTTAGAGTTTAAATATTACGAAATTAATCTAGTAGTGTTAGTCACCGTTTATTCAAAGTGCTTAGAAATATATATATATATATATATATATATATATATTGTTCGCATACGCGTTTATTCGATCACTTTGTTTTCTTATTATATCCTAAGATACCAAATAAATTGTATACAAATCTAATACATTAATGCATTTATAACATAAAACTATTCTACAAATTACAAAAATAACATAAACATCACAACTAGAAACAAATAAAATAAATTTAACTAATACAATATCACAAAAAAGCATGCATAAAATAACATAAACAAAATAGCATACAAACTTAATAATAAAAATTAATTTAAAACTATGCATACAAATATAAAAAAAATTACTAATTTTTTTAATAAAAATATAAAAAAAAAACATGCATACAGATTAAAACACAAATATAAAAAAACATACATACAAATAACACAAATAAATAATACAGATATTTTTTACAGATTTATAAATAACAAATAAATTATCTTAAAATAATAAAAATTAACATAATAGCATACAAATTAATAAACTAACTTAAAATTAACAAGTACAATATCAAAAAAATTTAAATAAATAAAAAAAGGGTAAAAATTACTGTAAAATTGGAGAGAGAGGTGGCTGGCGGCAGCAGGCACGGCAGGCGTGGAGTGGAATGTTCGAAAGAGAGAGATTTTAATTTTAGAGGTTTAAAAAAAAGCAGAGAGAGAGTGTGTGAGAGAGAGATTACCGGCGGCGGTGGTGGTTTACAACGGCAACGGCATGGCGAAGGAGGGTGAGGGGCGAAGGCAACGGCGATAGCGACGCCGACGGTGGTGGATGTGTGCGTGGGGAGGGGGGACGGCTGAGAGAGGGAGTAAACTAAGAGAGAGAGAGAGAAGAGAGACAGACACGAATGGAGTTTGGGGGAGGGGCTGTTCGATTTGAGTTTTTCATTTTCAATTTACTGTCGGAGCTCCGACAGTGAATTAAACTTAAATTACTGTCAGATATATTTACTATCGGATACTCCGACAATAATCTTGATCACAATTTTCTGGTATTTTGAAAGGAAATATTCGAAGAATATTTTCGTATTACTGTCGAAAAACTACTGTCAGAATAATTTGACAGTAAATACTGTCGGATGGAGAGAGAATATTCAAAGAATATTTCTCTGGTACTATCGATATAATTACTGTCGGATGAATTCTAATAGTAATAATTATCTCATCAAAAAAATAAAAATTATTGTCAAAAATTCGACAATAATCAAAAATTCTCCAATAATAATTACTGTTGAATAATTTCAACAGTAATTTTTTCGATAGTAATTAACGTGTTTTTAGTAACAAGATGATCCATCATAAAAGGTATGCGAAAATCTTCATGTAGAGTGGTGGGAGATTAGGTGCATGAAATTAAGGCATCGATTACATACTAATTACCAAACCATAGGGTATATGTAGTAGGTGGTACTTTACGGCATTGATTTTGTAGTAGTCAAAGGCCAGATTAAAATATGCTCCCTCAGTCCTTTAATTATTATTTTATTTAATTTGACATATAAATTAAAATAAATAATTAATTTTATTATTAATATTAATATAATATGTAATTTTTTTAATACTTAAATGTATATAGTACATAATTAAAATAAAGAAAAAAATAAGAATATAAAAGTAATATCCTAAAAAAGAAAATTTTGAAATAAAATAATTATTCTAGAATAAATAAAAAAGAAAAGAAAAATAATAATTTAGGGACGGAGGGAACAGCAAAAATAAGGTAAAAATGTGTTAACACCCCCGTATGGTTTGCCCAAATCCTAGTGTCCTCCCTCATAGATTTGGCCCGTCTCGTGCCCACCTCTTCTGTTTAAATTTGGGGGTAAACTTTAAAAAAACAAAAAAAAAGACCTTGAACCATGCACGGACACGAAAATTTCTCATGAACTATCAACTCACCACTAGGCATGCTCATTCGGTTTTTTAAAATGGAACCAAACCGGCTAGAAATCATTCAAATCATGAATTGTTTAAACCGTGAATTGTAATGAACTGTGAACCGCCTGTTTCGGTTTCGGTTCCAGTTTGTGTCTTTTAGGAACCGTGAATCGTTGGTTCCGAACCGTCGGTTCCAACAGTTTTAAACCGTCGGTTTCAAACCGTTAAAATTTAGAATTTAGAAATTTATTCTACATTTGAATTTTGAGGTAAGACTCATTTGTCCTCCTTTATAATAAGGCAAGGCTAGTTGTCCCCCTCCTTGTAATTTTTTATTATTATTAATAAAATTGGTTAGGGTACCGCCCCTGTCTTTTATTTATTTTTTGTATTTCGAGTTCCTAAATTTTTATTGCAAGTTTTTTAAGTTTTTAATTTTTTTTGTAATCATTACAAAACTATTGTTGAATTTAAGAAAAACTATTTTATTTTGCAAAAGTTTTTCTCAAATCTAAATTTAATATTACAAACTCTATTTTTTCAAGACTATTGCAAGGATTAAAAATTTTAAGTCCTTAATTCTTAAATTTTAAAAAGTTTAACACTCTTAAATTCTTAATTCTTAAATTTTAAATTGTATAAATTACAATTTGTAATTTTTCATAACTAAAGTTCTTACAATTTCTAATTTATAACTTTTGATAATTAAAGTTCTTAAAGTCTTTACAATTTATAACTCTCGCAAAAATTTTAAAAATATATATATATATATATATATATACAAAACACCTTTTTTTACAATTTATAAAAGTTTTTAAAAAAATAAAATTTTAATAAATCTAAAAAACGAAACCGGAACCGGAACTCCACGGTACGGTTTCGGTTTGCCTTATCACGGTTTGTGGAATCATCGGTTCTAAACTGGAACCGGAACCGTAACCGTTTTGGGCATGTTTACTCACCACTGAGTTAGTCCAAATGACTCAACTAAACTAACAGCAGGGCCGGTCCTAACATTTTGGAGGGCATGTGCTAGATTTAAAATTAGATCCTAAAATTGATAAAAGACAAGTAGCAAAAATTAAAAATAGGTTACATATTTTATAATATCATCATATTTAAATTATTTTCCTAGAAATGAAGTACCAAAATCCTTAAAACTCCAAACTAGTATCGAACTTTTCTTGAAAAGTATCATCGTTCTAAATTTTTTGAAGCAAAAACTTTAATTAGGTCTTCATAATCAATTTTTTTTCAGAAAAAAATAAATAAAGCTAGGCTACAAATTTTCATGAAATTGGGCCCCCTTAAATTTGGGACACACAAATTTAAGATATATATATATATATATTATAGTACAAATATTTTTATGAAAATACTAGGAATTAATCTTCACATTTATGTCAAACAAAAGAAGTTTTTAATAATTATAGTACAAATCTAAAAAAAAAATATTATTAATTAATAATAAAGATCATCTTACAAGATTCGAAGCAACAACTTAAAGATGGCTAAAGTTACTTATCCACAATAAGTCACCATTCTACTAAGTAAACTAATGTTTGTCTAATATAAAATAAAATAAATAAATAACCTATATATAATACATATATATATATATATATATATATAAGAATTGTGGCTTTCAAATTTTGGAGCCCTGTTCATTATTAGACCACTCAGAACTAATGGCGTAATTAAAAAGACAGACACGCCCTCATTAAAAGAGAATAATAAACAAAAAAATATATATGCACCCTTATCTCTTTCGCCAGGTTTCTTTCATTTCTTTCTCTACCCTTACACATGGAAATTACCGTCACCTATTCTAAACGCTATCTCGTTCTCTCTCGATCTGAATCATAATAATTGTGTCACGACACGAGTTCGAGAACCCGAATTGCAACGCAACGCATGCCAACCCACTAGTTTAAATAGCACTTGAATCAATCAGGTCATCGTAACATAAATTATATTGGTACTAATTAATAATAAGTGATTACTTATAAGTTATAACACCGCTTTCCAATAACACATCTATTATCCCATGTGGAATTTATGTATTACTATCTCTACCACTTAAATTTTTTATTTCCTCGTCAAAACCAAACGGTCACCAAGATCGTAGACCTAGGCAATGCAGGATTCTTCATACTCCCTCTGTTTTAAAATATTTGTCGTTTTAGCTCTAAAAATTTATTTCAAAAATATTATCGTTTTAGGTTTCCAATGCATGTTTTGCTTAATTTACCCTTGTCTTCTCACAAGTTCCAATAATTGATCATCTCTTCATTAAATACTTTATCTTCTCCCAATAGCTATCTCCTTCTAATTTATCTTTTCAACTACTCCTAACACAAAAATTAAAGATCTTTAATAAGGGTATATTTGTCAACTTATAAAATTTTTTAATATGTGTACACAACTCTAAAACGTTAATCTTTTTGAAACGGAGGAAGTAGTTTAATACTTCAATAATTAATTATTTTTTTATTAAATATTTTATTTTTCTTCTAACAGTTTTTCTTCATAAATTAATAAGACTATACTTCCTTCGTTCCTTAATTATTATTTTTTTTAACTCGGTACATTGATTAAAAAAATAATTAGCTTAATTATTAATATTGGTATAATATATAATTTTTTTTAATATTTATGTGTATATGACTCACAATTAATGTAAAGGAAAAAGTAAAAATAAAAGTAAAATGTTAAAAATAATATTCTAAATTTTTTTTTAAATAAAATAATTATTCTAAGATGAAAAAAAAAAAAAGATAAGGGGTGGCTCAGTGGTAGAGCTGAGACTTTACAAAACCTGAGGTCACAGGTTCGATCCCTTTCCACGCCCTCTTAGGACATAAAAAAAATATATATATATATATATTTTAAACAGATGGAGTATGAATAAGTTTTTACGTAGCATTATTTGAAAACAATTAATGAAAATAAGGTGAGAATTATAGAATTCAGCACCCTTCCTACTGGTGTTAGTGCTAGTCTAGACTAAGACTACTACTGCCTATGCCTACTGTTGGTGAGGTGAGTGCTGACTGACCCTATCCACTCCCCTACTGTGCAATTAAACTAAAGGCATTGGTTAAAGTGTAGATAGTTTATCTTTGACTCACATTTCAGGAATAACTTTCAATACTGTATTTGTTTACTTATATATATATATAGGAGTAATTTAGTTATATACTCCGTACAACAAAAATAATCGTCAAAAGCTCTGCGACGAATTCACTTTATTTTAGTTTGTAGCAAACAACACTAATCTTTTTTTTATTTTTTTTAATTAAGGAGGGGCGACACCATCTAAATATAAGAGAATATTTCCTCCGTTCCACCCAAAAGAATCCACGTTTAAAACGTCTACTTATTGAGTGATATATTAATATTTTAAAGTTGGTTATAATTACAAAAATATTTAAACACAATCAAAATAATTACAACACAAATGGAGGGTAAAGATGAAAAATTTTGAAAATTATAAACATAATTTTTTAAAAGTGGACTCTTTAAGTAAAACATCTCAAAATAGTATAGTGGACTTTCTGCCTAGAACGGAGGGAGTAATATCTCTTCCATATATTTGTATTCAAATTTGATTATATTTGATATATTCTCCCTATTAGCTAGGTCTCCTAGTTACTATTGTATTGTAACTCTTCTCCTAGCTCTTATTGTATTAGGTTAACTTATAACCCAAGTATTGTAATCTTATAAATATGTTCTCCAATCAATGGAAAAATTATGACATTATTCACAATGTTGGATATTAAACCAAGCCTAATCCAATTAGGATTGTTATTTATTAATTAGTTGTCAAGTTCTATTGTGTCTCCTAATTAATTTAGGAATATGTTTGTTAAATAGGACTTTCCTATTAGGAATATAATTTATTTAGATCTATTATAAATAAATGGATTGTGAAGCCTTATTGTAAGAAGAAGATTAAAATATTGAAAGAGAGTTGGCCAGCCTTACAAGTGCTCTAAGGTGCCGTGAGCCTACATGGTGATTGTGTGAGTATATGAGTTTTTAATACATATTGATAGTTAAAGTATTATCTTCCTCTATTATTGGGTAATTGATTTGGTGTATTTATTATTGTTATTCCGCTGTGCGTGATTATTGGGTGTTAGGAATTATCTATTCCTACACGTTGGTATTGGTATCGGAGTTAATAATTAATTAGACAATTTTATATTGCTTACATTTGGTATCAGAGCTTTAGGCTCGATCCTAGTTGGTTGTGTTGAAAATATTGTTACTCAAGGTTGTGATTTTAAAGTATTTGGTGAAGACCCGTTGAACAAGGAGTCAACGGAGTGTTGGTGTAGATCCATTTGATATATAAGGTGTCTACGAAGAATTGGTCAAGGATAATTGGAGCGTGATTTTCGCAAGAAGAAGAGGCTCATAAAGGAGAGCGAATTGTTTGTTTGATTTTAAGAATGTGTTTTCCCAAGTTAGTTCTTTCCAATTATGATTCTTGGATCATAAATATTAGTAATTATCTTAAGAATTGTTAGTTATGGTAAGATGTATTTGAGCAGTTTGATAATTCGGAATCAAAGACTCTTTCAATAGCAAAAGACCTTCGTATTTGGCAAATTTTACAAGATTCAATACATGAAGGAATTTGGGGGTTGTTGCGTTTGGAAACTGCAGATTCTCTAAAGGTGGTTTGGGAAAAACTTGAACATACTTTCAAAAATTATGAGGAGTGGAAAAAACTTAAACGTGATTTTAAATATCGTGGATATTCAGTTGTACCTACTGAATATTGGATGACAAATTATTCGAGGATAGATTTACGTTTGAGCAACAAAGAGAACATGTGAAATAAATAAATAAAATGATAGAAGTTTTGAGGAAGATGGATGAGGAAAAGCAAAACAAAGAAAGAGAAAATGAAGTATTACACGAAAAAGAAAAGGAATTGGAAGAGAAAGAAGAAGAAAAAGAAAGTTTTGAATTTGGTGGTGATACAAAGGAGGTAAAGTTGGTAATCAAAGATATATGCGGTGACACAAAAGAGGAAGAATCGATTGAAGATTCAGGTATGACTTCTAATTTAGTTGAAACTGATAGTACATGTTTAGGAGAAGGATTTGAAAAAGAAAATTGTTGTGGGAAAGAAAATTTTGAAAAAGAAAATAATCGTGAAGAAGAAAAAGAAGTCAAGTTTGTTGAGACAGAAATTGGTGAAGAGAATTTTAATTTATTGGAAGTTGTATTTGGTGATATGGGAGATGTTGAAAAATTATTTCCTCAAATAAGTGGTGTTGAGAATTTGTTTGTTGAAGATGATAAATTATGTGAGAAAATTTTCATGAATATGTTAGATGATAGTGTGAATGGGGAGAATATAAAATTCGAGAATGCGTTTGATGTTGCTCAAGATTTTGAGTTTGTTGATTTGAAGGTTGTCGATGATCAATATGTTGAGAAGGTTGAAAATTCTACTCTCATTGATTTTTTTGGTATTAAAAAATATCTTATTCCTAATTCAAGTGCTACCAAAGTTGAGTTGTTGGAGTATTGTTTTGGTTCTTCAATTAATAAGTTTCAAGATTTGATTAGCAACGAAGATGTGTATTTTATTCAAGTGGATGATGAAAATTATTTGAAAATTCATGAATTTTTAAGATCATGCAATAGTGGATATGTTGGATTGGACAGTTGCTTTATGGACTGTGAAGATGAATGGGTCAACATGAAAGATTTGTTTGATCGTGGAGAACAAACCAAAAAGTTGTATGCCAAGTATAAAGTTCATCCTCAACCGCGAGTGAAGATGAAGATCAAAGATCAAATACAAGTGTACAAGTTTCTGACAGCTGCAGAGATCGCGTTAAAGATTATTGCTCGAGATGGCTATGAACCTAACACTTTTACGAGCTTGGTTTAAGGGAGGCAATGTTGGATATTAAACCAAGCCTAATCCAATTAGAATTGTTATTTATTAATTAGTTGTCAAGTTCTATTGTGTCTCCTAATTAATTTAGGAATATGTTTGTTAAATAGGACTTTCCTATTAGGAATATAATTTATTTAGATCTATTATAAATAGATGGATTGTGAAGCCTTATTGTAAGAAGAAGATTAAAATATTGAAAGAGAGTTGGCCAGCCTTACAAGTGCTCTAAGGTGCCGTGAGCCTACATGGTGATTGTGTGAGTATATGAGTTTTTAATACATATTGATAGTTAAAGTATTATCCTCCTCTATTATTGGGTAATTGATTTGGTGTATTTATTATTGTTATTCCGCTGCGTGATTATTGGGTGTTAGGAATTATCTATTCCTACACGTTGGTATTGGTATCGGAGTTAATAATTAATTAGACAATTTTATATTGCTTACACACAAGAATTATTATTTTCTACATGGTATCAAAGCTTTGATTCCACAAACCCTAATACCACCAAACTTCTGCAACCTTCAAACACCACCACCCACCACCCTTCTCTTTCCTCTCAAACATCAATCATGGCTTCCAACACAACCACCATCCAAGATCCCATAGACTCCACCAAAACCTATCAACTCATCAATATCTCCAACCAAAATATCACCAAGCTCACCCCCACACCTACCTCACCTGGAAACTCCAAGTTGAGTCCACGCTCATTAGCTATGATCTCTACAAATTTGTAGATGGCACCTTCGTTTTCCCGCCAGTCACCATCATAGTCAATGTCGCTCAAGCACCCAACCCAGCCTACCTACCATGGATCTGACAAGACAAACTTCTGTTTGGCACCCTTGTTGGCTTCCTATCCACAAGCTTAGTTCTGCTTATTTAGCAAGCGGCTATAGCTCGGGAGGCTTGGGTTATACTAGCTAACATATATGCTCGCCCTACTCGCGGGCATATCAAACAAATCAAGGACTAGCTCAAGCGAGCTACAAAAGGCTCCCAGTTGATATTCGAGTATATGCAGTTCATTAAAAGCAAATTTGATGAACTCACGCCCTCGCAAACCCTCGACCATGAGGACCTCATAGAAACAATGCTCGGCGGCCTGGATGATGACTATCGACATGTCGCTAATGCAGTTGAAGGACGGGACACTTCTATCCCCTTTGATGAACTTCATGAGAAGCTCATTAACTGCGAGCTGGTGCTGAAGCAATCCCACCTCACCTCCACTCCCCACCCCGCCACGGCTAATACTGTGACGACCAGGCAATATGGACCACTTCAGCCCCAGTATCCTTGCCACCAGCAGCTCGCCTAGCCTCCTCGGCATCCACAGTCAGGCAATACTGGTCTTCGCCAACATCGACCTTACCTCAGAAAATGTCAAGGCTGCCGTCAACAAGGTCACACGGTCACTCTGCCCCAACTTTTAGTTTGTTCTGACCTCACCATCCAACTTTCCTCACTCCTCGCCTGCAGGTAACAAATGGCAACCGCGAGCAAACATATATAGTGATGAGAATCGTGACCCAACATCTAGGGCTTCAAGTCAAGGCCCAATCCACATTATCAATTGAAGAGAAGTCTTTGGACAAGATGCTCGTGATCGTGACTCGTTGGGCATAACTGGAGGAAACACAAAGAAATAAATAAACTGCTACAAGTCAGAATTTTTGGTCAACTTCGACAGAGTGCCCAGGACGTTCTAGAGATCAAAAATTAGTGTATAATATGTGGTTGGAAAGTTCCTGAAAGTCTAGTTTTCAACCCATCAAACTAATCTCAATTTCGATGTCTCTAGTCAAAGTTAAGCCCAAAATACCAAAGGCTGGTCAGAATGAATGGGAATGCTGAATTTGTGTTGTTTCTTTGACCATTTAGCCTTGTTTTTCCCCAAAACCTGTTGAGTTTCTAGGAGCACATTTTTTGTGTTTTGTGAGTCTTTATGAGTCTTTGTAAGCCTATAAAAAGGCATGATCATCCTTGTAATTGGTACACAAGATTGAATCAAAATTAAGTATTTTTTCTTTCACTAATTCTTGAGAGAATTGTGAGAAACCGAGATTCTTGAGAGAGAACTCAACTTGAACTTATCAAACTCGTGAGTCGAGAGTTTGTGGCGTTCCGTAAGTGAGGTTCATAGACAATTGCGTTTATCGGGTTTCGTTTGCACCCCGAGGTTCCTATTCATCGTGAATAGCGGGTCGAGGGAGACTCAAATATCCATCTTTTCCATTGTTGCTGCCTTGGTCGTGTTTCTTCAAGAGTGTTGGAGCTTCTTTGATCTCGATCTTGATCGAGTTCACATCAATTGGTATTAGAGCAATCGAAAATGTTAGTAACCAACGAATTCGTTTTATCATTTTTCTTGTTAATTCTGTTCTTCTTCTTCTTCATCTATTCATTTTCTTTTTCGATTTCGTTTTCTTCAAATCTATCCTAGTGTCTTTGTAACTCATAAATCTGCGTTGAACTTTGTTCTAGCAATTTGTGTGTCAACTTTATTATCTTGTCATATCCAATCCATAAAGTCAAAAAAAAAATGCTAAATTGACGTTCTTCGTTCGTTCTATCGTTTCCTTTCGTTTCAATTGTATTCAAATCTGCACAAAAAAAAAATCTAAATTGACGTTCTTCGTTCGTTCTATCATTTCCTTTCGTTGTAATTGTATTCAAATTTGTGAAAGTAAAAAAATATTCAGCTTTCATTGTTATCATCAAATTTTTGTTCTTCATCGTCTTCGTTAAAAAAAAAATTTCTAGAAAACAATGTTCTTGGTGTTCTTGAGGTAACCCGAAATTCAGCAATCAAAGAAGACTTATTATGGAGAGGTGCACCCGTACTTTTAATTCCCATTGTTACATCCAAGAGAAGGTATGTAAATTTAAAATAGATGTATGGAGTGATTTTAATATGGTGAGTACGAAAGTCATTTATGAATTGGGTATTCCTGTCAAATGAGTTTGTGATGATGAAGGGAATAGGGTGGCTAAGGAAGCACAAATTTCTTTCTCTATGGGAAGATATAAGGATGAAGTTTGGTTTCATGTAGTGTTGGCATTAAATAGACATTTGGTTCTTGGCCTACCGTGGTTAGTTGATCGCCGAGTTAAGTGTGATATTTTAAATAATTTTTCTTTTGTCAATTAAAAGAAAATCTGCCTTGTACCTTTAACATCAACGGAGTTCTATAAAAAAGAAATTATTTAGATGAGGGAGGATCTAAACGCTATCAAGGCATTGTTGAATGAAAAGATTGAAAAGGAGAGAGTTGAAAAGGAGAAACTTAAAAAAGATAGAGTTGAAAAAGAGAGGATTGAAAGAGAGGAAAGAGAAAGAATTGAGAGAGAGATGAGAGACAGGGAGAAAAGTGAGCGGAAAAAGTTGGAGAGAGGAGAATGAAAGAGAGTTCTTGGTGGTTCGAGAAAAGTTGAAAATGTTGCATGTTTATGAAGATCCGTTCGATTTAAAAATTCGAACTCAATTGGCTTCTTGTTCCATCAAGCATATGATAGATGATCAAGGGCTTAAGAAAGAAACACTTGAAAGAGAGAAGCATGAAGGAGGAAAAATAGAGAGAGACAAAGTGAGAAAGAGAAAATTGAGTGGGTGAAAAGTGAGAAAAATAAAAGTGAGAGGGAGAAAAGTGAGAGAAAAAAAAAATAGGGAGAAAAAGAAAGTGAGAGTTTTATTTTATATACTAACGAAATTCACATTATTTCCTCTAGCTTTGTTCTATCTATCTCACAGGAATATACAGATGAGACGCATGTTTGTTTGATCAAATTCATAATGACGTTCCCTTACCTCATTCAATCTAAGCAAGGTGACGATTTGAGGACGAATCGCTTTCAAGAAGAGGGGAATGATGAGAATCATGACCTAACATCTAAGGCTATAAATCAAGCCCCAATCCACATTATCAATTGAAGAGAATGCTTTGGACAAGATTCTCGTGATCGTGACCCGTTGGGCATAAATGAAGGAAACACAAAAAAATAAATAAACTGCTACAAGTCAGAATTTTTTGTCAACTTCGACAGAGTGCCCAGGACATTATATAGATCAAAAATTGGTGTATAATATATGATTGGAAAGCCCTGAAAATCTAGTTTCCAACCCATCAAATGAATCTCAATTAATAAGCCTTGGTGAAGGGTAAAATTATATTGGAGAAAGAAAATTTTGTTCCATCAAGACTTAGTTATAAAAAAAATTATAAATTTTTTTTAAACCTAATAATATTACAAAAATTATTGTCTTCAAAATAATTGTTCAACCGCGGGTAAAAGAGATTCAAATCGCCTGTCCCAAGTAGAAGTAGGTGTCCGATTGCCTGTCAAAGCCCTATTATTTATGTACCATGTAAACCTTCTGTCATAAGTTAACCAAAACTCAGACAAATTATTTGGGTCCAAAATAATCAATAAAATAAAAGTATAAATGATTGACCTTTATGAATACCACCTACTCAGATTTGCTACATCTGACTTATCAATTCTTCATTTTGATTTCTCTCCCACCTACATTATTTTTAGGGCTATCATAATCAATTCTTTACTGACTTCATTTTGGGTTCGAATTTTTTTGTAATAATTAAATAAAAGAGATAATTGCAAAATAAATCATGTCTTAATTTTAAGATTTTAATTTAAATCATGTAATTTTTTTGTGTCCATAGTTAAACTTCCATCTTTTTTTTTTTAATCAAAACATTCAGTTAACATGGTGTCAACTGTACTAAGAGTTTGCTGATTTGGCCACCTACGTGGATAATTGCGGGATATTTGCAACTAACTGCCTATTTCCCACCAAAATTATTTTGAAAAAAAACTTAAACTATTTTACAATTTTAAAAAAATAAAAAATAAAAACCTAGGAATAATATAACGAAATCTTATAAAATCTGTTTCAAAATAAACCTTATACAATTATTATATTTTCATAATAAGCCCTTAATTGTTGCAGAATATGGGTATTTATATACATATTTCATCCACACACATAAAAATCCAACTTCTCATAATCTATTCCTTTTTTCTTTTTTTTTTTTCATTTTAATCATCGTGAATAGAGAAATTCGGTGCCATTGTTGAAGGATGTCTATGATGCAGACATCATAGATCGATCAAAATTCAGAAGGGAGGTTCTTAGGTTGTGAAAGATATGAAGTAAGTTATTATTATTATTTTCCTTTTTTGTGATTATTCATTTTCTAAAAAATTAATTTTATTTAAAATTTTTGTTTTGCTCTTGCAGTCAGAAGGTGGTTGTGGGGAAAAAGTGTAAGATTTTTTTACACAACATGCTCTAAGAGATGTTATAGCACCCCAGTAAATTTGATATATCAATGGTGTATGATGATTTTTGGAACTCAAACTTATCGTACATTACATTATGGCAGGCTTGTATGGTAATCAACATGATTTTGAGTTTTGATTATTGCATCTATTACATTGTATTTGTGTTTATTGATGATAATTATATGAGGATTGCATACATTAAAGAGAGACATACTCTTTATATTTGTTGATAATTTTAACATGATTACATAATCAAAAAAAGAAAATTTTCATTCATTTTCACTAGGCAAAATAATATACATAAGGGTTTTGTTACATAATCAAAATAAGAAACATTCCATTCAAGAACAAACAAAAACTTAAAATAAAATTAATTTTCTAGAAAATTAATAATCACAAAGAAAATAATAATAATAAGTTACCACATATCTTTTACAACCTAAAGACGTCCTTCCTGGATTTTAATCGGTCCATAATTGGATTGTGAGAAGTTGGATTTTGTTTTTGGTGTGGATGAAATAGGTATATAAATACCCATATTTTGCAGCAATCCAAGGTTTGCTATGAAAATATAATAATTCTACAAGATTTATTTTGAAACAGATTTTATAAGATTTCGTTATATTCCAAGTTTTTTTTTTTTGAAATTGTAAAATAGTTTAAGGTTTTTTTTTGAAATAATTTTGGCGGGAAATAGGCAGTTGGTTGCAAATATCCCGTCATTATCCACATAGGTGCCACGTTGGTGGCTAAATCAGCAAACCGTTTGTGCAACTAACACCATGTTAACAGAATGTTTTGATTTAAAAAAAAAAAAAATTGGAGGTTTAATTGGTCGAAAAAAAATACATGTTTAAATTAAAATCTCAAAACTAGGACATGATTTATTTTGCAATTATCTCTTAAATAAAAAGTAAAATAGAATTTTGGTGGGAACAAAGAAAGAGAAAGTCCAAAATTATTAAATTGCTAAAAAACAATAGAATCTTAATTTTCAACCAATGTAGTTTTCAGTACCAAGTAATAAGTGTCGTATATAAATATGTTGGTAAAATAATACTCCCTCATTTTCATACAAAGAGTTTATGTTTAAAAAGTTTAATTATTAAAAGATATATTAGTGTCATTGAATTTGGTCATAATTACAAAAATACTTAAGCACAACCAAAATTATTACAACACAAGTGGAGGATAAAAATGAAAAATTATGAAAATTATAAATATAATTTTTTTTAAAAGTGGAGTTTTTTAAGTGAAATATCTCAAATAATATAATGAACTCTTTGTTTGAAACACAACTTGATTGAAATTTGAAGTGTTAATGTTATGACTAAAAATAGACATAATACTTTGTATTTGTAGTATGAAAAAATACAAATGGTATTAATTTTTAAATTGTTGCGTTATTAGTTGATGCGGTGTCAGAAGCGTATGCAATTGCTGAACCCCCCAAAAAATTAAACTTTTTATTATTGGACCGACTCTATATCAACATTTTAAAGACCTTTCATTAGTTTACTTTAGGGTTTCTTCACAAATGGCCCGATTAAATACTTCAATATCTTATTTGGTCTAATTTATTCCAAAACAATTTATATGACCTCTTTTTATTTGAAAATCCCAAAATACCCTCTTTTTTTGAATGACTCAAACATAGTTTAAACGATTCACGGAGTCGTTTAAACGATAAACAGATTCGTTTAAACGATTCACGGATTCGTTTAAACGATTAACGGATTCGTTTAAACGATTCATAGGATTGTTTAACCGATTCAAAGGGAGATGATGAGAGGAAGACGGAGGAAGACAAAGATAGAGTTTCATGGTAGTAGATGGGAGGAAGACGGAGGAAGACTTACAAGATCCATGGCAGTAGAGGGAGACGATGTGGTCGGAGACGGAGGAAGACGGCGACGATGTCGTTAGAGATGGGAGGGGGAGACGACGAAGATGGGAGGAAGATGGTTGTAGTTTGGAGATTTGAGAGAGAGTGAGACTGAGTTAGGTTTTAAGGGCTTTGGGGTATTATAGGAAGTCTGTGTTAATTTTTAGTCAAAGGCCATATAAGTTGTTTTATCGGGTCAAAAGGTTGTACTTGATATATACCACTTTACTTTTAGTGCATCCACAATAATAACCCTCTATATCACACTCTAAACACCTTATTTTATGTTCCAGTTTTACTTTTTCAACACTTTAAAAAAAATTTACTCCAACAAGCACCCTCTATACGACCCTCTAAAAATTTAATCTCTCTCATCTCATCAACTAACAAACCTAAACCACCATTATATTTTTCCTCTTTTATTTATATTTTTTCACCACAATTAAAATAAAATATTTTAAATTTTAAATTTTATATACTATGAAAAATATATTGTACTATCTCTCTCCCTAAATTATTGTCATGTTTGACTCGACACACGGATTAAAAAAAATAATTGACTTGATTATTAATATTGGTATAATGTGTAGTTTCTTTTAATGTCATGTGTATATGGCTCATAATTAAAGTAGAGAGAAAAATAAGGGTAAAATGGTAAAAATAATCTCTTAAAAAAGAAAGTTTTAAACAAGATAATTATTTAGGAACGGATAAAAAAAAGACAATAATTTAGGGACGGAAAGAGTATATTTTAATAATTTTTATTCTAAAATATTAAACAAAAGTATATTGTACTTAAATAAAGTAAGAAAAATATAGAGAATTTAAGTCACTATTTATTTTAAAACTCACTCTATATTTAAAGGGTGATTTAATTAATTTTAAGATAGATAGTAAACTAGAGGGACCACATAAAATTATGGGTGAGTAAAACACTCTAAAATTGCGTTTAAAGGGTAAAGGGAGAGCACCATGTCCAGGTAGTACTCTAAAATTGCTAGACATTTTTTCCTTAAAATACTAGGAGTTGACAGCTATAAAAGAATGGTGCTATATACCAACCCCTATTCTTACTAAATATCACTGTTCTACCCCTTCTTCTTACTAAATATCACTGTCTAATAGAAGGTCTAGGCGCTCGCCTACTCCTAGGCTCCACTTAGACACCACCCAGGTTCCTAAAAATTGAGCGCCTAGGTGTTCAGCCCAATAATTATTTTTATTTTTTATTTTTAAAAATCTTTGACCCATAGTGACATCATTTTAGGTCATTTTAATATATAAAAAATTAATTTAAATTATTTGGTCATATTTATATTGTTGTAGCATGTGTTATGAACTTATGTTATATTGAGTTATTTATTATTATTGTGTTGTTTTAAACTTTAAAATTATATTTAGATTATTTGTCTATTTGGTGATATTTACTATTAGTATATTTGAAAGTTTAATGCTTGTTAATTAGGTTATATTAAGAAAAAAGTCAATAATCAGGATAATTATATTTTTCTTGTCCCCGCCTAGTCCTCCTAGGCACTAGGCTGGCGCCTAACACCCGTCTAGCAATTTTTAAAACACTGCTAAATACAACCTCTTTCTTGTGTAGAAACAAAACTGCCCTTCAAGCCTTTAAAAAAAATTTACACTCAAATTCCTCATACTTTCTCATTCATGAATGCCACCGGTAGGGGGCGGCAAGAGTGTTAGTCAGTGCCGCTCCCATTCAGCAGCACTGATTTTCACACAAAAAGAAAAAAATTTAAACACACATGTCAATTATACCCAAAAAAAATTTGGTTGATTCATGAGACCCAAAAAAATAATTAAAAATAATCGTAAAATAGTCATCTCTTTGAACCCCAATCGTCGTGAAATTGGTAGTTATTATACAAAGCTAAACTACAGAGAGAAAGAAAAGATAGACAGTAGATAGATATAGAGAGAGTAAAATTATCGGTATTGCAACAGAGAAAAAAATGAATATTTACTAAAAATAGAAGGGGGCACTATAAAAAGAGAAAATAGAGGAGAATGTTTTATAAAAAATGAGGATGTTTTAAAAATTTGCCATAAAAAAGGGGCGGTTGATAAGAGACGCTAAACGCAGCCCCTACTATGCACTAAAAAAAAAGTTCATGTGTCAGCACTAGCGCATTTCTCTCTCTTTGTCATGCGCATGTCCTGAGATCCTCAAGATATGCGCATCCCTTCCCCCTATGCGCTAAAAAAAAAAAAACATGTGCATGGTATAATTTTTGCGGATAGCAAAACATGGGGTAGTTTAAGAGGCTTGATTCAGTCTGACATTTGTGTCCGCAAGTCGCACTTGCACATGAGTTCGCTGGTGTGAACCTCAAATTGAACCGGAATTTGCACCCCTGCAGGCGTGCCCGTGAGAGAAAGCCTCTATGCTATATAAGCTTTCTCCATATAAGAAAAAAGCTTGTATATAAAGTAATTTTATTTTTGCTTCCTTTCCAATGTGAAATAAACTCACTTATTTAATTTTAATCCACTTACTTTAAGCATTAATATTTTTATCATTCAAGCATTATTTTAGATAAATAAATATACAATTTTGATGTTTACATGAAATAGAACACATTTTTATAATAAAAAGATAAAAATAAGTTAGTAATTTTACAAAGAAGAAGAGTGCATTTAGCACATAAGAAAAAATGCGCTTAACGCTTGCTGCGGATATTTAGTAAAAGGAGGAGAGGGGAAGAGGCGCTATTTGACGCCTATGGTAATTAAACAATGTGATCTCTAGACTAAGTAATCATTGTCGACTAGAATTTTGTGTATTGTTTCTAGGCCTGGCATTCTATTCCATTCAAATCCAACCCTAGCTTCAGAAATCTATATACATATTCATATTTAAAATTATATACATACATATATATATATATATATATATATTTAAAGATGACTTTTCATTCTAAAGTTATTACCTAATAACTATACTTAGTAATAATATGTTTAATAATAGATATTACTATTAGGTAATATATTCTTCTAAAAGAAAATAAAATAATGTTATCACTAGAATTTGAACTCACATTTTTTAATTATAAATATACACCATAAATTAACTCAACCAATTATATTATATGTAATAATTTTTTAAAATATTACATTATTATATAAGTCATTTTATAATTTAAACCAACTAATTTTTATTTTTATAAATGTTATGCTCTCCATGTCAAATTATGGGTATCATATTCTTATTTATTACGTCCTAAAATAATGTTTATAATATGTGATACATAAACAAAATTTGAAATTATTTCATTCAAAATTGTTGCTTTTTTTGTGCTATTTGTGTAAGTTTCTTTTTCACACGACATTGTATAAAAAATATGTAAATATATAATCCAACTAAACATTTTCTAATTATTGAATGATCTTTAAAATCATTTTAAGAATATAATTATATTTAACACTTAAACAATTCTCCTTTTTCTTAGAAAAAATGTTATCTTTCTTTAATATGTCCCAAAGAAATTATTTTATTTTTAATTTTATTAAAAATATTCAAATATATGTCTAAAATATCTTTATTAAGTGCAAGATAGAAAAAAAAAGAAACCAAACAATTTAATATCATTAAAGGATACTTAAAAATAAAAAATAATTAGAAACGAAAATACATATATTGACCACCAATAAAAATACTTATTCGAAATGAAAATAGTATAATAAATGGACACTAATTTACATATATTGACAATACTTAACTTTTGTCGACATTAAGTTAACAAACGCCGATATTGAATAATGATAATTTTTCAAAAATATTTTTAAAATGTATCAATTAATCTCAAAATTAAATTAAATTCGTGCGAGTACGGGCTCAATAACTAGGTACAATAAATCTTTATGGATCAATTTGATCTGAATCAATAAGGATACTTCTATAATATCAAAGAAAATAAAAAGAGTAATACCTAAAGGCTAAAGTATCCTTTATTGAAAATTACACACTTTTTCATGAGCAATAAATATGCAAAGGGTGAAATGTCTTTTTCAATTGATGTTAAGAAGAAATAAATGTTTTTCATGAAATATAGAGAGCAATAAATTCTTTTGAGCTAAATCAAATTGATCAATTTAACACTATTCTAGTCTCTAGAAATTATTTTGGGTCACTTCTGCCAATGTTTAGAATTTGTTTTTCCTTGCAAGATTTAAAAGTTTTTAGTTTTTAGTTTTTGTCCTTCTCTCTTTTGGCCTCTCTGGTTTCTCTTATCTTTTTCTTACTTTTTTTTTTTTTTCAATCATTACAAAACAAAATTTTCAAATTCAACCTCTAATTCCCCATGTCCAAATATACCCTTAGGGACTTTGATTTTAGTTGTGACTATTGGAAAATAGTATAAATGTGAAGGAAATTATACAACATGCGACATGATTTTCTTAGTGATTCATTTGTTTAAATGGCAATAATGATTGTGAAAATGTGTTCTAATTCGTAAGAATATCGAAATATTATATTTATTTTGTCTAAATTAGAATTTGAATGAATGAGATATGAAGGTTTAAAGTATAATTTTGAAAATGAGTTTGTCCTACATTGAAAATTTAATAAAGACTTGGCTAGTTTATATACAAACTCATTTCTAGTAAAGACTTAGCTTGTATGACATAGATGCTTTCTTTTATGTGCCCGTAGGGAAGTGCAAATCTTGGGATCGTCGAGGCACAAGCCACTGGACTCTAACACGAATCTCGAACCAAATTAAGCTAATCTTAGGATTATCGAGGCTCGAGCAACTGGACTCATGTGCGGACACGAATGTCGAACCAAATTGAGTCACTTAGTCTAGCCCAAGTTTTGTTAATTTTTCTTTTTGAATTCGTAATTACTGATCCAGCCTTAATGTTTTGATTAATTTTTCTTTTTGAATTCATAATTACTGTGATTTGATTTCAAAGTGTAACTACAAAATCAATTCAACATTAATGTTGTGATTATATGTGTTAATCAATAAACACAAATGTTTTTGATGCTGGCCTATAAATTCAGTTCACTTTCACATTCTCAACACACGTAATTTCTCCAGAGCAATCTCGTATCTGCATTTGCATTTTGTTCATCTTCTTCCTTTGGCCTCTGAGTCGTTGGTGATATTATCCGAGCACATATTCAGTTCGCCGGAATCCTTAAGCGCTGAGGTTTGTCCGGTTCTTCATTGTATCCTAGGAGATAAACATCCAAAAAACTCTCTTAAGCACATACGGGAGGGATGAATCTATTTTAAGAAAATTGTGTTCTGCACATGTCTCGGTTTGTCATCAGCAGTCTTCCATGAGCAGCCTCATGGCCGACCCAGCTGCAAGGAAAATGAGGCCAGACCTTGGGCCCCCAAAATTTGTGTAATTTTTTGGGCCCCAAAATTGTGGGATCTAACTGTAAATTACCCAAGGATGAGGGGCCTCACTGAAAAGTTAGTTGTTCATCCCTTATTCCCTTTAGACAGCACACACCAGGAAAGAAAAAAAAACCCTCCCAAGTCCCACCCAACGCACGCCGCACACACACACACGCACGAAATTTGTGATTTAGATGTGGATTTGGGCACAAAGTTTAAAGAGATCGTTGATTGAAGCTAGCTTTTTAAAGAATTTTCGGTAATAAGCACACTATCTCTTCCCTCTATATTTTATCCGAAATTAGGGCTTTTGATTCGGGATTAAATAATTTATTTAAGTAATAAATTTGTATAGGAAAACAACATTTGGAGCTTTGGTTGAACTTATCTTGAAACAATTTGAAGGTAATATCAGATTTGATCGGTCCATATAACAAGCAGGGATCCTTTAAAAACTTAGGAACAATTAATCTCTTTCCTATCTTAGCAAGATTATGAATCAATAAGAAAGAACATACATAAAAGATGGCAAACATATGACTTATGCATTCGGATCGTGCAATTCATCATACCCTGATAATCTAACAGTTGTAATTACCTACACGCAAAGACAACACAAGAAGATTCGATAAAAATACTTTTATGAATGACTAGAACTATTGAACTGAATAAGAACTATATTACGGCATAAATCTTTGATACAGAGTTACCTCCAATTCCTAGACAATGAGGTTAGTTCCTCATGATCGAAACAAAAACCAAAATTAATTGATAATCCATCCTTGAATTCTTGAACGAAGAGGTTAAGAAAAGATTACAAGTAATCCCCAAACTGTCTTTTTCTCTCTCAGAAGTCCCCCTTAATTTACCCAACAAAAGCTGTGTTTTTTACCCAACAAAAGCTGTTTTTATAATAAGTCTTCCTTTGCTGAAACAAAATAGGGCAACAAAATATACGACTCTATGCGGCCGCTTAATGCGTCCGCATAGCTTATCGCAAAACAATACGGCTGCCTTGCGCGAGCTCGCATCCAAATCTTCAACATTCTAGAATCGTAATTAATGCGTCCGCATGGTTTCAGATTAGTAACTTCCCTTTTTGCACTTTAAACCTCGAAGATTCTCGCAATAGCACCGGAGACTTCCGAATTTCATAACTATCTCCTCCAATCCACGAAACTTCAAAAATACACTAACAACCCAAATTAGATAATAAAACTCGAGAATTAGCTAAATCTAAGCCGGAAAAATACTCTACGGATGAGTATAAAACTCATCCATCAAGGGGAAATAAGGAGAAGGTTTATGAAGAATGTAATGGAAATTTCTTAAGTATGATTGAAATGATTGCATAGTTTGATCCTGTAATGCAAGAACACTTACAGCGTTTTCAAAACAAGGAAATTCAATATCACTACCTTAGCTAGAAAATTCAAAACGAATTGATTCAGTTGTTTGCTGATGAGGTGAAAAGTGCAATCATTGAAAAGATAAAAAAGGCAAAATACTTCTCAGTTATACATGATTGTACACCTGATGTAAGTCATGAAGAACAAATGTCTTTAGTCATTCATTGTGTAAATGATATTGATTTCCCCATTAAAGTTTCAGAGTATTTCTTAGGATTTATAAAAATTGATGATATAACGGGAATGAGGATCTTTTCATCTCTTTTAGGATTGAACATTGAAGACATCCGAAGGCAAGGTTATGATAATGGTGCTAATATGAAAGGGCATCGCAAAGGTGTACGAAGTAGATTGCTTAGCATTATGCTACAAACTAGAAGGGCCTCGTCCGATATTACCGGCCTTGAGCCCGAATTTCACAGGGCCGGCCCTGAGCAGCCTTGCAAAGTATCAGCAGCTTCTTCACATAAACAATTATTACATGTACATCAGCAACTTCTAGTCATTCCATTATTCAACTGACTTACTAAGCAGTAACAAATTAAAATTTGTATCTGAAATTGTATCTATTTCCGATACATATTTCTATCATTGACTTTCTCTCATTGAGTCCACCAGCTTCTCTCTTTCTTTCTCTTACTTTTTCTTCAAATCTAAACTCCAAACATAACCCCTTATTAATCACCATGCGAAACACACTCTTAGGCTATTAAGTCAAATTTTCAAAAGAATTGATAACAAATATATTGGGAAAAAAATTAAGTAAATACACTATACTGCTTCCTTTTCTTTCTTTCTTTCTTTCTTTCTTTTTTTTTTTTTTTGAGATTTTTCTTGAAAAATAAATACACTATACTACAAGGGGTTACTATTTAGTAATATTTCTATTTTAATATAACAATATACCTCTTTCATCTCTAAATCTTTATTTCAAAAACATTTGTATCTAAATGAGTAATAATTTTCCAAAAAGTCGTCTATTTATATAGCTAAATGTACAAATATAGGTTTACATGTCTTTCAAATTCATTACTAGCTTACATGTAAGTCAATACTCTCTCTGTTTCAGGTAAAGAGTTCATTATATTATTTTGGATTGTTTCGCTTAAAGAGTCCACATTCAAAAAATTATGCTTATAATTTTCATAATCTTTCATCTTTACCCTTCACTTGTGTTATAATCATCTTGTTTGTGCTTATGTATTTTTGAAATTATGACCAAATCCAATAACATTAATATATCCCTAATTAATAATTAGACTTTTCAAACGTGGACTCTTTGGGTGAAACAGATGGAGTATATAATTTATAAATTTATTCATAAATTTTGATAAATATTGCCCCATTCCTCCCTAAATATTAGTCCCCAATTAACATTCCACTAAGTAACTCTTTCAATTTCGTGCAAATCTAAGGAAAATACTCTAGGGAGTATTTATTCCGTGCATTCTAAACTTGTAAATTGTAATATATACATTTATGACCCAAAAAAGGAAAAACTTATTTGGTTTGAGTTTTCTTTGTAGTTAGATTATAGTAAGTATACTTAAACTTTAGAGAAATAAAAATGTATTTTATAGTAATTATACTTACTCAATGGCGGATTTAGAAAAATATTTCGGGATCACAAATTTTAACTA
Source organism: Platycodon grandiflorus (assembly GCA_016624345.1). Taxonomy (NCBI): domain Eukaryota; kingdom Viridiplantae; phylum Streptophyta; class Magnoliopsida; order Asterales; family Campanulaceae; genus Platycodon; species Platycodon grandiflorus. The sequence continues at coordinate 58,105,571 of CM028361.1, read as the reverse complement.
TTACATAAAAAGCTTAGAAATTACAATTGTCATCTATGTGTTTTTATAAAAAGTTTATAAATCACAATTTGAGTGGGGCCCCTTTCCAAAACAACGCCACCGTTTTGTAAGATAAAATAAAAATTCTCTTCAGTAGGGTCCTGTGCCCCCCCTCACCTCATAACTTGCGTCCACACCTATACTTAGTATACTTACTACTGTATTGTTTTGAGAGCTTGAAACTTCAGTGTGTATGAGAAATGAGAGATGAAGATGACGATCGTGTACATGGGAAAAAATGAAGGGGGGATTTATTGGTGAGAAAATGAGTATATAAAAAAAAAAAAAAAAGACCAAAAATGGTCATGTGACTGTTTCTAATCTGATCAAATATGGCTCCATTTTCTGATCAAATCTGGCTCATTAGATGAAATCTGGATATAATGGTATAGTTTGTTGTCTTTTGTAATTTGATCTCCGTCTATGTATTGCATAAATACATCTTAGGTTTCTTGAGAAGTGATGCAGTTGTAAATCTGTTTGTAGATGTTGTTGTCTAGAGCGATTGATAAGATGTGTACTGCTCTAGCGTCTAATACCTCAGTCGCCTTATCATCATTAGTCCATTCAGCTCTTGGCTTTAGTACGTATTTATTGACAGAGGTGATCTTTGGGTTCTCCATATCATCTGCATCATCAGATTTTTTAACAATAGTTTTAGTATTTACTTTCATTGGATAGATAGGACCACCCAACACACATTCCATTAGTCGTTTATCAATATTGTTCATATATCTAGTGATTCTTTCTTTCCAGATGTCAAAATTATCCTTGTCAAATATGGGAACCTAAGCCATGTTGAGAGTTTGGAAAACTTTTGAGTTTGTCATAGATCAAACTTTCAAGTGGTTAAACTTGAAAATATATTTTTCAAAAAATAATGGCTTTGATACCAATTATAGGTCCACTTAGGCAACTGATAAGGCTAGAGCGCGGGAGGGGGGGGGGTAAATAGCCTTATAAAATTCATTCTAGAATTTTTAAAACCTTTGTAAAAATATGGCAGTGGAAAAGTAGGTTTTAAAAGTTCAGTCAACTAATCAATTGGGAAGATCAGTTGATAAATGGGAAAATTATATTTTTGACCAACGTACTAATTGGGGATTCCTAATTTTACCAACGTACTTTCATTAACCCAAATGTGACCAACGTACTATCAATTTTGTACCAATGTCGACCCTGCCGTTAAACTTCCATCCAAAAAAATAACGGGCATGTTTACACTAACGGTAAAGGGTTCAAAATGAAACTTCTGGAAAATAGACCCGATCCACCGCTACAGAATCCGAATCTTAGCCCCGACATCACCTAAAATCCGAAGCTCAACCCGGTCATTCAACGAAGCATCCCGAATCAAATCAGCAGCATCCGCCACAACAAATTGACCCGATCCACCGCTACTGCTGCGCCGCCTCACGCTATGGCCGGGTAAAACCAGAACCGTACCCCTCCCCAACGGAATCCCCGGTACATAACAAGAAACTGGACTTGCCATACTTGATCCCAACCTTATTATCATTGGCCGCAGTGAAAAGCATACGAATATTGAGTGAAACGGAGGCGGAGGTCGGGGTAGAAGGTGTGGGATTGGATGTGATGCCCATGTACTGTACGACTTGTTGGAGGTCGAATTGGGGTTTCTTGGGCTTGACGGCGAGCACGATGACTAGGACTAGGACAAGTATGAGGAGGGCGATGAAGGAGAAGAGGAGGAAGAGGCAGCAGCAGCAGCCTTTGAATAAGGCAGAAGAGGAAGAAGAGGGTGGGTAGTAGTGTTGGTAGTTGTGGTGATTTGGTGGTGGACCCTCTATTTTTCACAAGTTTCATTTTGAACACTTTACCGTTAGTGTAAACATGCCTGTTATTTTTTTGGATGAAAGTTTAACGGCAGGGTCGACATTGGCACAAAATTGATAGTACGTTGGTCACATTTGGGTTAATGAAAGTACGTTGGTAAAATCAGGAATCCCCAATTAGTACGTTGGTCAAAAATATAATTTTCCCTTGATAAATCAACTTATAAAACAACTTTGATGATTTGAATGATGTATGTTACTTGACTGACTGAAGTCTTAAGTAATTTGACAATGTTTAAAGCTTTGGTCAGTTGGTCAAAGAAAGCAAGTAGAGAAAAATAGATGAATATAAGATGTAGAGTGATTCACAGTATCAAGACTACTAAGTCCACTATCAAATTGGTCAAACTTGAATTTTAAAGTGCATTAATATTAATAATCCTAGTTGATCACTAATATATCAGTGTACAATAAGACCAGTGAATATGGAGATTAAATGTTCAACAGAAACAAATCAATTTCATGTGTTACAATCAAAGATCCCTAAAAAATTAAGTAGTTGGGAGGGATGCTTTATAATGATTGAACTAATAAAGACAAATACAAAGAGAAGAGAATAAACAATAAAAGCTCTTGATTTGCTCTTTAATGTAGAAACTCAAGTATTCTTGAAGTGTTATAAATGCTTTGAATGCTTGAGAGCTTCGAATAATTGGGTTGAGTTCTTCATGGTCCTTCTGTGGCTTTATAAAGGCAGAGATGAGCTTGTGGCCATTGGAAGCTTTTGACTTTGCAATAAATATTCTGCAAACGTCTTAGTCAAATAGGCGAAGAACTCTCCTCAAGCTTTGAGCTATCATACAAGAAGTAAGTATGAGCTGTCTTGTCATTCTGAAATACATAGTAAAGTTTAGAACGGAAAGTGTGTCAAAAAACATTAAACATAATACATGCTTGTATTGTTTTTTTTTTTTTAAAAACAGGGACGGCACCCTGCAAATTTTATTAATAAAAGAAAAGAGCTACAAACGAGAGGGGGACAACCAGCCTTGCCCTAAAAACAGGGAAGACAGAGGAGCCTGACCTCTAAACAGAAATACAAAGCAAAAGCCAAAAAATTACTTTCTAAAACTATACAAACCTTACTCATCATGACCTAAAGCCTGCCAAACTCTAATAGGAAGAGAACCTTTAGAAGAAAAGGTAATAGCCGTTTTGTGAGAATAAGCATGAGCCGCCAGCCGATCAGCAACATGATTCACTTCTCTGAAAGCATGATGTAACGGAAAATCTCCTAACAAAGCTTTGCATAACTTGATATCGTAAGCACAAGACCATGGGATACCAAACTTACCAGAGATACTCATAACTGCCACAAGAGAATCTGATTCCACTTCAACTGAATCTAAATTAAGCTGACGACAAAGCTATAAACCATCTCGAAGAGCCAAAATCTCAGCACCCATATTAGTGCCTGGACCATAAAAGTTAGAGAATGCTCGCACCATCTTACCCTGACTATCCCGAATGATGCCACCCCCTGAGCAATAGCCACCAACAGCTGAACCATTAGTATTCAATTTAAACATAACTGAAGCCGGGGGAACCCAGCGAAGCCAATTACCTCTATGAAAAGGAACATCTATAATCTGAAGGCCCAAGGTCTGTATGGCAATTGAACCCAAACTATCCATAGAGTTTTTGGGGCGATAAACCATCAACATGTCTTGCAACTCATGAACCACGTTACGAAATATGTTCCCAACATTCATAGGAACATTATCATAAATAGCTTTACATCTAGCTTTCCATATCTCCCAACAAGTGAAAACCATGACCCCAATCAAACAAGCCCCAAGTTGATTACGGACCGATGCGGATGGAAACATAAGTACTTACTTTGTTAAATATTGTAGCAAATCTCGACCAAAGCTGGATTGCAATCTCAGAATGTATGAACAAATGAACCAAAGATTCACAAGCCGGATGGTTAATGCAACAAACACACTTTGATGTAATAAAAACATGCCAACGACGTAATGCCATATCAACCGGAAGAGCCCCATGAAAAAATTTCCACATAAAACCACTTACCCTTAGAGGTAACCACGGCTGCCAAATCTTCTTAGTCCAAGACAACTGAGGAGAAGTCACTCGAAAATCATTCCAGAACGCTGCCACAGAGAAGTCCCCTGACTTCGTGAGACAACAGACCAATCTGTCCTCCAAACTGTCATCAAGAACCACCTTCTCCACAGCTATGCGCATTCTGTCAGGAACCCATTCCAGCAACTCCGGAAGCTGAGCCATGACATCCCGAACTGAAAGCCTAATGTCCACGGGTTGAGGACCAACCAGCACTTCACCGCACCAGTTCTCACTCCAGAAAGAAACATCGCCACGGCCAAGAACCCACTGGCAAGACCGCTGCACTCGCGACATTTGCAGCATCACAGCCTTCCAAATGTGAGAGGCCGAAGTAGGCTGATCAAAATCGAACCCATTACCATATTTAGAGCCAGCATAAACTGCCCATAAGCTTTTACCTTGAAGTACAGACCAAGCTAACTTAGCATGCAAAGATTCCATGACTTGAGATAAGTCAAAGACATATTCATAAGCTTTTACCTTGTATTGTTAAAACACGCAAAGTACTGACACATATTCAAAAGATGGCTACGAAAGCTTATCAAGGAAGCTTCCACTAAAGATTAGTAGATTTACATAAGAGATAAGTCAAAGACATTATCAGTCTACTGATTTATGCCAATATTCAGTTGATTGAAAATATTGAAGTCATTATTAGTCACTGATTCAAGGTGGAATCAGTCGACTGACTTATAGAAATAAGTTAGTCATCAGCTGACTTAAGTTATTAAGTTGGCTAGCATATTTTGTAATTCGAAATAAGTTAGAATGATTTTAAGTAAATCATTGAAGGACCAACAATTATGATTTTACTTATTCTTGATTTCGGTATTGAAATAAGTTTCATTAGGTTTTGGACTTTTACTATTGGGATCGCTTTTGTGTTTTTCTCGATTTTATGTTCTTCTAATGATGATTTTGATTTTGTTAATATGAAAGATTTAAATACGTGTTATTCGGCGGTGGAATACCTGCAACGCAAGGAGAGTGGACAGATTGATGAGTGTGGATTTGGTTATTGTTGGTAAATATTTAAAATTTCTCACACTTACTTTCATCTTTCTTCTAATTAACAACGGTAAAATATTGGTTTGTTAACTAGGATTCAAATCTTCTATCTCACCTCCTGTCACACTCACAATCTCATTAGCCCTACACGTGTTCTTATTATTTTATCCGACCTTCTTTTTATAAGAACATGCGTAGAGCAAAGTTTCAATGGAACAAGGGCGTGACAAAGGTGGGATAGAGGATTTCAAACCACTGGAACAAGATGGTGGAATGAGAAGACGAACCCAAATGACTCCTATTGTCGTCACCTCCAATGTCTCAAGTCCTCTGCCGGAGAATAACACACTATGAAGTCCATCAAATGTTTTAAGAAAAATAGCACATTATATATAGTAAATAACTCAGCATAAATATAATACAGAGAAATTAATTTGTGGGACAATGTCACGAGTACTCCTTATACTTTGCACTTTTTTGTCAATAGTCTCTATACGCAGACATTGCACACGGTCTAAGTACGACATTTTTTTGCATGTTGATGGTCTTTAAGAATAATGTTGTTAGATGCTAAGTCGTTAAGTAATTTTGGGAGGGTAAAAGTGCAAAAATGCTTAATGTAGTCCCTAAACTTCTTATTTTAAAAGACATAGGGTTAGATTGTTATTTTTAAATTTAAAATATCAAATTCATTTGATTTTTAATATTTCTCTTTGAAAGAAACAAAACATACGCAGTGATTTATTGTGAGTAGGTCTGACAATATATATATATATATATATATATATATTCATAGCATTTTAATTACTTCATCTGCTCATAAATTATTGTCATGTTCGAGTGAGTGTTTTTTAAATAAAAAATTGACGTAAATATTTTTATTTTTTTCAAAATTATAAAATACGTAATTCGTAATACTTTTCTAATACTTTGATTACATTTAAGATTTTGAAAAAAAAAAAAGAAAATATACACTAAATTTTCATTTAAAAATAGTTAGTTTGATTTAAAAAATTAAATAAAACAATAATTTAGAAACGAATGGAGTATTTCGATTAGATGAACAAGCAAAAGGTTACGCCCCAAAACTTAACATGTTACCTTCATAATTTTCGGGACATAAATTTTAAAGGGCTGCGCTAAATACAACACTTCTTTTATGCTAAATACAACACCCCCATAAAATAACTATTATGCCCTTGGTTTTTCTGAAAATTTTATATTTACAATTATAACCCTTATATTTCATTAATTATCATAAACTACCCCTTACGTCTTTTATAAATACACTTTTTGTTCTCTCACTTTCATTCTATATTCTCTCTCTAAATTCTCTTTAACTCTCTCTCTCTAAACTCTCCCTCTTTTTAAACTATCAAGCAGTTTCGAGTTTCGGGCATTTTTTTTAAAATACGGTAAGTTTTCAACACCTTTTCTGTCTATATATCTTTTTTTGCGCTTGTTATTGTATTAATTAGCATTATATGTTGATATTATTCTGATATAAATGCCAAAAAAAAAAAATTAGAAACATAGATGACCGCCCACCCCAGGCTGGTTTATCCCAAAAGCCCACCTAGACTAGGCAGCCTTAATGAACAATTCCGTTATTATTTTTTTACAATTTCACTCCATTAAGTTAAAATTTCATTAAAAAGTTAACGAATCCATTAACTTTTTAACAAAACCCTAGGAGGACCGCTCATCCCAAGCGGGCTTCAAGCCTCAGAACCGTCGCCACCAGGCGGGCCTACGCCAGACCTCCACCGCCCTTAGGCGGCTTTAATATTTTTATTATTATTTTAGTTTATTATTTCATATAAATTAATTTAAATTATTATTTTAGTTTATAAATTATTAATATATAAACTAAAATTATAAACTAAAATAGTAATTTAAATTAATTTATATGAAATTATAAAATAAAATAAAAAAATTACAATAAAGCCACCTAGGGGCGGCGGAGGTTCGGCGTAGGCCCGCCTGGTGGCGGTGATTCTGAGGCTTGAAGCCCGCCTGGGGTGGGCGCTGGGGACCGTTCTGTTAAAAAGTTAACGGACCGTTAACTTTTTAACAAAATTATAAACTTAAGGGGTAAAATTGTAAAAAAAATTAACAAAAACGTTGATGAAGACCGCCTAGTCTAGGTGGGCTTTTGGGATAAGGCTGGCTAGGGGAGGCGGTCTTGTTTAATTTTTCCAGAATTTTTTTTAATTGTAATTAATTACTAATTAAACAATATTTAGCTAAAAATTATAACTAATTAGCATATAAATTTGCAATTAAAAACCTAATTAAACATAAATTAAACTAACCCGATTTGGATCTATTTTTGAGAGATGAAGATTTGAATTGAATTTTGAGATATGAAGATGTAAATTTTTCTAGATTTTTTTGATGTAAATTTTTCCAGATCTTTTGAGTTTATGAAAGTTTATTTATAATGCAAAGGGAGGGGGTTGTTTGTAAATTCTGGAAAGTCTAGGGGGCTGCTTATAATTTACATAAATAGAGGGGGCTACTAAACAATTTTAAAACAAAGGCATTGCATTAATTTTTTAGGTTGTTGTATTTAGTATAAAAGGAATATTGTATTTAGTGCTTATATTTTTAAAATACCATTAAATCTCTAGATTAATCAGATTGTAAAGCACTTCATATTTGTAGAAACTTTAATGGATTGGAGTGTAATGGAAGTGGTCCTTAGGTTCCAGAGTGGCTGGCCACAGATGTGGTCCTCGGCTCAATCCCTTCCCACGCCTCTGGACATAAAAAAAAAAAAAAAAAAAGTGTGTAATGGAAGTCAAAGCAGTTAGTAGTTGATAAATGTAGTCAAAGTAACAAAGCAATTCTTTCTTCTAAAGTTTGAACTTTTGAAGTTGGATGGGAGCGAGAATTTAACGCACCACCATCATCATCATCATCATGTTTTGATGTGGAAAAACTGCCGTATCCTGGACCCCACATTGGAAAAGTAATTGGTCAAAATAATGACGTCACTGTATTTGCTAATTTCATTATTAACGACAAAGGGAACACATTTATACGAAAAACAACTTCACTTTCATTATTACTTATCTATCATAGACATTATTAAAAATTAAATTATTAAAAAAATGACCCTTTTCATCATTACTTTCTGTATTTGGATAAATATTTTTAATTAACGAAGCATAAAAATTAAGAAATATAATTAATATTATGTTATAAAATATATTTTGACGATACCTATAAATATTATTTGAGTTCAATTATTTTAAATAATTGAGTTTTTTTGGGATGTGTCATATTAAATAAAATTTTAAAGATACATTAGGAAGGATGATAGAGAATAGATAGATTAATTTTTTTTAATGATATTAGTTAAAACAACTCAAAATAAAAAATAGTAACATTTATCCGAAAAAGATGGAGTATTAATTTTGTCATCATTACTTTCTCTATCTGGATAAATATTTTTAATTGACGAAGCACAAAAATTAAGAAACATAATTAATATTATATTATAAAATATATTTTGACGATACTTATAAATATTATTTAATTTCAACTATTTTAAATAATTAAGTTTTTTTGGAATATGTCATATTAAATAAAATTTTAAAGATATATTAAGAAGGATAATAGGAAATAAGTAGATCAAATTTTTTTAAGAACATTAGTTAAAACATTTCAAAATAAAAAATAATAACATTTATCTGAAAAAGATGGAGTATTAATTTTGTGATCATTTTAGAAACTTCCCAAATGGGGACGGTAAAGGACGGGAAAAGAAAAAAAAAATCTCACTTAGAAAGGAAAAAAAATTCTTTTTAAATTTTAGTCCCACATACACACATAGTATAATACATACTATTTATGTTCCAAGTAAATAGTTTATTATTTTATATTGGAATATTTTACGTAAATAGTCCACTTTTAAAAATTATGTACATAATTTTAATAATTTTATAAATTTACCCTCCACATGTGACATAAACATATTAACTATACTCAAATATTTTTGTAATTATGACAAACACCAATGACACTTAAATATTCCTTAATTATTAGATTTTTCAAATGTGAACTCTTTTAGTGGATGAAGGGAGTATGAATTATTGCAATAATAAATATTTTTTAAGATTAGATAACAATTTAATTTATATCAATAACTCTCCTTTTAAAAAAAAATGGAACAGATGAGTGAAATGGTTATGGTACTCTAGCAAAATTTTAAGGGAACTCTCTCATGGTTCCATTTGATTTTCAAAGCTACTTTATCCGTTCTTCAAAAAGAGTTCAATTTTTTTTTTATTTTTTTAAAAGCATTCACTTTATAATTTTTCTTAGAAAGTTACTTTTATTATTTAATTTTTGTTTTTCTTACTACTTTAATGGTTGATCCACTTGCATATGAACTTTAAAGGAAAATACATAACATAACATTATTGTTATAAAGTCAATTAAGTTCTTAATTCGTGTATTGATTCACACAAGTTACATTTTAAGGAATGGAGGGAATTTTTTACATAAGCTTTTATCTATAGAATATTTTGTTTCGAGTAGTACTTTAATGACATTGAAACTTCTGCGTGAGTGAGCACATTTACACTTAATTTTCTTGGTTATTGAGATAAAACTTATTATTTTCGGGTTTTAAAATATACCATTAAAGCACTTGTTAGCCAAACTCCTATACAATATGTAAATTAATTCATAATTTTTAGAATTTCTCATTAGATATTAGTAAGTCTAAGAGCACAATTTAATTTTTTATTTTATTTTTGTCCTAAGAGGGTGTGGAAAAGGATCGAACTTGAGACCTCACATTTTGTGAAGTCTCAACTCTACTACTGGGTCACATTTTAAGGACATTATAACATATGTGAGGTTAAAGATGAAATGTTTATAGAGGTTATAGACATAATTTTTGAAAATAAACTCTTTAAGTGAAACGTTTTAAAATAAAATAATTGACTTTTTACATAAAACGAAGGCAATATAATATTAAAAATGCTATTAATAATAATTTTTCTAAAAATAGATAATTTTTCACATTTTGGTCAAAGTCTAATTTTACTACATCTGTTCTGACCAAAGAGCCAACTTTTTATTTTTAAAAGTCCGTGACAAAATTAAATTAAAATTTAATATACTTTAATTATATTTTTGAAAATTAAATTACATTCACTAAAAACTATATTAAGTATTAAAAATTAAAAATTTTATGACTTTATAAAAATAAATAAATTTATTTAAATCGACGGTCAAACTTTTATTAAATTAGCTTTAAAAAGAAAAAAATGAACTCTTTGTTAGAATATTTTGATTATTTTGGTTCTTTTGGGACGAAGGAAGAACGGGAGGGAGGAAATTAGTGGCGTTACTAGGGGGAAAGAGACGTCAATAAATCGGTAAAAGATCGCCGACCACACAGTCTAACTCGTTACTCCTGTCAGCTCTCCAAGATACTTAGCACAGGACTCTGTATATAAAACTTTGGCCTTTGCTGAATTTTCTCTCTCTAGGTTGGCCACAGAGAGAGAAAGAGAAAGAGAGAGAGAGAGAGAGGAACAGTGTGTGTGTGTTAGAGAGAGAGAGAGAGAGGATCTAAAATGGAGTACGAGAGGATACACAAGGTTCAGGTAATGCTGATTCATTACTGTTCCTTCATTCACAACCAAAATGAGTTTTTATTTTACTCTGCATTGCATTTATAATCAAACCCAATTGATCAAGAGATTTGGATTGCACCGTTTTCTCTCTATTTCTTGTTCATCGTATTTGGGTTTGTTAAACTTGATTGGGAACTTCAAAGATCAATGTGTGTTTTTGTTTGTGTGTGTGTGTGTTTTTTTAAGAGAGAAATTTTTGACCCAATTTGGTTTTTGGTTAGTAATTGTTTTTAATTATGCTATTTGTTTGTGGGGTTGAATGCAGACTGGGATAATATCACCAAGTAAATTGAGGATGAAGTTGATGGGGCTCATCACCAGATGAAGAAAAAGAGGGATCAAATAGTAACTCCGCAAGAACATCTCCTTCCAAGCTTGATGATTCTGAGTTTGTTAAAAACAGCTTGTTAGCCTCTACCTCTTCTGATTTTGATGACCAAGGTTTGTATTAACCTTTGCAAATTACACTGATCGCTACCTGCTCGTATTGTTACGCAACAATCGCGATTTCATTCTATGATAGTAGTTGAATGAAAGACTTTGGTAGTGAATTGGCATTTGAATGGAATAACCATTGTTGCCTACCATACAAATATTTATTGTTTCTGTGGTGTTGTATAAACTTAGCTTTATGTTTTCAGTTGCACTTGATTTGACTCAAAAAAATTTCAACCACAAGGATTAGTCCGATTGGTAGCTGGGTTTGTTCCCCAGGCTATCCCACCCGGGTTTGATTCTCCTGGATTATTGTGGCCAGCGCATTTGGGAAGTACCGAATGCATGGCCGAGCGTGGGGTGCGCCCTTGGACTCACTCCGGGAGGTAGATTAAGTTGAGGTGCACGGAAGTGGCTCGAAAGAACCGACCACGTTACTGACCAAACCAAAAAAATTAGAAAAAAAGAACAAAGAAATACCCAATTTTCAATCCAATCTTTCAACTACTTGTACTTTGATTCAGTATGTAATTAATCTAATTAAAGATACAACAGAAGTACCTCAGGCTTATTATTGCATGAATTAAATGTTCTGGTTTAGAAAATACAGGCAAGTAAGCCAGCTAAATGCCTATTGATGTCTATATCATCTTGAAATTTTGCATCATTGATGAACATAACTTGAGTCCAAAATTTCCTTGTTTACCCCATGTATGGCCATCCGGTCCCACAACTGACCGCTTGAGCAATTTTTGTTAACTTAAGCTAAACAAGTCCATATTCTAATTGATCATAGCATATCAGAGTAGCATTATAGCATTACTTGATATAGTTTAATTGGGTTCAAGTTTAAAACTATTTTGATAACCTGTACAAGAAATTATGCTACTAAGTTTGGATCTGAAATTGTTCTGTAACTTTACTTGCAGTCTCAAGTATGGAAGTTTCATCAATGAAATTATTGGGAAATGCAGTGTCAGATGCCAGTGAAGTTGATCAGGGTTCTTGCCTGACACGGGAGCATGGGAATGCAAACCGGGTCAAAATCCAGCAATTTTCAAAAACTGATGGCGTTTACTCCAACTCGAGTTCTGTTCACCCAGTGAGAACGTTGGATGATGAAAATCTTGATTATGATAGTAATGCAAGTTCTTCCAGCTTTGAGTTTCATAAAGGGGAGAGATCAGCGAACAACCCAATCTCAAAATCTCTTCTGAGACCTATGTCTTCAAAGTGGAATGATGCAGAAAAGTGGATTATCAATAAGCATAGTATTCATGGTAATCACTCTAAGAAGAACGCTTTGCAAAGTCAAGCAAACCGGATAGTGACGACGAGTGCTGTTAGAGTTGCTCCAGAGTCTGCTAGTTCAGTCAAGCGGGTTGATTTTTGTTTACCTGCTGCATCGCAGGTGGGGTTGGACAAGTTTTCTTTTGACCCCTCTATGCCTCAACCTGTTGCTGGTCAAGCTAGTCGTGGGAATGTGGCAATTGATATGTCTAATGAAAGTAGTGATTTGAAAGAAATGGATAACATTGATATATCTCGTGGGAAGAGTTCCACTGAAGATACAACAGGTAATTTTGCCTTCCTATGCTTGACTAATATTTTAGGTAGATAAAGAGACTACATCATGTTTGATATAACTGCTTAGAGCATTTACGGGGTTGTCCCCAATTTCATAATTTAAAAACATATTTATCTTCTGTTAATATATGTGAGGCGCAGCTGCATTTAGCACAATAAAATTAATTCAAATGTGTTGAAAGCATAAATTTGTGGTGATCTACCAAAATTCAATTTATTGAATATGTAAGAAGCTTTTAGTGGTGGGTTTGGTGTAAAATGTGTATTGAGCTGCACCCACAAGTATAAGTATACCTTTCCTGCAAAAGATGGGATATTTTGATCATTGAACCTGCATTTTGATTGTACTCAAAATCAACTTCTAAACACGTGTCAATTGAACTCGAAATGCGTGATGTCAGTAACAGAGTTTTAGCATGTAACGTTCCCCCCCCCTCTAATATGTACTTGTCTCATGCTCAACCAAACTCCGCCTTTATCCCAAACCCTAGACCCTATCTCATGCTAAAATTGAATAATGATTATGTTGGCGTTCCAGCAATAACTGAACGTCGTATCTCATGCTAAATTTGACTATTAATGATGTAGATGTTCCGGCAATAAGATCAGTTTCAATGAGAGACATGGGAACTGAAATGACTCCTATTCCAAGTCAAGAGCCTTCAAGGACTTCTACTCCTCTTGGGGCAACAACTCCACTCCGCAGCCCAACTTCTTCAATCCCATCCACTCCTCGAGGAGGACCAACATCCACGCCTGTAGAGCAGAGCTTTGGCAGTGAAGCACAGCGCCAAACAGAAAATGGAAGAAATGAATTGTCGGAGCAAGAATTAAAGCTCAAGACAAGAAAAGAGATTTTAGCCCTCGGTGTCCAACTTGGCAAGACAAACATTGCTGCCTGGGCAAGCAATGAAGAAAAGGAAAAGAAAGCCTCAGCAGTTGAAGCCGCTGCACAGGAGGAAGTCCTGAGGATTGAGTTTGAGAAGCGAGCTGCTGCCTGGGAAGATGCCGAAAAATCTAAACACGATGCAAGGTCTTTCTTTTTCTCCCAATTGCTATTGCTTCGAATTCAGCTAATTTTTAATTTTGTGTGTGGAGATAATTAGCATTTAGTTTTCTGCTATAAAGCTTTTCTCCCTTGTTTGAACTAGTATTATTGTTGTTATGGTTATTTGACTGAACTTACTGTTGCTTCAGGTTTAAACGTGAAGAAATCAAAATTCAAGCGTGGGAGAGTCAGCAGAAAGCAAAACTAGAGGCAGAATTGAGAAAAATAGAGGTATTCGATGCTTCTTTCTCTGCCTGTGAACTGGAGAATATGAATTATGTTTATATACTGTTTAGGACTCATAATGCATTCCTTGAATGGTAATGTAGTGTAATGGAACTCCGTAGAAAAATCTACTTGCTTTACTATAGTTACAAATGTTGGGTGTGATTACTGCAGCCCCATATTTAAAAACGTGTTGTGGACGCCTTTTATTCCAAATTGTGTGGATGTATATGAACAAGGGCATTTTCACTTATCTATAGTTTTTGTGTGACATGTCTACTGAAGAATTAGAAAAGGAAAGAAAAAAAAAAGAACAGGAAATGGGATATAAATATGCCCTTGGAAACTTTCGTCGTGACATGCAGGATGACTACCTCTTTAACCACAAGAAAATAAATTTTAGTTGAAAGTTTTGCTACTCTGATATAATCTATATTTGATGCTTTTAGGCTCAAGTTGAACAAATGAGAGCACATGCTCGAGCAAAGATGGTGAAAAAGATTGCTATGGCAAGACAAAGATCGGAAGAGCGACGGTCTGCTGCGGAAGCTATGAAGAATAGCCAGGCTGAAAAAACTGCTGCTCAGGCAGAATACATTCGCCAAACAGGTCGTATTCCATCTTCCCCATACCTCTGTTGCGGATGGTCATGATACCATCAGAGATAGGGTAGATAGGAAAGATGCTTCCCCATACTTTACTTTTCTGAAAAAGTAGCCTCTTCTATACTCCTAGTTTGGATTTTTATGGGTAAAAATATTGTTGTTTTGTATGTTACCTATCTTTGTATTTACTGAGCATCCACATAGTTTTAGCAGTCAGATTGGATTGAATTGTGAAATTGGTAAACACATAGTTACTTGCCTCAATGCCCCTCTTGGAGATCGTTTTTCGGGTACTTACCTAACCTGAGTACCCTAACCTAGTGTCTCGTCTTCAATGCCAGTATTATGGAGCAACCTCTTAAATCTTAATACTTTCTGATTTGACCCACTTGAGGCCAAGCCACCATCAAGGGGCCAACCGGAAGCTTTCACTGAGAAACAACTAGGGACATACCTTTCTGTATGAGATTGTTGTAATGTGATGAAGGGAAGACTAACTACTACAGTTGATGTTTCCATGATGTGGATTTTCAGACTACCGTTCAGATTCCAAAGCTGCTTGGTTTTTGTTCTCGTATCTCGACCGACTACTCGTTTAGAGGGCGAGTGTAGTGGGGTTAAAAGGGCGGACTTAGTCTACGTGCCCTTCCGTGCTTCACCTGATCAATTTGTAGAAACCAGCTTGGGTGCCAAACTAGGCCATATAGGCCTTTTTTTCTAACATCTGCACTAAAACATTTGGCCTATGCACATAGAAACTGTCCCTGCGGATGCTCTTCATTTTCTCTCTTTAGTCCACGACCACGAGCTTTCATACGAGTAAATGTGTCGTGCAATCACGATTGTGCATGTAAGCGTCAATTTTATGCTATGGATAACATAAAAGCTGCAATTCACTACAAGTATGTTATGCATATGTCAGGGATGATGCATTTGTCAGGGATAACATAGGAGCTGCAATTACAAGAAGTTTAAAAGCAACTGGGTGTGCCCTAGTCCAATTTGATCAGTTCTAGTTCAAGCATGCCTTATCCCTACAACAACGCTATTGTTGCAGGGCTGGACAATAGCAGGGCTGGAGGTTCGATGGCAAGAACATTGGCTTTGTGTGCCATGAAATCTTATCCTAATGGGCACCGCCCTGCTCTAAATGTTTGAAAAACACGAAGTAGCAACAACAATTCGGTAACAACTTTTAGGCAATTGAAAGTACGTGAAAACAACTTTTTTGTTTGTTTTGATCAGCAAAAACACCCAAACTGACACCCAATTTTCAAACACCAAATACAAACTCTGAAACACACCTAAAAACCCAAACACCCACCAACCCAATTAAATGTCACATGCTCCTGATTACACACCCCCAATGATCAAGAAGCCCATATCCATACATCAAAATAAGCCCAAACCTAACAAGACCCAATGAAAGAAGCCCTAAAAATTAGAAGAAACAAAACTCAACCCTCCCCTAATTGCAGTCACTGAGTGGCCTTGATCAACTCCATTGTGTTTCCATCTAATAATATGTTACCTATATACGATGACAAGGTTTCAAATCTTCTATCACACTTGTATTTCCGTAGTTTGAGATACATTCAACAGTTTTCCTTGATCTTGGTCGATCCGTTGTTAATGATGACATGAGATGGAATCTTGAATTCCATTGTTAGAACCATGTCCTAAGATCATTGATGGATCTCTTGATCTTACAAACATCATGTCATCTTGTTGATACGATGTGATGTCCACTAATTACCTTCAAACATGTAAAAGTGTCTACTAATCAAAAGAAAATTGGTCCTTACATTTAGGGTGATGTGATGTTCACTAATTACCTTGAAACATGTAAAAGTGTCTACTAATCAAAAGAAAATTGGTCCTTACATTTAGGGTAATTGGACACTTTACAATGACCAACCCAAGTATTGGTGTTTATTAGTGTAATGCCCCAAACTCGGTACCCACGTCACCGTTCAATTAATACTAACAAATGTTATTCCCAATAAAATTATTGAAATTAAACATCCTAAAAACTTTGTCAACATACACAAACTCGGTAGATGAAATACTACAATCCCGAACTTAACATAGCTTAAAACCCGAAGTCATTACAAATTTCAAACTGAAAAGAAATTTAAATGGAACATCTAATTAACAACTGCCCCTGTCAAAGTTTGCTTGTCCAACCGGATTATTTTCATACCTACTTATGTCCTGAAAGAAAAGAGTAGGAAAAAGGGTGAGTGAACAATGCTCAGCAAGTTCATATACAACCCCTTCGGTTTCTAAGGAGGAGTTGACTCAAAGACAAAACGATTAGTCAAAACAATTTATGGCTCAAATAACAAAAGGGATGATTCTCCATCATCCGTAACATGAAATACTCCCTTATCAAGGAAACAATCATCAAATGCACCATAACATATATTAGGACGACATTTCAAACGAAGGACAAGAATTACCGAGACAGAGCGAGAGGTCCAACTACCGCCAACTGTCCTATACCAGTTGGAAGCAATAGCCACCTCGCGAACACCATGATCACATAAGCGGTCTTTCGACCCAAGCAATGATTTGCTCCCAAGAGCACAAAAGACCCACAATGATAAATTATTCAAAAAGGGTATATCCGGATAACCAACTACATTCCTTGTGGTACAAACGTTACAAATAATCAAAAGGTCACATTACTCCTGCGATAAGTTGTTGACTTATTAACCATGACAGAATTTCAAAGGAAATGAGTTTTATAATGCCATTGACACCATTTAGCAAATTTAACGAAAATTGTATTACACAAAATACTGAAGAGAAAAATGAAATTTACAATAAAGTAACATGCAGAATTCACTTAAAATAGGCTCGACGGAAACAAAGCAAGTACCGACATTTAGTCGGACATCACGTGTAAAATAACGCTTTATAAAAATAAAGTTAACGGAAATCTAATGAGCGAAAAGGAATCAATAGACCTAAAGATGTATAATCCTTTACCTTATTAGTAGCAAAACGAATTAACACGTACACGAACTAGGGTCGTTATACCCGCTCGTCGGAACCTAAATTCAAAACGCAAATGCTTATCACCCAACTATAATTGCACCAATTAAAATGTAGTCTTTTAAAACATTTTTTAATGAATTATTCCAAAATCACATTGTTAAAATGTTATACAAAAAAATAAAATAAAACTCTCACAACTCACACATACCCACGCCACACACACACACTGACCACACACACCTACTCAGCGCGCGCGCACACACACACAACCTCCCCAACCTAGTCTACCCCCCACTGCCGTGCCCCTATCCCTCCCCCCTTTTTCCTTTTCTTTTCTTTTCCCTTCTCTTCTCCTTCTTCCCTTCATTTCTTTCCCCAGCTCGTCCGGCGCGCACCCAGTAACTCTTTTCTTCCTCTTTTTTTTTTTCCTTCTTGCCGTCTCTAAGCCGAATCCCTATTAACCTCCAACCCACCTATTGAACTACTCACCCAAGCAACCTATCATATTCATACTCTATTTTCGAAGATTTCTTTTCTTCGTTTTTATTCAACCCCAGTCCAACTCCATGGACCGATTACTCACTCCCCAAAACACCCAAGGCAAAGACCCTATGAAAGTTAGCTCCAACTCTCCGTATCATACAGTACCCAACGCACCCATTAAACTCGGATTTTAAAGAACAAAACAACAGCATTACTCTGATCGGAGGAGAAAGGATCATAAAGCTTACCTCGGTTTGTTCTTCAACGATACTTGCTGCGCGATCGCCCATTTCCCGAAACCCTCTCTCACTTTCTTGTTTGGTTGGAACGGAACCCTGCTAAGTAAGCCAAGCTCTTCTCTTATACTTGTCGCTCAACCTCTCCACCTTCCTACAGGACAGTTTCCATAATACAGCTTGTCTTTAACTCAGCCATTCACCCGTTCTTCATTCTCGAAACTTACTAATCTCCCACGATCAGATAACGGATGCCGTCCCTCTTCCCCTGTTTTAATGTTTTTTTTACTAATTACCACTATTATTATTATTATTATTATTATTATTATTATTATTATTATTATTATTATTATTATTATTATTATTATTATTATTCGTATACCATACTTAGAGGCCTAACTATTGAGTCAAGCCCAAATCAAGAATAAACAAAACTAATTAAGTACTCAAATAAACTAGGCCCAGATTAATTAAAGTTTGGTCCAAAAGTGTAAATACACCATTTTTAATTCATATTACCACAATTATAAGATTTATAAAAATCACAGAAATTTTGAGTATATTACACTCTCACCCCCTTAAAAAAAGTTTAGTCCTCTAAACTTCTCATACCCGATCACATAAAAAGCTTAGGGTACTTCGTTCTCATTTCTTCCTCGAGCTCCCAAGTGGCCTCACGCTCGGTATGGTTACTCCATTGGACTTTGACGTAAGGAATTGTTCGTCTTCTCAACACTTGATCCTTCCGATCCACGATTCGCACGGGTTGCTCATCATAACTCAAATCTTCCCGAAGTCGTAACGGATCGTATTCGATCACATGGCTCTGGTCCGGTACATACTTCCTTAACATCGACACATGGAATACGTTGTGAACTCCGGAAAGCGTAGGTGGTAAAGCGAGTCTATATGTGACCTCACCAACCCGATCCAGCACCTCGAATGGTCCCACAAATCTCGGGCTAAGTTTGCCACAAATACCAAATCTCATAACCCCTCTTGTGGGCGAAATTTTGAGAAAAACATGATCCCCTACTTGAAATTCGAGTCCACAACGACGATTATCAGCATATGATTTCTGTCTACTCTGAGCCATAATGAGCCGTTTTCTAACCATTTGAACCTTTTTCGCAGTAACTTGTATCAACTCTGGTCCCAAAAGTTTTCTCTCACCCACTTCGTCCCAACAAGTAGGTGATCGACGCTTCCGCCCGTACAATGCTTTGTAAGGTGCCATCTTAATACTCACATGGTAGCTATTATTGTATGTAAACTCCACAAAGGGTAAATGATCGTCCCAACTACCCTGTAAATCTATAGCACATGCTCGAAGCATATCCTCTAACGTCTGTATGGTCCTCTCCGATTGACCATCTGTCTGTGGGTGAAAAGCTGTACTCATACTTCAATTTGTACCTAAGGCCTTTTGCAAGCTATTCCAAAATTTTGAGGTAAACCTAGTGTCACGATCTGACACTATTAAAACTGGTACCCCATGTAACCTGACAATTTTGTCCACATACAGCTTTGCCAACTTCTCTAATGTGTCATTAATCTGAAATACCAAAAAGTGTGCAGACTTGGTCAGACGATCCACAATGACCCAAATAGCATTATTCCCCTTCAAGGTTCTAGGTAATCCTACCACGAAGTCCATGGTAATATGTTCCCATTTCCATTTGTGTATTAGCAAGGACTGCAGTAAACCACCAGGCTTCTGATGCTCGATTTTAACTTGCTGACATACAAGGCACTTAGAGACAAACTCAGCTATCTCCCTTTTCATATTTCTCCACCAGAAAGTATCACAGACATCCCGGTACATCTTTGTACTGCCTGGGTGTATGGCAAACCTTGAGTTATGAGCATCCTCCAAAATCTGTCTTTTTAACTCTGGGTCTGAAGGAACACAAATTCTAGACTTGAAGTGTAGGATTACCTGTGAAAATGTTGAAATTGTTATAGAAAAAATATATACAAAATAACATATATTTAAGAAATGAAATTAAATTAAGTATACTTATTATAATGTACTTACTGGCCCCAGACATCTTCGCTGAAACCTGGAGCCCTCGCATTCTTCTTATTTCACACCTTCTTAATAGCGTAGATCCAGTCACGGTACTTCTTATCGCACAACAACCTAAACGCCTCGTACGCCTCGGCGTCAGAGTGCTCAGGCCAACAATACTTCTGCTGCAAGTTTGACCAATTTAAACATATTAATTATAAAAAATAAATAGAAAGTATTAAATTATTAAGTTAACTAAACAACATATATACATATATATATATATATATATAAAACTTTAACATATCTTATCTTACCCTAAAATCATCCCACCAGGAGTCTCGGACATCCTTAGGCACGTCAGAGTACTGTGGACAGTACTCCTTGTGCCTCATCCCATGTATGATGCGTCCGATAAAGCGAGCAGGATCGGGATACCTGCCTGAAAACCTGTCAAATATATATTAAACAAATATATTGCACAAATATGTAATTAACATTTATCTAAGGAAGCATTAAAATTTTACAACTGTAAAGTTATTACTTACTGCTTAAAGCCGGAGATGGTAATGATAATCTTACCATCTCCATCAACAACCTCATGCTCGCCTGGGGTAGATGATGACCCAACCCCGCTGATCGGATCGTGGGGAGAGTTGGGCGCATCCTCGGGCTAAGGGAAATGAGACTCAGCTCCTCCTGTGGCTACTGTAGGTGGTGTAGGTACACGTGGCTGTGCACCTGTAATGCAAGAAGGTAGAAGTCGGACCTTACCAGTCCGACCCCTACCTCTACCAGCTCATCCTGACATGTATATATATGATAAAAATATAATTAATATATTAATGATGACAATTAATGCTAAGTTTAGATGACAATTGTGTTAAAATACATAGCATTAATTAAAATGATATTAATCATGATAACAAGTAACATACAAATAGTGTTCTACACATGACTATTCATCTTTTACAAAAAATAAAAGAACTTAAACGGTACACAACATTACTCAGAGTCTTCATTCTCAATGTCTTCATTTTCTTCATTCTCAGATTCTTTAGTCTCAACGTTTGAGTCGCTACTACAAAACTCAACTTCTTCTTCATTGTCATCCTCGGACATCCAATCCTCTCCATCTTCTTTTACCTTGTCGTCTTCTCCTGCATCACCTTCAATAATCGGGACTTTGTCTTCGGACGGGGAAGGAGGTGGCAAATCAACGGGTAATACTACTTCCAGGTGCAAGGGAGGCACGGGCATTTCATCCATTGGATGATTATCGAAAGATACAACGGGAGGCACGGGCATTTCATCTTCTTGATAATATCCTTCTAATGATGATTCTGTAGTTATGTCGTCAGATCGATATGCTATATCAATTGTGCTTATGGCCTTAGTCTTCCAAATAGCCCACCATCCCCTCTCATCAGCTCGCCGATAAAGGTATGGTGTCATGTATACTTGTTGTGCTTGTGACGCTAAGATGAACACATCATCACCCGTATGTCTAGACGTCTACTTCACATCAATGAGTCATGCTTTTTTATACCTCGTACAACGTCTCGCCATTCACAATTGAATAAGACTATGTTTTTCCTCCCGAGATATCATAACTCGATGACTTCTTTAAGGATACCATAATAGTCAAGGTTGCCTTTAAGATTGACACCGATGTTATCCATTTGTTTTCCCTCCCCGTATTCCTTAGTATGGAACCATTCACATAATATCCGTTATATAAATAACTCTCATCAACGGATTTACAGATATGTGAGATAATCTCGCGACTTTCGAGTCATTAGGATGTTCCAAAACCTGGAAAGTAATAATTAATAGGCATTTTTAAATGACTGAGATATTGTACGATTTGGATGCATATATAAAATGTCTACATATAAATCGAGCCAAAAAAATGATATTTACATATTTGCGTAACCACGACGGAAACTCTTTCTCTGTCCGAATTTCTCGCAATTCGTCAGATATATCATCTCCGGCTTGATCTTCGAACATACTGCATTAGGTTTAGAGTTTATACGAGTTATTTATGCATGTTGCAACTTTAATTTGAATCGGATGACTATCTAAAATTAAATGAAATTGATAATTAACTTACTTGAGATATTCCTCAACCTCAGGACAATTAAGGAGTATATAGAGTCTGGCAGCGTCATACTCCTTATTGCTTAGCATTCGAGTCTTAACCGGTTTACCGAGTGGCCGACTCGAAGCATTAAATAATGAGATGTTTCCATTGGCATCGGGCTATCCACCATTATAATTGTACCCAACTCTAGTCAATCTCGTTTCAACATCGGGATGAAAATATTGCGCGGCAAAGGCAATAATTTCCTCTATAATAATAGCCTCGCATATTGAGGCCTCAACCTTTGCCCTGTTCTTCATCTTCCTTTTCAAATGACCGAGATACCTAATTGTAGATGCATGACAGAATAAATAAATGCTACTCAAGTTATAACCGACTTTTGAGTATGTTATAGAGGAAAAACAATTAGTATGAGACGAGTAATTATATCTCAAATGGATACATCAATCTGTATTGAGCTGGACCACCAACCCTAGTTTTATATGCCAAGTGGACCGATAAATGCTCCATAGAATAAAAAAAAGACGAAGAAAAGATCTTCTCAAGTTTGCGAATCGTCACGACAATGCTGCTTCCAGTCTTCTCATGTCATCAACCCGCAGAGTGCTGGATGATAACGCTCTGAATGACTCACTCAGCTCGGTTAACGCAATCCATATATTGTCGGGCAACAAGTCTCTAAGCGCAATAGGAAATAACCTAATCAGTAACACGTGACAATCATGACTCTTCAAACCATGAACCTTTCCTTCATCTACATTTACACAATTTTCGATGTTAGAAGCGTAACCGTCTAAAAGCCTCAATCCCTTCAACCACTTCAACACTAGAAGTCTTTGATCCTTGGTTAGCACGTATGGAGCGACAGGTTTCACTGTTTTACCATTGACCTCTTTTAGCTCCAAGGCAGGCCGCTTACATATGTCTTTCATGTCCATTCGGACTTTGGGTGTGTCGTAGTGGCCCTCCAATCCATAATGGTGTTAAAAATATTGTCAAACACATTCTTCTCAATGTGCATGACGTCAAGGTTATGGCGTATCAAATTATCTTTCCAATACGGCAACTCCCAAAATATACTCTTCTTAGTCCAATTATGCTTTACACCGAAATCTCGTAGTTTATCCTTTGCAAACGTCTTCCCCCACCTGGTCTTTTTTAGTTTAGATACCTTTCCATAAACAGCTTCACCGCTCAAACGTCCAGGCGCCTCATCACGCTCAACCCTATTCTTAGTGAATTGCTGCTTCTATGATCTAAATGGGTGGTCATCTGGTAGAAACTGACGATGGCAATCAAACCAACAAGGTTTACGAGGGTGCTCGAGTGTGAACGACTTAGTGTCATCCATACAAATCGGACATGCCAGCTTCTCGTGTGTGCTCTAACCTGATAACATCCCATAGGCAGGGAAGTCATTCATCGTCCACTTCAACGCGGCTTTCATCTTAAAATTTTCTTCTTTGAATGCATCCTATGTTTCCACTCCGTCTTCCCAGAGCATATTCAACTCGTCAATCAAAGGTCGGAGATAAACATCAATATTCTTGCCAGGGCTAGTCGGTCCAGGTATGAACAGTGACAAGAACATGTAAGGATCACTCATACACAACTACGGTGGAAGATTGTAGACGGTCGCTATAACCGGCCAACAAGAGTAGGACTTCGCCCCATGCCCGAAAGAAGTAAAACCATCCGCGCATATGCACAACCTTATATTTCTAGCTTCGACAGCAAAGTCAAGATGGGTTGCATCAAATTATTTCCAAGCCAAGCTATCTGACGGATGAGTCAACACGCCATCCTCGCGCGGGATTTCCTTGTGCCAACGCATAGCTTCTGAATTAGCTTTAGATGCGTAGAGGCGTTGCAATCTCGAAGTCAAAGGAAGGTAACGCAACTGCTTATAAGGTTCATTCTTTTTGCGTTTTGAAATGCCCCTCCGTTTCGGCTTATATCTATCTTGACCACATACGAAACACTCTTTCAAGTTTAAATCTTCCTTGTAGAAAAGCATGCAATTATTTTTGCACACATCAATCTTCTCATAGCATGTAATCATTCTTGCACGCATCAATCTTCTCATATTTTAACTCAATATGCCCCATCATCTTCTTTGTCTGATAGAAGTTCTCTGGCATCTTATTCCCTTTCGGCAAAGCTTTTTTCAGTGCTTTCATGAGATGATCGAAACCAGCTTGACTAATATTGCAATCTGACTTGATGTTTAGGAACTCAGCCACATTTTCCAAAACGGTTTGCTTAGAGCCAGGATATAGCTTCTCCCTTGCAGACTCCATAGCATTAATGAACTTATTAGCTGCAGGATCTGGCTCCTCCTGACGTTCGTTCTCTGACCAGTCAAAATGAACACCAGCAACATCCCTAACCATATCTTTCATACCACGAACTGGTTCATCGTTCACACTCGTATTTGCTGGTTCAGGTTCAGGTATAGGAATCCTCTACTGGTTATTTTTCGGCCTAGTCGCTACTCTAATTTGCTCACCGTGAGCTACCCACCGCTTGTACCCAACTTGAAACCCGTGTTGCAGAAGGTGCTTCTCAACAATCATCGAAGGGAAGTATTTTCGATTTTTGCAGTTATCACATGGACACCTAACATTGTTACCACTCATGTATTTGGGGTTCGCTAGAGCAAATTCGATAAAACTCTTTAAACCTCTAATAAACTCATCTGTAATACCATTACGATTCACCAACCTCCGATTATACATCCAACTGCGATCGTCAGTCGACATCACTCCTATTAAGCAATAAACGATTAGTATGAGATCGAATACACTATTAATTAATCACAATTCATTCACGGCAATGTTGAGAATGGGATGCCAGTGAGGAAAGTGAGATCAAAGAATAGAAGGGGATGGGATGAGCTTTTAAATCGGAGACATGCAATGGAAATTGGTTTACCTAAAGTGCAGAATATTAACAGTGAGAAGAAAAAAAAGAGGAAGAGGAAAGATAACAATAAACCTAAACAAATTGTAACTCTATCTAAACCCTATCTAAACCCTAAACCATATACCCTATATACCGTATACCCCTATACCCTCAACTATACCCTATGCCCCTAACTAATACCTATACCCTATACCCTATACCCTAAATATAGATAGACGCACCTTTACCAACAGTGGAGTATCCGAGCGGGAAATACAAAAAATAGAACTAAACTTTCTCAAAAGATCTATCATCCAAGTGAAAAAGTGAATGCCACTTGAAAAAGGTTTTGGATTCAAGATGGGAGATCCTTCAATTGAAGTACCTTTTCCATTTGCCGTCGAGCAATTTCTTGATAAAATTTGTGTATGTCATCATTTATCTCTGCCGCTGAATTAAGATTATTTAAGAAGAAGAATTTTTGAAAACATCCAGGGACAGCGTAGTTTTTTAAAAGAGGAATTCTTGATGTCATTGATAGCTGTCTATCCTTTATTGAAGCCTACAAATATTGCTGAGGAAGAAGAGTTATAAGCACTTGGGAGTGAGGTCAAAAAGGATTACAAATTATCCTTATACTGGAGTTAAGACTAAGATTTAACAAAACTTAGTAGCATCTCTAGCATAAGGATAGTTTTCAACCCTTTTGAGCTCACTCCCAAACGCTGATAACTCTTCTTCACGAGCAATATTTATAGGCATCAATGAAAGGACGGACATCTATCAATGACATAAAGAATTCCTCTTTTAAAAAACTACGCTGTCCCTAGATGCTTTCAAGAATTCCTCTTCTTAAATAATCTTAATTCGGCAGCAGAGATAAATGACGACGTACACAAGTTTTATCAAGAAATTGCTCGACGGCGAATGGAAGAGGTACTTTAATTGAAGGATCTCCCATCTTGAATCCAAAACCTTTTTCAAGTGGCATTCACTTTTTCACTTGGATGATGGATCTTTTGAGAAAGTTTAGTTCTATTTTTTGTATTTCCCGCTTGGATACTCCACTGTTGGTAAAGGTGCGTCTATCTATATTTAGGGTATAGGGTATAGGTATTAGTTAGGGGCATAGGGTATAGTTTAGGGTATAGGGGTATACGGTATATAGGTATAGGTTTAGGGGTTAGGGTTTAGATAGGGTTACAATTTGTTTAGGTTTATTTTTATCTTTCCTCTTCCTCTTTTTTTTTCTTCTCACTGTTAATATTCTGCACTTTAGGTAAACAATTTCCATTGCATGTCTCCGATTTGCAAGCTCATCCTATCCCCTTCTATTCTTTGATCTCACTTTCCTCACTGGCACCCCATTCTCAACATTGCCGTGAATGACCTACATTCATATATAACGACATTGTAGTATAAACTCTCTACACACCAGACTTCATACTCAAATAGGTTGTGCTAGAGCAACCGCAACAAGCAACCGACTGCATCAACACGCGCGATGCAGTGTGCACCTACCAGATAGTGGCCCATGATTAAGTGATTTCATGTCCCATGATTTCAAGTAAGGGTTAGATTTTAGGTTAAGGGTAGCGTTTAGGGTTAAGGTTTGAGGGTCCAGTTTAGGGTTTATGTTAAGGTTTGAGGGTCAAGTTTAGGGTTTAAGGGTCCAGTTTAGGGTTTAGGTTGGGGTTTAGAGTTTAAGGTTGTGATTAAGGGTAAAGGTTGGGGTTAAAGGTATGGTTTAGGGTTAAGGGTTTCAGTTTAAGGTAAAGGGTATAGTTTTGGATTAGGTTAGGTTTTAGGGTTAGGTTTTAAGATTTAGGTCATGGTTTAGGGTCAAGAGTAGGGATTAAGGTTGTGACTAGAGTTATGGTATAGGGTTAGTGTTTAGGGTTTAAGGATGTGGTTTAGGATTAGGGATAAGAGTTAGGTTTTAAGTTTAAGGATGTGGTTTAGGGTTAAGGGTATGGTTTAGGGTTAAGGTTGTCTTTTAGGGTTAGGTTTTAAGGTTAAGGGCGTGGTTTAGGGTTAAGATTGAGTTAACGGTTCATGTTTAAGTTTATGTGCGTGGTTTAGGGTTTTTATAATTTAATAATTTAATTAGTTAAAATTTAGGGTTTAATTCTACGTATATGTAGAGTACTTACCTAATAACTATCGGTATCGCACTAACATACGTATATCTAACCAAACAATTCTTGCTAGAGAGACAAATTAAAAGAAATCAGGAAGGTTTTTTTTTTCTTAAAAAAAAATTGGGGCCGACAGTTCTATTCTTTTTCATGCAATGAATGTGTTTTTTTTTTTCTTTTCTTTTTATCCCTTGGAGGAAGTCAAACCCAAATAAAACTCTCACTAGAGTCCTATATATGTTGGTGTACTTTAGTCTTTAGTCATAGAATCATGAATGATACGTATACTGTATCATCATAATCCCTTTCCAAAGATAATCAAAAATCCTATTGTATACTGCATCTAATATATACACAATAGTGTCTAGGTTCATTAGCATGAAGATATCGTAATATTATTATTACCATATATTGCCTTATTAAAATAATATTTATTTAATATTAGCAATACAACCCCTCCTTTTTATTTCTTTCAAATTAACAAGATGGGCTCTCCCAACGGGCTTAATTAAATATTGGGTTTAGACTTTCAATATAATTCCACCAATTAATCTAAATTAATTGACCGAGCTCAAATTTAATTAAATTGATTGAATCAATTTCATCCATCAATTAATCTCTACTAATCAACTGCGTCCAACAATTTGGAATAATCCTTGTTTGAACAAATGAATCCTTTCATTCTTAGTGTGTGACCCTTTAGGTTCACAACTAATGCTAGTTGTAGGCTTACAACAATTTTGTAACTTATGAATAACGATTTATTCTATTAAATAATCTGATTAATTAATATACTTGAAATTAACTCCTTAATTTCAAAAACCTACAAATCGTGGGAACACCTAGCAGTAGGTGAAATAGCGAGCGAACCTATTTCAATTGCGAGTGCATAAAAGTACGGTCCTTTCGACATCTAATTTCTCAATTAAATCTAGGACATGGATTATAAGTCAAAACCCAATCGATTTAATAACTGTGATTCCATTTCAAGTACCAGTGATTCATTTATGAATCAAATTCATTATGCCTTGGCCAAGGTCTTCGAATCATGAACTATAAAAAACACAGGAAATTCTCTTATCATTTGACAAGTGTCGAATTCTATGTTGGCTACTGATTAATCTCCATGCACACCAGTGCAATACCCAAAATACCCCTTTGCGATTGTCAAGCAATCAGTAAGTAAATTAAAGTGTTACAGGATGTACACAAGGCTACTATCGCACCTCAAGTCCGAGGACTAATCGTGTATTATCGCAACGTGAAAATTATTAATTTGACAATTGAAATTTTCATTTAAGAATTTTCAACGGGTCATGTTCAGTGAACTTGTTCTCTAACAAGCACCTGCATATATGCACTTGCGTCACAACGCTGATGTTAATGGAATGCAACATCCTCATCATACGAACATGCATCGTACGCATAAGTCTTACAAGGCTTTTCAATGTCCTTGTCTTGAAAAGCCAACCGACTTAGAACCAATTTTAAGACTAAAGCCTTAGAAGCATTTTCCATAATTACCATCAAATGCGCAACTATGCCCCATAGCTAAAAATGGTCTAAGGACTTTATCAAATATTTATAAACACTCAATATGAAAGTGTAAGATAAAGAAATGCCTTCATATATAAATATAAATTCCAATAAAATTGTCTTACACGTAGAATAAAATCCAATCAAATTGGAACTCCGGACATTCTACTCTAATAGAGACTTCCCTACAGTCCTACCAGAGATTTTTGTCACCACATCCCAATCCTCCTAAAGATTTCCTAGGATGTTAAAAGAATTGTGAACTGCAGGCATGTAAGACTGCCCTTCGGCTAACATAGCTGTTTGTTTCCCATCTGAACTTAACCCCCCAATGGCTACCCCCTCACAAACAGAATCCGCATGGCCAACGTCAATAGGACCAACCTCCATACAAGGTTCATTTCCAAACTGAACTCTAGCATTCTCCAAAGCTCCCATATTTTCCTCATTCTGCCTAATCTCCATGTCATGACTCCCCTCTTGGTACGTAACTGCTTCTTTCTCATCATGAAGTTCAGGCTCAGCAATACCATTTCCTTCAACACCTGAATCATGCACTGACTGTGCTATTACAGTCCCCTTATCCATTATATCTACTACCTCCATTCCTATTGGTTTACCCCTAGTGTGTTTAGCCTTGCCCTTATCAGTATGCAACTGGTACCCCACAAGGTCCTTAGAGACCTTCGTACTTCCACGTCTTTTTTTCTGGAAACCATCCTCAATATGCCCCAACAATCTATACCCCTCACAGTAAGCAATATTACCCTCAAACACATGTGGTTGCCAAAAACCACATTCCTTAGAGGTTCCAATCCATATGCTATCTGGCAACACGACAGAAACATCCACTTCCACACATATTCGAGCATGCATCGGCTGTGCTAAGGACAAAGTACGATCATTCGCTCTCAAAAACTGCCCAAAAGAATTGCCAATACGCTGTAAATATAAGGCATGGAAATAAGGCAAAGGCAAGTGATGAAGACGCACCCAAACTGCAACCATCGGGCTATCCTTCCGATACGTATAGTCGGGAGACCAACGAAACGACTGGAACATACAGCTTTCAATCATATTGGACTCCTTAGAAAGAGCCCTAACCATATCTTCGTTCGATAATAAATGGACCATTACATGTCTTGGATCCAACAAACTCGCGACAAAGGGGCCTGTTAATTGCCAAAACCTAGAAATATGATCTTTTATATAGCATGCAAAGGAGGCCTACCCACAGAAAATTTTAAAATGATTGTATTGGAAAATGATTTTTCAGCCACCTCCAGTTCCAATGGCGTAAATAGACAGCTAGGTTTATTGTCAATAGACACAGGAGCCGTAGGAGGTAACGGTAGATCGCGCAGAGCCATAGATCTGTTAGGGTTTACACATGTCGTTGCCTTTGGCATTTGCGTGACGGTCGCAGCATATGAAACCTTTGCTTGTGAACCAATCAATACATTGTTGCCCGAAGAGTTGGGCTTATCCACCGGCGAGGGCTCCCCCGGCGGCTGCAGATCCGGTGGCATAGCCACAAAAAAACCCTAGCGCAAAAGGTGAGATAGATATGTACAGAATAAGAGAGAAATATGTCCATTTTTTTTATTCATGTGATGTGGGTTGTGTTTTGTTAGCAGTTGAAAGCAGCAGGAAAGAATCACAGCCACAGATCGAGGGTTTAAAACCTCGAGGAAAGAAAGGAAAAGAAATTGAAAAAATGGGAATTCTATCCTATTTCTAATTATTACATTTGTGTCCTATTTCTCAAAATGAAAAAAGACATAAATGAATGTACAAACGAATGATGGGCGTTGATGCCCGAATAAATGTACAACTAAAGAATAAATTTGTACATGCAGGGGTGAGTATGGACAAAGTAGTATATACTACACAAATAACATTTTTGTCATGTTATATACAAATCAAACAAATTTGCGATATTTAAATATGTAAGCATACAGTTACGTAAAAAAAATGAGTCTGGCTCTCTTTTTTTATTTATTTAAAAACAAACGTCCGCAGTAGAGTCGCCATTGTGAGCGCCCCGGATCCGACTTGGGAATCGGTCCCTTCAGGCCTTTTTCGCTCTTGTCTTGTGGTTTTCCTCTGTTGATTTTATGATTTGATAAACATGAAAAACACGTTTATCTTTGAAAACAGAGTCGCCACTTTCGTTTATGAAGTAAACGGGAGAAACTTTAGATTATGGGTTCGGGGGCCAGGTTACGATTTGGAAAGCTTTTACGCACCCAACTCGCCCTTTCGGTCTCTATATATTTGCATGCTCGTATTTAATTATCGCAAGTTTTTTATTTTATGTGACAGAATATATACATTACATGTATTTAAAATGTATTGAAATGTATTAAATTACATACATTTATTACATCTATTTACATATCTAAACAGACTAACGAACAGAATGGGTTACCTTCTGTCGTTTTACAGAAATTGGGCCACGTTCTAGGCCGTTGTATTATACCAGATCAAGCTAGCTCGTAGCCTGACCGTTGTGCTTCCACTGCTACCAATCAAGGAAAGGAAGACTTGCGTTTTGTGTGTGTTGAGAGAGAGTCAATACTCTTTTCTCTTTTCTTTCTCTTTTCTTCCTCAAAGAGAGGCTTGATAGAGAGAGTGTGTGTGTGTGTCACGCCCCAACCCAGACCCACTACATGGAGCCCTGAATTAGGATATGAAACCCTCATAAAACATGTACAATCCTATAATACAATGAGCGAGCCAGCTCCTGAAAGCCATAATTCTAAAAATCCTCGACCACAACAACAATTATAACCACCTCGACGGCAAAAACACAAGCCGGATAACCACAATACAACTACCATAAACACAGCTACATCATCGAGCCACACTACTCGGTATCAACCAACATAACCAAACTGGCACACAACCACAACCATCACATACATAATATACAAAATCCAATCTTCACAATTCCAAGTACCTCGACAACACGTGTCGGAACCAAATAAAACAACTAACTATACACCTCGTCGGCCTCACCGACCATCATCATACTTGTCCCTGCGAGCTAAGGAAAACAAATTTAGAAGGGATGAGTCGAAGACCCAGTAAGTTACCACTATGCATCTACATGCCATTCTGACATACAACACAGTTCATATATCAACAATATCACGATATAACAATTTTATACAATAACAACGTGTAACAGGTAGCATGTGATAACCAGTCAATCCTGTACTACCACAAGAGGCTCAGCTGCTGCCAACCGTCCCATACCGGTTGGAAACCGCGACGAACTCGCTCATATAGGGAGCACATAATGAACTGCAAAGTAAACACATGAGTGGATATGGGGGTCGAGGTACACCTCCAACCGCTTCCAACCTTATCGCCTCTTCAATCATATAAGTGCGGAACTGACTCAATCAATTTAAGCGTGCTCTGGACCGATGCGCTCTTGATCCCTTACAACTCATAGGATCACACAGTCCAGTCTCCACCTCAGCTAGCTTGAGATCTGCCAAGATTCAACCATCCGCTAGGGCCAGTAGCGAAAAGTCCCAGATTCATCAATAGCCCCAACAACGACGTTCCACTAGCTCTCCGCCCTCATAAAACGTCGGTGGAACCATGACTTACCGGTATCAAATATCAATTCCAATTGTTCACAAATCAATTGATGGCGTCCCATCGTTTAACCATGTTGTTCGAATTCAATCCAATACGGTACTACACATATTCTCACATATGCTAGCACATTAATAATAGACTCCGCAGAGTCACACATCTCATTTTTCACAAGTAGTCCACATAACATCATCAAAATCATTTTCGGACCCCGTAGAGTAAACCAAATTCACGAGTCAAGCCACATAATCAATTATCCCCATATTTCAACATGTTTAGGTTATGTAGACTTAGTCACATATCAATAACAACATATTCCAAGTCAATCGCAGACTTCGTAAAGTCCGACATCACATTTCACTATCTCGTAGTTAAACACGTATTTCACAAGTACGGCTAAACTCATATAGCATCATTTCATATTATACATTTCACATAATCATCGAGTATCATATATAACAACAATTCTGATATGAAGAACGTATTATGAGGGAAAGAAGGGTTGGGTTTTCCTATTTAATCCATGGGTAGGTGTTTAGTCAAATCCCGGGCTTGTTAGAGCATATTAAACCACTTAAAAACACAAAAAATTGAGAAATAACAAAATCGGCCGAAACAGAGCACGGGGATGAGCGGGCGCCTCTTCCCTCCAGAACATACTTTCTGCCACATGAGCGGCCGCCCTCCTCCCAGGATTTCTGATTTTTCCTATTTCGCTCCCGTTTGATGCCGAAATGTCCCGGAATGATCCTAGGTTGATTCTAACATCAAATTAAAGTCAAAACACATCCAAAACACACCCGAATCATCTCGAATCGAGACACGAAAGATAACGAACACAAGTCTCAATTTCATATCGAGACATACACACCACACCACACTCAAACTAACTTAACTTACGGATTAACGACAAGACAAACGTGTTCGTCGCTCATGAAAGAACCTAAACCAAGGTTAGGTCAATCAACTAAGGGGAAAATGTAATGTAAACAAACCCTAAACGATGTCGAGAATAATCTCAAACGAATACAGAACTATTGCACAATTCTTACGTACGAACACAAGTCAAACACGAAATGACTACAAGTGAAATGGGGAGGGAATATAGACCGAGTCTCACAACTACAGTACGTCCTAACTTGTTACACTCATGGCTAGGATTATGAACAGATTAGAGGCATGTTAAGGGTCCTCAACCTTAAGATAATCACACGAGGAATAAACATGATGATACTAAGCAGGTTGGGTTTGTCGGGGTCTTACATCCTCCACCCCATAAAAAGAATTCTCCCTCGAATTCCTACTAGTGTACTAGAGAACGTGGGACCACCTTAATAACTCTTACACTGTTTCTATGATACCAAAAATTGATTCTAAACCCAATAAATCTGTTCTAACGTATTAATCCCAAGGCAACTTCTCATGATCCTATTAATTCCCAAGATTCACACTTCACTACTACACGACCACACTCTACCAAGAGGCAACATATTACAATTCTAAGAGATGCATTACCCTCAACGATTTAGTAGTTCAATCAACATACTTAATCACACAAGAACGTGAAAATGGGGTAAACTTTCGGACATACGAAGACTAGCGAGGGTATGATACAAATTAAGATGTGGGAACAGATATAGAATCGTATACCGATCTCTCGTGACGGGGTGATAGACTAACTCGTGAGTATCATATCTAACATATCATTCCATCCTCTCGAGGGTGGTTAACAACGGCTTGTACAAGCAAAGCTATCATGTCAATTTCACACATCGCTCTACCACTATGATTGCTATAGGTATAAGGGTGAACTTACCAAGGCAATAGTCACTATAGAAACGCAAGATGCAACGATGCCACAAATCCATAACCGACCGTCACAATAAGAATCCATCCTCAAGTAACACACAATAGTAAGCTTATTACCCAATCAGAAGTGACGTATCACTATTGTTGATCTATTTTCCCAAGTTGTTTTGCCAAACGATTCACTAGCCTCTATAACAATCACCTCTTTGCTTACATATAATCACAATTCCACTGACCCTTATAACGCTCGATTCTCTTGCTAAAATACCACAAGTTATCATTCACAATTATCACACATATCACGCACAAGATCCTATGAGGTTCATCAAACCTTTTAGATTAACCTAAGCATTAAATCGTTATCCATGCAAGTAGAGTCATTCCCCGAGACGACTCTCTCAAGAGTGCACCAACTCAAGTCCCACTTGACCTTAATCGTTTCCAAGTACTTATGATCATGATCAACATATTACACCCTACTAATCATAATAGCATTAACCCATAACTATAAGAACCCATTATTACTCCCAATAGTGATCAACTCCAAATACACTCTCTTAAGTCACATGAAGCCAAAACAAGGGTTATAACAATTCGAGGAACCATATGGGTCTCAGCACGTCATTTATCAATCCCACATTCTCACTTATAAGGACGATCTTTACCACTTATCAATATACAACACAACCAGTCCTCAAGCTTCCAATACATGAATATCAACAATTATGGGTTATTCTCATCTTGTCTCCAATTCTCATTTACGATTAGTCAAAGAGATCAAACGATCGTATCCAAACATAAACTTATGGTAATATCCTCAACATACATTCCTCCAGTTTAAACCAAGGTCCAACCATTCATAAGATTATCACACAATTCCGTGCCACGAGATAATAACTTAAGCATCACTAAGTTGATCTTACCAGTATCTGATTCGGAATCGATTCCTCCCAAGTTTGCATCAGGAACACTAGTTCCATGCTCATCCCCATGAGCCTCGTTAAGAACCAAGGTCAATTGGTCTCCAAGTTCTGTCAGCTGACGGAGCAACAGTCTAAGTTGAAACACTACAGGGTGCATAACGGACATCCTAGCGGTTTGCCTCACACGTGTTATGCTGAAACAAAAGACAAGACGTCAGTCTCACATAGGTTAGAACTCATCATAACCTACTAGGGAAGGTCAACTTTAAGGAAAACAACTATTATGGTCATTACACAATATACTCAAATTACATCGCACAAGGTGATAGGTTTCGGCCTAACTCACCCGATCAACAACAAGCCAAGATTCACATACATAACACACGTACAACGCTTTTACCACCAAGGTAACTATTCGACCTTAGGTCCGTAAAATTACTCACACAACATGTATACACACTGAAATTCAGGGTACTAACAATGGCCACAGGCCTACAAGTACGTATATCTATGTGCACATGATGAAGTTGAATGCGATGCTATACTCATACATTTTACACTACATGTAACATTTGGAAAAATAAGCTTTAGTTTAAAAATTGTAATTCCATTTTATTGTTCCGTTCCGCTTGGCGATAGGGTCAGACAATTTTTAATTATATACTAGCCAACTTAGTTCTCCGACGAATACCTCTTGACAATCAATTCAGGGCGCCTACTGAAGTGACTTCAAAAGCTTCCATCGTAAGGGCATTAGGGACATGTGGTAAAATGTGCCCTTAATATCGGTCTCACAGTTGTACATACTTATGAATGAAAATTTTAACATGAATGCAACGAATGCAGCTTAATCCTATCATGGATATTATGCTGACACAATGATGTAACATGTAACCATGATGAACCTAGGTGAATGTGAACACATCGACTCGGGTAAGGTAATACGGTACATCCTCTTGATGTCGCGGATCCGAACTTATCGCACATATCACATCTCTAAACCTTGGGTTTACCTCGATTATCCCTCTTAACTCCAATGGCTTGCGAGTTCGAACCTTCATCTTGCTTCCCTTTAAACCTAAAGCAATTCTTCCTGAAATGCCCACCGTCTTCGCAATTCAAACACTTTCCTTGTTTCTTCCAACACCTATCTTTAATATGACCTATCTTCAAGCAATAGTTACACTTATCCCTGGGTTTCTGTGATCTTCAAGGAACAATTTAAGCCCTTTTTGGATTCCCTATTTGTAGTTGGGGCCGTTTATCCTTACAAGTGTCGGGTTGTTACTAGTACCCAAATTCGCTCTCTCGACGCTTTATTTCGACAACTATCATCCGAGCGAGTTCCCAAAACATGTTCATTACGGCCTCAGTCTGGTTACTTGGTACCTCCGCAAGGGGAATATTAGTCTGCACCTCGCTGTCCTCTA
The DNA here is from genome assembly GCA_016624345.1 of Platycodon grandiflorus. Classification (NCBI taxonomy): domain Eukaryota; kingdom Viridiplantae; phylum Streptophyta; class Magnoliopsida; order Asterales; family Campanulaceae; genus Platycodon; species Platycodon grandiflorus. The sequence goes on along the minus strand of CM028361.1, from coordinate 58,068,831 downwards.
CCAACTCGGTTTGTTCATTCCTACTAGTCTCATCCTTATCCATAACAGCTCCAACACCTACAAATAATAACTCGACGTCAATACCCCAATAGGCAATTGGAATGCTATACCATATAAGCAGTACTCACTTAATCACAAATAATATAATAAAAAGGCTACCGCCCATTCCATCTTACACTTCACTACTCAACTCGAATGTCATTCACACCTATACCACAATGTGATAGTCTACCCACTACTACTATCCTTAATTCCTCAATACTCAAACAAAATACTACTATACCATCACATGCTTAATCCCAAACTCCAATTCCTATTCGAGGAACTTATGCTCTGATACCAACTGTCACGCCCCAACCCGGACCCACTACACGAACCCCCAAATTAGGACATGAAACCTTCATAACACATGTACAATCATGTAATACAACGAGCGAACCAGCTCCTAAAAACCATAATTCTAAAAATCCTCGACCACAACAACAATTATAACCACCTCGACGGCAAAAACACAAGCCGGATAACAACAATACAACTACCATAAACACAACTACATCATCGAGCCACACTGCTCGATATCAACGAACATAACCAAACTGGCACACAACCACAACCATCACATACATAATATACAAAATCCAATCTTCACAATTCCAAGTACCTCGACAACACGTGTCGGAAACAAATACAATAACTAAGTATATAATAATACAAGTCCAAAAGAGTGGTTACAACATCTTACAATTATTCTTCTGAATACAACTTAATACTACAAGGGTTAACTAAACGAGCCAAAATACATGACTACCAAAAACGTACACCTCGTCGGCCACCGACCATCATCATACTTGTTCCTGCGAGCTAAGAGAAACAAATTTGGAAGGGATGAGTCAAAGACCCAGTAAGTTACCACTATGCATCTACATGGCATGCTGACATGCAACACAGTTCATATATCAACAATATCACGATATAACAGTTCTATACAATAACAACATGTAACAGTTAGCATGTGATAACCAGTTAATCCTGTACTACCACGAGAGGCTCAACTGCCGCCAACCGTCCCATACTGGTTGGAAATCGCGACGAACTCACTCATACAAGGAGCACATAATGAACTATAAAGTAAACACATGAGTGGATACGGGGGTCAAGGTACACCTCCGATCGCTTTCAACCTTATCGCCTCTTCAATCATATAAGTGCAGAACTGACTCAATCAATTTAAGCATGCTCTGGACTGATGCGCCCTTGATCCCTTACAACTCACAGGGTCATACGGTCCGGTCTCCACCTCAGCTAGCTTGAGATGTGCTAAGTTTTAACCATCCACTAGGGCCAGTAGCGAAAAGTCCCAGATTCATCAATAGCCCCAACAACGATGTTCCACTAGCTCTCTGTCCTCATAAAACATCGATGGAACCATGACTTACCGGTATTAAATATCAATTCCAATTGTTCACAAATCAATTAATGGTGTCCCATCGTTTAACCATGTTGTTCAAATTTAATCCAATACGTTACTACACATATTCTCACATATCCTAGCATATTAATAACAGAATCCGCAGAGTCACACATCTTATTTTTCACAAGTAGTCCACATAACATCATCAAAATCATTTTCGGACCCCGTAGAGTCATATAAACCAAATTCACGAGTCAAGCCACATAATCAATTATCCCCATATTTCAACATGTTTAGGTTATATAGACTTAGTCACATATCAATAACAACACATTCCAAGTCAATCGCGGACTCCGTAAAGTCTGACATCACATTTTATCATCTCATAGTTAAACACGTATTTCACAAGTACGGCTAAACTCACATAGCATCATTTCACATTATACTTTCACATAATCATCGATTATCATGTATACCAACAAGTTCACTGCATCGACACGAAACACATGTTGTGTAGTTTGAACAACTACTACGAGCAAGAAATAAAAGTAGTAACTTACATAAATGCAACAAATACACCAAGGAACAAGGTTGAGTTGGATGAAAGTACTTTCCCCAGTTATATCTACGATGCTACGATGTCCCAACGTCGATCCCACTCTCAATCTTGCTCGATTCAACTCTTTCTCACTCCAAAACCTCTCTAAAATGTGGGAGAAGAGATGGGGGTTAGTGATTCCTCAATGGATCGGACGATCTCTTCAGTTGGAATTGTGCTCCTCGTCGCCCTCTACGCTATGGTGAAGACGGATCGTTGATCTGACAAGCGGAGCTCAAGATATCGTGATTTCTTCTCTTCTCTCTTCATTTCCTTCTCTAAACCCTCTCTCTCTAATTTCTGATATGAAGAACGTATTATGAGGGAAATAAGGGTTGGGTTTTCCTATTTTATTCATGGGTAGGTGTTTGGTCCAATCTCGGGCTTGTTTGAGCATTTTAAACCACTTAAAAACACAAAAAATTGAGAAATAATAAAACTGGCCGAAACAGAGCACGGGGCTGGGTGGCCGCCCAGGCGCCCACCCTCCCTCCAGAACACACTTTCTACCACTTGAGCGGCCGCCTTGGTGGCCGCCCTCCTCCCAGGATTTCTAATTTTTCCTATTTCGCTCTCGTTTGATCCCGAAACGTCCCGGAATGATCCTAGGTTGATTCTAACATCAAATCAAAGTCAAAACACATCCAAAACATACCCGAATCATCTCAAATTGAGGCATGAAAGATAATGAACACAAGTCTCAATTACACATTGAGACACACACACACACCACACCACACTCAAGTTAACTCAACTTACGAATTAACGACAAGACGAACGTGCTCATCGCTCATGAAAGAACCTAAACCAAGGTTAGGTCAACCAACTAAGGGGAAAATGTAATGTATACAAACCCTAAATGATGTTGAGAATAATATCAAACAAATATAGAACTGTTGCACAGTTCCTACGTACAAACACAAGTCAAACACGAAGTGACTACAAGCGAAATGGGGAGGGAATAGAGACCGAGTCTCACAACTATGGTACGTCCTAACTTGTTACACTCATGGCTAGAATTATGAATAGATTAGAGGAATGTTAAGGGCCCTCAACCCTAAGATAATCACACGAGGAATAAACATGATGATACTAAACAGGTTGGGTTTGTCGGGGTCTTACAGTATGTGTGTGTGTGTGTGTATGTGATCTCCTTGGATGAGGGCGTCTCTTTTTTTTTAGGGTGAGCTGAGAGCTCTATTTATAGGGGAGGAAGTGAGGGTTACTCTCTGGCCCAAGTTTGGAGGAAGCCTCCTCAATGCCTTCAAAGTCTTCAGCAGGCGGCTTGACTTGTGAGGCATTGCTGGTTTGGTGCGCGGTGCACCTGGCATGGTGCCTGTGCACCAAACCCTGTTTGTGTGTATCAGTGCACTCAGCAAGGCTTCAGTGCACCAAGCCATGTTTTTGGCTCTTTTCAGGCTTTGTGTATGTTGTATCTTCGATTTGACCCTTGATGTTGATCTAACCGAAGTTTGTTGTATTTGTTGGACGTTGATAGTCCGTTGTGTATGTTGTTTCCTGAAATAATCATAGAAACATGTATTAGTCAATTTGTAAATAAACAGTTGTTTATTGGACAATTCGTATAATGTAGGTGTACGAATTCTGGGTGTCTACAGCATGACTTACCCAGTTTCACGCCAACATGTCTATATTAGGGTTTGAAGCTTGGTAACAATTCGAAATAATCTAAATGAGTGCGCGTATGTGCACCGTAGCTAAGAACTTCTTTTTTTGTAATTTATATGTAAAATAAAAGTGAGACAAGTATGTTCATAAATGAAAGCAATTAATGTCCATTTTTTTTTTCTGATTCATGTGATATGGGTTGATGTTTGTTAGCAGTTGAAAATTGCAGGAAAAGAAACACAACCACAACTCGAGAGTTTGAGGCCCCGAGAAAAGAGAGTGCCAAAGAAAATAAGAAAAGAATGGGAATTCTATCCTATCTCTAAAATATTACATTTTTGTCTTATTTCTCAAAATGAAAAAAAAAAACACATAAATGAATAAATAATGTACAAATGAATGAATTGGCCACAAAGCCCAAATAAATGTACATATCAAAATTTAAAAAAAAAAAAGTACTTGCAGGGTTAGTACGAGCGAGGTATATGTACACGCAATAAAACAATTACGTAACAAATAAAGCACGGAGCATTTACATGTTACAAAATAAAACATGTAATATTTAAATATGTCACAAAAATGAAACAAACCCCCATAACACATAAACATGTTATAAGAATAAATTAAATGAGCATGCAAAGCATAATAAATATGAGTCTAGCCTACTCTTAAAAAAAAAAAAATATTTTTCCCAGCAGAGTCGCCACTGTGTGAACCCCGTTTCGACACCGCCCGTCGTTACATCCAAAAACGATGTGTCTCATACTTAAGTTCGAAGAATACAATTGGGCCTTCCCAAAAATGTTATAAATGTGCAAAAACACATTTATATAAAAATACAAAGTTGTCACCATCATTTATAAAGAAAAATTGAGATTGTGGATTCAGGGGCTAAATTACGAGTCAGGAAGGTGTTAGGCACCCAACTCGCCCTTTCAGTCTCTATGGTTGCATGCTCGAATTAAATGCTACGGGTTTTATTATGTTACAAAATAAAATGAACAAAATCCGGGACTTACGTCCTTATTCATGTGATAAAAAAAGAATAATACGCATGTATTATTTACTCGGTAAAAGAAGAGAAAACAAATAAATCAATTTGTTTATTTATTACAATCAATACATATATACATATGTAATTTATACATATTATAAAAAAAATCAATTATAAACCAACAAGAGAGTCAAAGATGAAAAGAAAAAGTCAAATGCATGGTGTGGTGCGCCGCACACCACGTGGTGTTGCTGCGCACCAAACCATGTATTTCTTCAAAATCTTGTAGGGTGCCGCCCCTGTTTCTTAAAAAAAAAAAAACCATGTATTTCTTCCATTTTGTTTCGAAGAACAGAGCATGAAAAATGGGTTTCAAACTCAAAAATCAAGCTTTTAAAATAGATTTCTTTGCAAGAAAAGCAAGTATAAGTATACTTCAAAGCTTTACAAACATTAATGTACAAGTTTAACAACAAATTGAAGCTAAACAATTAACCAAAACTCAATCGAAAACCCTACTGTAAATGTAAAAAAAAGTGAAGAACAATAGCTTCAAACTTGGATTCAACGGAGGAATCACATGTATTAGCATGTTAAACACATCAAAGCCAGTTTATTTACATATTTACAAACTAGTCAAGCCATTTACATGTTTGAAACCGAAGGAAAACTAAACACCTTCTGTCGTTTTACAGATTCGTTTGGGCCAGGTTCTAGACCGTTATATTGTGCTCCCACTACTACCGATGCTAGGAAAGGATGACTTACATTTCTTGTTTATGTGTGTGTGTGTGTGTTTTTTTAAGTTGTATGTTTATGTGTGTTCACAGAGAACAGAGAGAGAGAGAACCTAGGAGGGTTTCTTGTGTTTATTAATAAGCCCGACATTTCTTGAGTTGTGAGGGAGTATATATAGAAGGGTTGGAGAAAGTTACTCTCATCCCCAAGTAATCTAGGAAGCTTCCTCCCAGCTTGGTGATCAAGCTTTGCCGGAGAAAGTATCCTCAAAGCCGACATTGTCGGCCAACTCGCAGACAGCCAGTGAGAGCTTGATATTTTGAGGATGCAAGCTTTGGTGCGCGGTGCACCAAGCCCTGCCAACGCGCACCAAAGCTTGTTTTTGGAAACTTTGGCTTGGTTTTTGCACTTTTGGCCCTTCATCTTTGTTTTTTCATTATTTAGCTCCTTTGTTGAGTTAACTGAAGCCGTTAAGTTCTTGTCAGACATCGTCATTATGTCGTTAGTCCGTTGGATGTTTTGTTTCCTGAAATTATCATGAAAACATGTGTTAATCCATTTTATAAATAAATAATTATTTATAGGTGTACGAATTTGGGGTGACTACAGGAGGTGTACCTCGATCCACCGTATCCTCTCTTATGTGTTTACTTTACTGCTCCCTATATGCTTCGTATACGAGTGAATGTTGGTCGTGGTCTCCAACTAGTATGGGACGTTTGGCGGCTACTGAGCCTCTCGTTAGTATAGGTTTGGTTGTTATTATGTGATACATGTTTATTATCTTGTTATATTGTTATGCATTATAACATGTCATATTGCTGCATTAGTAACTTACCAAGCCTTGTCTCATCCCACACCTTTGTTTTCCTTAGTTTGTAGGTTATAAGTTCCATCGCAGTGATGCTTTAGTTTCGAAGCTTAGCAAGTTGCATTTAGATTGATATTTTATAATTATCATTTGTATTGTGAGATGGTGGGTTAAAACTGAGTTATGTAAACTTAGTAAGTTGGGTAGTTTAGAAGTGTACTCTTCCTTATAAACTATTATTTTTGTGCCGATGTGTAGGGTAGAGTGGTTGTATTTTATTATAACTTTAGTTAGTCTTGTTTATTTACTTTGAGGCTTCGGGCCATTCTCTATTAGTATTTTTCCCGAGCATGTTAGCTCGTGGGTGTTTTGTGTTGTTGTTTCTCTGGCTCATGTGGTTAGCCGTCGAGGTTTTATTTGATGGGATTATATTTGTGATGTTCTCCGGCTCGTGTTTTAGCCGTTGAGGTTTTTAATAGTTGTGGTTTAATATTCGAGCTTTTGAAGCTCATGTTTTATCAAGTTTTTCGCTGCTTAGTTTTGGTTTGAGCTTGTGTAGCTCACTCACATCTGTGGACTTCAGTTGTTTGAGTTAGTTTAGCGCATCGAGTCAATGTTCAACATCGGATCTCGGACTCGGGGCATTATAGTGTCAAAACATGCATTGAACATGATATATGATGAAATGAGCGCTATTGGTGAAAATGGTATAGACCCTCTGTTGTGTAGGTGTATATTGAGAAAGAGATACGGGCTGCCTTGTAGTCATGAGACTTCAGAATATAAGAGATCGAATATGCCAGTTCCACTTGATCAGGTTTGACGCCTTTTGGAAAAAGTTAGATATCTTACCAAGTAAGGTAGAAGATGCTGGTCTTATCCAAGAAATGGGTAGTTGATTTAAACAGTCAATTGTTGAGCTTTCATCTAAGTTTGACCAAGCACCTGTGCCAAAGAGGTTGTTAATTTTGAAGAGATTGACCGAAATTTCGCAACCACCAACAACATCACTAAATCATCTCGAACATCACAAAATTCTTACTTGTGTCGTCCTAAGTCCATAGAGGCTAAACATGACAAATCAACCAAACGTGATCCGAGTAAGTTTGAGTATGTGCAGTCCATTGAAGATAGCTGCTTGCCATGTGAAGAGATTTCCTACGAGGTTGGTCCATCGAATCAACCTCTTACTCTCACTACGACAACTAGGTCAAAGAAGAAATAGGTATTTTTCTTGTTTTTTAAGATAGATTGTTCAATATTTAACATAGTTTTGCTAAATAAACATTGACTTTGATGTGTCTTATTTTAATAGGCTGTCCGGCAAAAGACTCGACTTGCGACTACAAGTGGTTTTATTGATCAACTACCATCCCACTTACACAATTTTATTGAATCGACAAAAAATGTGTAAAGTGATGTCATTGCGGTTTTCGTGCCATAGCCAAACAGCTTGGCCTCACTGAGAAATCGTGGGGTAGGATTCGAGGAGAACTTCATAACGAGCTTACAAATAACCAAGAGTTATACAAAAAAGCTTTCATTGAACATGGTCGCGTTGAACAAGTGTTGCACATTCTAAACTACTACAAGGTCCCTGCACCAAGGAACATTGGTTTTGTTTGCTAGAAATGGATTATTTGGTAGCACCGATTTTAACGTTGCGGTTGTGTGTTTGGATTTGAAAATTTTGCTCATATATTTACCCTTCAGAACCCAAATCCCAACTAATCCGAATTAAGATGATATGTATTTGATTACATAATATCCTTCATAAAATGAAATACATAATATCATTCGTCAACGTCCTATCCTCCTATGACTAGGTACAACATGCGAAGGTCCTGCCTGATCTGGCACAGCATGCGATGGTCCCTCATCATCTGGACCTCCTAACGCATCATATGCTCGTAGGATCACTGACTCAAACTCTTCGGCGGAGATAAATTGATCTCCAGATCTCAATCTCTACACGATTGGTTCCATCAAACCCCGAGCAGACCTAATAATATCTCAAGCATCTGGCGAAGCAGAATCAGCTGCATTGCTCACTTAGGAGGACTGACAGTCGGGGTTTTTCAATAATAGGATGTGAATGTGTATAATACCATTCAAGATATGAATGTGCACACTGTTCGGGTGGTCAGGTAGGTCTACCTAGTCGATCGTCAGATAACACGTGACTATCCCAATTTATAAAGTATTATACAAGCGTCGTCCATATCGATGTAGTCTGCTGAGTTTCTTTCTTGGGGTCACCGGGAGCAATAGGAACGTATGGAATCGTCTCTACATATCCAAACTGTCGTAGGATTCAGTCAGGATGATATGGCTCCATAACATTGTTTGCTGAGATGCATCCGTGGGAATATGAAATGATGTGGAATGGAAAATGTTCCCTCACCCTATCCGTATAGGGCTTCCAAATAACCTATAACAATTTAAGAAACAAAAATTTAAAACATGTATATTGACTATGTATTTCAATGTATATAAATATATAAAAACACATAAATACTCACTTCACTAGGTTTAAGGGAGTCAAAAACCTCACACACTGTCATTCATCTTTCCATAGTTGCTCCTTGATTGGCCTTTAGTAGCCACCTCATTGTAAGTGGATTTTTCTCATTGTAGTCAAAGTCATGTGGAGGTCTCAACATTTGGAATCGTTTATATATCCATGCTTACATGAAATGCAATAAAACACACAATAATCTTTCCATAATTTAATAAATATTTATGTTAACATCTTAAAAATAAGTAAAAATATGAATTCATTACCTCCAATAATGTGGAATATCCAACCATCTGTTTGACACTGACTCTAGACGCTAGCCCTAGCTATCTATAGAAATAAGCTAGAGTGGCAGCTCCTCAAGCATACGTATGAATACTATCAAGATCAACCAGGAACTCCAGATACGATGTGTTGACCCAAGTGCCACTCTTATCAGCAAAAATAGTACAACCTAAGGTGTACAATAAATAAGCCCTAACTAAGAATGCACGCCGTTCCAGATCATCAGACATAGCATTTTGATGAAACCTCTCCCTGAGCCACTCTAACTTCACAGAGGACCTCCTCGTACCTCATATTCGATCTATCTCTTCAGCGTAAGAAACTCCCAATACATTTTTAACATCATAAGTGGAGGCTGGTGTGTAAAACTTCGTCTCGATAAAACTGGAACCCCTGTGATCAGAAGACTTGTAAGGAAAAAGAAATTATCCAATGTGATTGTCATTTCGGTGAAGGGTAGGTGAAAGGGTGCCACCATTCCACAAAAGCACTGACCAATGCTTTTTCAACTTCATAGTACGATGTTCGCCTTAATTGATACAACTTGGAGGCTTTGGCAAGATCCACCAATCTTTCAGAACATACATTTCTACGACAACTCCACTGAACTAATTTCGATACATGATTGTTACACTTGAGAACCCCTCTCTCTTCCTTATTCCATATCCATCGTGCTATGTGTGTCTCATAAGTAGTCAGTAGGGATGGATTAATAGGACCACCGGGAAATGGGGTACATGTCTCATCTTCTCTCTCCTCTCTAACAACTTCTTCTCCCTCATCTCCAACACCTTCCTCTCTTCTCAATTCTTCTCTATCCTCTCCAAAACCTGCATCTCTTTCAAAATCATAATCATCCATGTATAGGAGGTTGTTCTTGTTCCTATGGGATGTGTAGGGGATCCTCAGACTGTTGTTATTCACGTTGTCTTTCTCTTCTATTTGAAGTTGTGGGTCTTTTTCTTTCATATACATTTTCTACAAAACCTGCACATAAGAAATATTTTTAGTTAAATCGATTAAACAAGAAATGTAAATAATCACAATATGTTGTTCAGCAGAGATTAAAGAAACACCACTACACTGTTCGGTTAAGGCTAGGCAGTGGTGTTCTGTCAGAGCTAAAGGAACACCACAGTGGTGATCGGTCAATAGCAGCCAAACACCATAGTGGTGTTCGGTTGGGTTGGTCAAACTCTACAATAATGTTCGGTAAGCCCTGACTGAACACCACTGTGGTGTTCCTCCAGCCCTAGCCGAATACCACTATGGTGTTCCTTCAACCAGTGCCAAACATTGAAGACCAAAAATTTTAACAAAACCCAACAAATATCATATACATTGCAAATAAAATGATATTTAACACAAAAATTGAAATGAAAATGTTATTTAAACTTTAAAATGGAAGGAATTTCATACCTAGGGTCTTCTTCATTGTGAAATCAAAGTTCTTCTTTTTCTTTTCTTCTTTCTCCAAACTTGAAGATGGTTGCTGGTTACTTTCTTCTTCAAAAACTTTCCTTCTTCTTTAGGGTAATGTGGGTATGAGTGGAGGTTCGCAGAATGTTGCGTTTGAAATGGGGGGAGGGAGTGCGGTTTTGTTGCTGTGAAATGGGTTTGTTTAGGTTGGTGTATTGAGAAATAGGGGTGGGTATGATGATATTGGGTGGGTGTATTGAGAAAGAAATAGTGAATTAATTGAGAGGGATAAAATAAGAAATGTAGGGGTAGTGTATTTAGTAATTAGGTTGGTGTGAAATTAGTATAGGGTGAGTATTAAGAGAATGGGTGTATTTAGAGGAAAAGGGGGTGTTAATAGCCCCACCCTTACTTAAAATCATTCTAACTTATTTGGAATCACATAATATGCCAGCCAACTTAAAACTTAAGTAAGCTGATGTCTGATTTATTTTCAATAAATAAGTCGATTGATTCCACCTTGAATCAGTGACTGATAATGACTTAAAACATTTTTAAGTCATTAACTGATAATTGACATAAGTCACTAGACTGATAATGTCCTTGACTTATTTCTTTTGTAAGTCTACCGATCTTTAAACGGAAGCTTACTTGATAAGTTTCCATAGCTATCTTTTGAATTTGTGTCAGTACTTTGCGTACTTTAAATTCAAACATGCTTTATGTTTAATGTTTTTTGACACACTTTCCGTTCAAAGCTTTACTGTGTATTTCAGAATGAAAAAACAGCTCAAACCTACTTCTTCTGAGATAGCTCAAAGCTCGAGGAGAGCTGTTCGTCTATTTTGACTCAAACGTCTACAGATCATTTAATGCAAAAAGACAAAAGCTTCCAACAGTCACAAGCTTATCTCTGCATATATAAAGTCACAAAAGCAACGAAGAACAACTACCAGTCCTCAACCCAATTATTCGAAATTCTCAAGCATTCAAAGCATTCATAACACTTCAAGAATCCCTGAACTTCACATTAAAGAGAAAACGTACACTTAAAGCATTTCTTGTTTATTATATTCTCTTTGTATTTGCCTTTATTAGTTCAATCATTGTTAAGAATCCCTCCCAAGTACTTAGTTTTTGAGGGATCTTTGATTGTAACACACGAGATTGATTTGTTCCCTTTGAACATTCAATCTCCATATTCACTCGTCTTGTTATACACTGACCGTTAGTGATCATCTAGGATTATTAATATTAGAGCACTTCAAAATCCAAGTTTGACCAACTTGGTAGTGGACGAAACACTCTTCATACTATGAATCACTCTACATCTCGTGTTCATCTTGCTTTCCTTATTTGTGATATTTTGACCAACTGATCAAAGCTTTTAGCATTCACGAGTTACTTAAAGCCTTAATCAGTGAAGAAGCAAACATCAGTCAAGTAATTTGTTTATCAGCTAATTCTTTACCACCAACTGATTATCTCCATTGATCAGTTGACTGATTTTACAAAAACCTATTTTTCACTCCAAAGTTTTTCAAAGGTTTTTAAACTTCCCAAAAGAATTTTATAAGGCTATTAACCCCCCCCCCCGGGCCACCCTAGCCTTATCAGTTGCCTAAATGGACCTATAGTTAGAATAGAAAATTTTTGTTGTCTTTATTTGAGTAGAATTATCTTCGTTAAACAGTTTACCAATAAACCAAGATTTGCCATGTATATAGATAATAGATAATATTTTTTGGAATAATGGTAGAAAGACCAAAAAAAAAAAAAAAAATGATCGAAGCATACACAATGTTATCGATTATCTCACAAAGTTCTTTGAAATGCAAAAGATGACCCCAGGTTCAAAATCGCTTTTCTGATTTCTACGTCTAGATATATTCATCGTCACCAAGGTTCACGACAAAGGAGGGAAGGGGGTTTAGTGAGAGACGGTTGGAAGATGAAGAGGAAATGACACCATATTAACAAAGGCAGAGAGAGATCTGTATAAAATTTGTTTCAATTATATATATATATATATATATATATATATATGGGAAAGTATTCAATGGTTATTTGATTTTCAATCTAATGGTTGTTATAATAGTAGTCATTGATGGTTATATTTTTGAAATAACCATTGAATACTCCCCATATATATATATATATATATATATATATATTTAAAATTGGTGAGGATGCCTTAGATTGTGACACTTCACCTCTTTTTGTTAAATCTTCATTCTCAATGCTTTGACTTTTGAAATTCTAGGAGGATGTAATTAGCTAATAGTTTTATCTAATTATTATAGGTATAATATTGTGGTATATAATATTCTTTAATAATATTAGTTGAAGAGCTTTAGCTATTGGCAAAGCAATGAAAAAGCTAGAAAAACAAAACAAAGTGTTACCAATGGGATTTGAACACACACTCTTTTAATTAATAAATATGAAAATTCACCTTAAACCAACTCAACCATTTATATTATGTTAGTATTTTCTATCACTATAAGATAATAACTGTGATTATTAATCATACTTAATAAAATAATTATAGTATGACTACTCACTATAGTCTACAACAATAACATAATGATGATTTCAATTCTCAATTCAATTAATGTTCTTTTGCAAATGATTTCTTATTAGACCTTTAAGCTTTTGAGTTTATAGGTTTAGCAAATTAATATTAACAAAAGAATTAATCGTAAGAAACTTTTAACGAAAATTATATAGTCCTACAAATTTTGTCTATTTTATTTGATCTGGAGTTATTATAACAAAAAATATTCACATAATTAGTATGCAAAAGGCATTATATCGATAAAATATTCAAATCATATATTTTAAGATACAATAAAATAAAATAAATAAATAAACACATTTATTTTACGTCAAAATAAAAAAATATATATTCAAATTATATATTTTAAGATACAAAAAAATAAAATAAATAAATAAACACATTTATTTTACGTCAAAATTAAAAAAATCAGATTAGATTATGAATATGTTAAGGTCAAAGTTGATAAATTTTGGACTTACCTTGAGGAAGTCAAGCAAATTTTTAAGAAAGAAATACAGGTTTAAAATTTTATTTTTTGGTTCCTTTCTAAAAATTTGAAGCAGTGGTATAAGAAAACAAAGGTCAAGCGATCGGTAAATAATCAAAAAAATATAGGTAATTTTATATACCCTTAAAGCTTCATTTAATATAGCATATCCTAGAGAAACCTAATTGTTTAGAAATGTTAAACTCAATTAATGTTCATGGTTATTATTGTCAGAACAAATTTTACAATATATCATTAATTATGTTTCTTAATTCCTGTGTTTATCAACTAGGAACATTTATTCAGGACAGAGGGAGTATCTAAAATATTGAAGTTCATTTCTATAGATTCAAAATATTTATAACAAAAAAATATGAAAAATACACATAAGCTTTAAGTGAAACCATTCGATTGGTAAAAAATTCAAATCAATCAGAAAAAAATAGATGAAAATATTTTTTGGTTCTTTTCATCAAATCTGAAGCAAGTATAAGTAAAACCCTAGGAAAGTATATCAGAAAATGGAAAAAAAAAAATTGTAATTTTTTTCTGAAAAAGTAAATTATTTATAATGTTAATGTAAGGTGTATGTGGAATATTTTTATTTTTATTTTTACAATTGTGTCTTATGCAATGTCTATCAACCAAAATCTGGAGTAATCTTTTTATATTTACTTTTGATTATTTTTTAATTTTTATACATTGCACTCACTAAAATATTAAATTTTTATACATTGCACTGACTAAAATATTAAATTTTTATATTAATATAGATTTCATGCATTGCAGAGGTGGAATCATCCCTTAATTGGTATCAAAGCTTAACTATTTTATATCTAAGCCTGCAAATTGACTATTTTATTGGTATCAAAGCATTAGTTGTTTTAATTGCTATTAGAGCTTAATTATTGTATCTCTAAGTTTCGTAATACTCATTGAGACCCGGATATCTTCAGAATTATTTCTAATTTTATAATTATAAATTATTTTATTTATGTGATTCTCTTTTATTAATTTTATTTTAACTTTCACATTTTAATTATTTGTTTACATTAACTTATAATATTTATAGTATAATTATTTATTTATTTTGTTAACATTAAACTTTTTAAATATTTTATTTATATCTATAAAATCCCCGTGCATCGCACGGGTGTTATACCAGTGATAGAGTAGAAATTCTAACATTTAACACTATTTATAGATTGAGAGACACGGGTTAGTTAGAGAAGATAAACATAATCTGAATTTGAAAGAGATTGATTAAATTTGAAAGAGATTCGTTTGTTAAGATTTCATTGATGATAATAATCATAATAGTTGTTTTTTGCTAGAATTCCTTGTAGATAAAAGCACAAAAAATAAAAGATAAAGAAGAATTTACATATTTCACAATAAACAAATTAGTTTATATTTATAGAAATTGCATTTTGGCAGGATTTTACTATAAATGGAGACTATTATGTTTATATATATATATATATATATATATATATATATTATTGTTGTATGACCATTCAAAGAATATACGAAGATTGAGTGTTGCAATTTATAAAATTTAGTCCCAGGCTCCCAGCAAGTTTGCTCAAGGTGATCGCTGTTTTAGAAAGGGTATGGCCGGCCCAGCTTTTGGAATGAGTGTCGGCCCGGCCTTGTTGAATTTGTCAACTATGGGATTATCTAGCCCTGGTAAATGATTAATGGGTGAATTACATGCTGGTCCCTTTTTGGACATTTGTAATCGCTCCAGTCCACTGTACTTTTTTTAAAACCGAAAAAATGTACTTTTGGGGCAAAAATACTATTATGCCATTAATGAAAGAAAAACACGCGTGCATCAGTAACCCAAGGCATCGCGATAAGTAACCCAAGGCATCGCGATGAATAACTCAAGGCATCGCAATGAGTAACTCAAGCAGGAATTAGGCTGCCGCACCTCGCCTTAGCGAGTAGGGGACAAATTGAAACTTTTAGGCTGCCGACCCAACGCATCGCGATGTGTAATCCAAGGCATCGCGATGAGCAATCCAATGCATCGCGATAAGTAACCCAAGGCATCGCGATCAGCAACCCAAGGCATCGCGATCAGCAACCCAAGCAGGAATCAGGCTACCGCACCTTGCCTTAGCGAGTAGGGGGACAAATTAAACTAAAGGCATCGTGATTTATTTTGATGCATCTAGATTTATTTTGGTACATCACGATGCCCCAATTTGTGCATCACGAATTCAATTCACACATCGCGAATCCAATTTAATTGATTCCTCCAAATACTGATCAATGCATCCTTAAACATTTATACAAAGCCTGACACCCGATCACACACTATTGAAGCGCCATTACAAACCAAAAATACGAGCTCAATGCTCTCTCTCCTGTTATTCCAGTTCATCATATCACAATGGTGGTTCTGCCTCTCGAACCCTTTAAAATTTGTTTAATTATTATTTACATATGTATGTTTATATGGTTCCTTCCGTGTGACAATTTATGTGTTAGTAATCTAATGAATTAGGCTTTTTATTCTTAAAACTGTAAAATTGATGTGATAAGCGTTTACAGGAAGCAATAATTGGTTTTGATAAAAAAACGGGGGGCATTTTAGGAAAAAAAAATTTAAAGTGCCTTGTTCCGATTAAAAAAAAAGGTGGACTGGAGAGAAAAAAATGTTATGAAAATTGATTCCTTTAAAGTATTTTTTTTTTCAATTTAAACAATAAATGATTTAAGGTTAGTTTTATTTCTTAAAAAAACAAGAGGAAGGGCAATATAGTCATTTTGTGTTTTATGAGATGCCAAGTTTAGTGCGTTGGGTTGCGACATTTAGCACCTCCCGTGTCTCGTGTCTGGCCCCCTCAAAATAAAATACATAACAATATTTCGCTTAATTTTACTTATATATCAAGTATTGTTATAAAAATCGAAATATGATTCCGAATCTCTTCAAAAAAAATTTAATAAATAAATAAAGTGTACAATATAGAAGACTTTCAAAAAGGGTGAATCTATTTCCACTATAATTTTTTTTATCCACTACATTCATTAAAATTTAATTAATTTCATCAATATCTTGACACAATTACCCTTCAAACTCACCTTATTTAAAGAGTTTGTTACCTTTTCTAATTTTTGACTTTTATTTGTTTTTGCAAATAATATTACATTCAATCTTGACACGAAAATAAATAATTTTATCAACAGAAAATTAGAAAATATAAATGAAATATCTAAAAATAATAATACATAGGTCTAATTGATATTGCATACAAATAAGAAAAAAAATATATATATGACAAAATAGACTAAATAAATGAGTGGTATGAGCTATATAATTTAAAATTACGGAGTACAAATTATGAATTTAAAAAAATAATTTGAATGAAAAATCAATTAATGAATATATATTTACAATTAAGCAAAAATCTTTTACGATAAACCACAACTGTACAACATCTTTAAGTTTTTTTTTTATATTAAATTCAATTTACTTCAAAAAAGCTATTTCAAAAAATTAAATGAAAAATAATGGATAGATTTATTTTTTTATTATTGACAAATAGACATAATTTATTTGAGAAGATAAGAAAACAAAAAATTAATTATAAGTTATAAAGGAAAGTCAAAAAAATTAATTGACTTTAGACAAGTACTTCATCATCAAACAAGGTAAGTATATAAAGAGCAATTATGTCATAACAATGATAAATTTATTTAAATATTAATGAATATAGTGGATAAATAAAATTTGTAGTGGAAATAGACTCTCCCTAAAATTAAGTATACTCTCACTAAACAATTTAGAAAATTTAAAAATTTAGTTAGATGTTTATAATTGTTATTTTTGTAATTATATTTAGTATATATGTCGGCATGGCTGCTTTAGTACTACCCTTCAGAATGGGACAGAAAAAATTTGGAGACAGTCCCCTTTCAACCAATGTCACTATTCCAATCTCACTTCCAAACATGCACAAACAGTTCAGAATCGGCGGTTTAAATTGGAATCGAATCACCCAAAAAATCACATAAACCTGAACCACGAAGAACCGGAATCGCCGGTTACACAGTTCGGTTTCAGTTTCTAATTTCTCAAAATCGTGAACCGCCAGTTTAGAACCGGGAACCGAAATAGCTGGTTTCAAACCGGCTTGAACTATCAAAAATCCTGAAAAATTGCTAAATTTTAAATTTTAAAATTGTTGTGTTTACTCTCTAATTTTAGCGATGGAAAGTTTACAAAGTTTAAAAAATTTAAAAAAAAAATACTTTAGTTACTTTAAAAAATTCAAAAAAAACATTTGAACAAAGTTTTAAGATGGAAATTTAAAAAAAATATATTATAAACTGTTCTTTGGGACTGGAACCGACTTAGCCAGTTCGAACCTTTTGGGCATGTCTACTCACTTCGTTCAAGGACGGAAAGTCGAAGACTAATCCCTCAAGTCGAATAGGACCACAAGTAACGGTAGAAGTTCTCTCAACAAGTATTTAATACAATTGCGTTCTATATAGACTCAAACATGAAACCTATGTTAAATTACAATAGATCTTTGCCATCTGATCTACATGCATATTGGTTTCTATCCCACTTTATGTCATTCAAGCCAAATTTCCCTCTTTCCCTCTCTATACCCTACTCCACCCGCCCCTAAAGAAAAGAAAGAATAAAAAGAAAAGTGAAGAAGATAATTTCCCAACAACCCCACGTCTGATCATAATTTTTATTTATTTTTTAAATAAGATATGTTACTCCCTTCTATGAAGGCTAAAAGTGATACTCCTTTCCGGTCCTAAATTATTATTTTTTTATTTTATTTATTTTAAAATAATTATATTGTTTGAAAAAAAAAAGTTTAAGATATTATTTTTATCATTTTATTCTTATTTTTTCTCTTATTTTAATTATGTGTCACATACACAAGAATATTAAAAAAAATTACATATTATATTAATATTAATAATTAAGTCAATTATTTTTTTTAATCCGTGTGCTATATTAAACAAGACAATAATTATTGAACGGAGGGAGTACTAAAATGGTACTTACAGATTGCCTAGTCTCTTAATCGTTGACTCCGAGATTCAAATTGTTTTCGAACCTAAGCCATGAATAGAGCCGGCAAAATTAGCCCAGCCCAATGGGCCGGCCCAACCAACCCGATATTATGGGGGGCTTGGGCTTCAATTTATAAGGCCCGAAAAAAATTGGGCATTTTTGGCCCGTTCCAATAGGTCCATGGGCTAATTGGGCTCGGGCAAAAAAAGCCCGATTTTTTCGGGCCGGCCACTTTTATTTAGTTTTCAATCAAACCATTTTTGCTGCTTTAAGTGATCTTTTAGTGTTGTACATGTTGTGTACAAAACAAGTTTATGTGCAATGCTTTTAAAAATAAAGGGAACGGACAGGAGTGTAAATAAAGGGAACGGACAGAGTGTAAATTATTTGGAACGGACAGAGTGTATCTTCAAGTCCAAGACTTGGTTATTTGAAGTCATGAAGTTTATGTTCAATGTTTCCAAGATTAATAAAGGGAACGGACAGGAGTGTAAATTATTTTTTTTAAAATAATATGAAAATATCTCTTATGTTTATGTGCAATGCTTTTAAAAATAATTAGAAAAATGTTTGATTGAGCTTAATGCAAATTTTCAGTCAATTGTTTCTTATGTTTTTAATGTATTTTACACTAGGAGTCTACAAACAATTTATATAGTTGTATTTTAATCATCAAGATACGACTTATTATTTAGAGATTTTATTTGATAAATTGTAGACTTGTAATGAGTTGTGCATTTTTTTTTTTATGTGATAATTTAAAAATTTTGTAAAAAATATGTTTTGGTAGAAATTTGGGCCGATTTGGCCCGAAAGCCCGAAAGCCCGATAACTTATAACTGGATTGGGCTGGGCTAGAGGTTTGAGGCCCGATGTAATTTTTGGGCTGGGCTGGCCCGGCCCGATTTTATGTGTTGGCTAGCCCAGCCCCAGCCCATTGCCAGCTCTAGCCATGAATGGTCCAAAACAACAAATTTTACCGGTTAACCAAACACAAGGATTTATGTTTGAACATACTTTGAGCCCATTTGTTCGTACGTTTTTATTAAAATGCAGTTTATTCCTTAACTTAGTGTATCAATGATGAGGTAGAAGAAGCTGCGCAGATTTTAAAACGCAGATGGAAAAAAAGCCGAATTTTGATATAATATCTCAAATGCATTTATAAAGAAAAAAGTTACGTTTTAAATAATTTACATTTTAAAAAAATACTGCATTTTAAAAACGCTATATATCTTCATTCTACACTTGCTCGACTAAAGACACTATTTTATTCTTCTTACTTTTCATATTTTATTGTTAATTAGAACTCACCTTAATAATTAAAGTGATTACGTTAAATTATATTTGTAAAGGCGAGTTTTTAATCATTATTTTTTTCACTCGCTCCGTTCTATTTAAAGAGTATATATTTGAAAAGTTTAATAATTAAGAAATATATAACTATCATTAGAGTTTGTTATAATCACAAAAATGTTTGAGCAAGTCAACACATTTATATCACATGTAAAAGATAAAGTTAAAAAAAAAAATGTTCGATAAAAATATGTTTGTTAACACATTTATATCACAACCCTCCACAATTGCATTAAAGAGTTTTTTTTTTATTTGAAAAATGTGTAAATCCTAAATGACACTTAATTTTTTCCACATTCACATTTGCATTGGTGACGCTCTTAGAAGGGGGAGTCAAGCATCGATGATACAGGGCACTGTTCTGATACTCCAGTACCAATGCCAATGAGGAGAAGGCAAGGCCAATATCCAAAGCAAAATTGATAGATGCTTTTGCAATGACAAATGGAGGGAGAGATTTGACAACTGTGAAGTTGAGGCCATTGATCCTGGGATTACTGATCATAGTCCTTTGAATCTGTCTTTTGGCATTGCTCCAAAAACCAGGAAACTTTTAAGTTCTTTTTCTTATGGATGGCTCATACCAAGTTGAAGGAGATATTGGAGGAAAACATGGACTACCAATGTAGAAGGTAATCTGATGTACAAAGTAAGCAAGAGATTAAAATTGCTGAAACCAGAGCTAAATGATTTTAATCATAAGCACTACAGAAACATCTCTACCAGAGTGCAAGGGGCTTCCGAGGAGTTGCACCAGATGAAGAGATATTTGAGTAATAATCCCTATAATGGCCAGGTTAGAAGGGAAGAGAAACAACTAATGCTTTAGTATATGAACCTCAGCAGTTACTTTCGTAAGGCAGTGAATGCCATGGTCACAGAAGCAGGAACAAAAGGAGAAATTAAGAGAGATACTCAAATTCTACCCTGAGTTTCTAGGCAGGGATGGTCAAAGTGATCAAAGAGCAGTAGATGTTTTGCAAAGAATTACCGATAAGAGGGTTGAATGAGGACCAGCCAGGCTAGTAGCTTGATTGAACTCAAATCACCTGTGTTACTTTGTGTGTGACACTAGGCTAAAATCATCACATGGGCCTTAGGTTTTATTGAGCCCATGTAATGATTTAGCCTAGTGACACACCTATGACACACATATAGTGGTACAGGTAATTTAAGCTCCTATGAAGGCCCCTATGGAATGTTCTTCGTATCGCTCAAGACTTCACTAGATACGAAATTGGAGATGTCAGGGAGACCTTTCTTTGGTTGGGACAATCGGCACCCATTGGGTCGTTTAATTAAAAGATATGGGAAACGGATTGCTTATGATGCAGGGCATTTGGGAGGATGATGCAAAGGTTGATCGGATTATTCAAAATGATGAATGGGTTCGGGCTGGTCGAAATTCCCATGCTTTACAACACCTAGCTCAGAACACTCCACGAGATTCCAAACCATGTAGTAGTAGTAGTAGTAGAAGGGACTCTGTTCAATGGATTCCAGGAGCTCAGCAATCATACACTGCAAAGAATGCTTGGGAAAAATGTAGAAACAGGCTAAGGTTACCTACTGTTTTCTAGAATGAAAATGGCCGAAACAAAATGGTCAACTGAGTAAATTTGCCAATTACCCACTTGGTTCAAACTCGCAAACCGTGGGAGAAATGAAATGGTCATACCATTTCGTGGTGATTTCATGTTTGTTATGTAAGTAAGAATGACTAGATATAGAATGGAATGATTGGAAATGTACCAGAAGTTGAATTTCAATCCTTTCCGTAGTAATTTTATGGGAACGCCTAGAACAGAGTAAAAATGAGGAGGCAAGTGAGAGATTAGGAGTAAATAAAGTACGGGACATCCCGCTAAGTGAATCACTCCACAGTCTCAATGCTGATCAAACCAATAAACCAACCCTTCGGGTTACACCAATATCATACAAAGATATATCATTCTGAATAATCTGAGCGGAATGGTTTTTGGCGAAATCTTCATTTCCCACCTCGAGCGGAACGCCTCAAGCGGAACTGTGCAATCATGACTCCACTTTGCCCCACTTAGCCAACACAGGCTCATTCCATTCTAACTTGATTACCGTATACCAAAAATATGTCCTAAGACAGTAACTCTTGGACTGTATGCTGCAATTGTCAGAAGATTCAATTGGTTGATTTAGTTGGTTTGTGATATCATTGTACTCAACATTTACTCAAACGGTTAAACTGCACCTTATAATCAGCAAGGTGGCTAATGTGAAGAGGCTCACCACATCCGTAAGGTTGCTTGATTCGGTGCACTTTAGTTGGTTTGCACTCGATATTTAGCTCGGAAGTTGCTCAATGATGACTGTAAATGTAAACAAAAAATCGTTGGCCAAAGAGGGCAACTGCATTGTAGGCTCTCTTGCCAAATACAGTACTCAGTCAAGAGAAAATCAGACTCGTTTCATAAACTTATACACCAGGAGGTCCTATTGGCTGGTGGTTTCAAGATATAATACACAACATGGTAACTGGAGATGCATCAGACCCATTCAGGCCGCCGCCATGAACACAGAGACATGACTGAAGATTTTATGTGGTCATTCCAATGTCGTAAAACATAACTGAAAAATTAATGCACGTACTACTAGCTTGGTATTTATAGGGTACTTTCTTTACAAGTCCATAAATAACAAGGGACTTCTCGCTCTTTAGAAAGAGTAGTACACTATAATTAGACAGCAAAGCAATAAAAGCAATCCTATCTTGATAAATAGCAAGTCTCCTAGTAAACAAGGCTCGTGTATTTCCAAGCGCATAGAAACAAAAGAGATAACATATTAATTACAACAGTATTAGTTGTCATACAAGCTTTTAAGCCAGAATCGGGCATTTCTTCCACACATATCATTCGAAGGGTGGTGGAAGAAATGCTAATATTACAGAAGGAAGAAGGAAGAAGGAAGAAGGAAGAAGGAATGATATTACTTGGACACTAGCTGGAATTGTTTTCAGTACTCCAAAGAACCTACAGACGCAATCCCATTACTCAAGTTTCTCGAATCTTGGCGATTCGGATAGTCATCACAGCTGCTGCTATTAGAGAGCCTCTGAATCGGAACTGAGTTAAGAAGCTCTAGACCTCGTTTGCCCATTTGCTGCACCTCCTGCGGTGACAGTATCTTAATACACCACACACTGTTGACAAACTCCCTGTTACAGATAAAAGAATAATTAATAATAATAAAACAAAATTAGAACAAAAATTTTTAAAATACTCCCTCCGTTCCGGATAAATGTTCCAACTTTCTATTTTGGAATGTCCCAACTAATGTTCCTTAAGACTTTTGATCTACCTATTCTCTACCATTCTTCCTAATATACCCTTAAAAGCTTCATTTAATATAATGCATCTCAAAGAAACTCAATTATTTAGAATAGTTGAACACAATTAATGTTCATGGGTATTATCGTTGGAATACATTTTACAGCACATCATTAATTATGTTTCTTAACACCGCTGTGTTTTATCAACTAGGAACATTTATTAGGACGGAGGGAGTAATATTAATAAAAATACTGAAGCTGTCAAGTAGCATATCTAACTATACTATATACAAAGTGCACATGTTCTTGTAGCTTATTCTAAACACCGCTACATGAACTAACTAGAACTTGGGAAAACAATCGACTTTATTTCCTAAATTTTTCAAAAGAATACCAGTTCAAATATATTAAGTACACTAGCCAGTTTAATCAGTGTTTTCTTGAGTCCTAACTGAATTAGGATTCTCAATGATAAAAATCAAGGAAAAAGACTACGTAATTTGTATAGTTCAATTTCAGTACAAAATAGATCAAAGGGAACTTTCATTTATCTATCTATAACACACACATATACACGCAACAAAGTATGTACAGAAACTCGAGGACACACATGCATTAGGAAAAGACAGCAGACATAAACCAAAAACAGTTAAAAGATACTATATGTAAGCAAATGAACAATGGTACGGTCCTAAATAATGAAGACATGGGATATGAACAGTGAAGATGGCACTTGATAGCCCCAAGTCTTGTTTCTGAAGCTTAATTTTTAGTATTTCGCTATGATAATTTCCAAAAGCTTCCAAACCACGAAGATACTAATGACACTTTCTATCTAGAAGTAGAAAATGAAACTCACGGCCAAGGGTCATCACCAAGGAGAAGAACATCATTCTCCCGGTCAACGAATACAAGCTGCCAGCCTGATCTCAAAGGGTCCTCCAATTGGCCTTCCAAGCCAAACATATGAGCAAGTTCACTGCGCAGCTCGTGGTAGCTGCTGAATTTGGCGATATCCAATGATCTCCCGAAGGACCCTGACTTGTAAACCTGTCAGCAATAGCAACATCCAGATTAACAATAAAAATATACCCCCAATACACTGCATGATCACATCATCAATCTCTAAGAAACAGTACGGGAAACGAACATATAACGCCTACTTTTTACTCTTTCATCTCATTTCTTTTTCTGCCTTTGTAGGGGTACAAATCAATATCGAAGACAAATAACAATCATTAAGAATGATAAAGTAGAAGAGTGATTAAACTGACAGATAAAAATCAAAAAAGGGCAAAACTCACCTTAACAAAGGTTCTGGTTGGTGGGTTTGCTTGCCCCACATTATCAGGAGACTGCAGGAAACCAGACTCATCTATACAACTGGAAGGCGTCATTGCTGGATTAAGAGAAAAATCACTGCCTGCAGTACTCATATTATAATTGGAAGAAGCAAACGGTATCGTAGTGGAATCACTATCACTACCTATTCCCCTAAGGCTTGACATCCCATTCTGTATGAGAAGAGATGAGTTATCTATGTTAACCCCAAACAAAAGATGGCTCTGAGGATCGTTGCTCCCTTCTTGATCAATAGAGCACTCCCTCCCAGGAAATGGTGGGAGTGACACAATGTTGGGAGAACTGTTTGAATGGGGCGGTGGACCCAGCTGCTCCACCTGGGGCAGAACACACTGCGATGCACCAGAAACAAGAAGAGGATCAACTGCAACTCGTTTCGCTGGCCAGCCAGTAGATGTTAGCAATGCACTGGATCTAGGAAAGTTAAGAAGGCGTGATGTTTCATCCTGGGAAAATGAACCCAAAAGGCTGTGTAGAGGAGAAACAATAGGAGCAGTCCCAGGGTTGCCATTTGAATCAGAAAAGCTCTGCTGTTGCATGGAAGAAATTGCTTGCAGAGTTGGTGATTGCACCTGAGAGCTTGAAGAGAATTGCGGCATGACAGAAACAACACTCTGCTGCTGCTGCTGCTGTGGCTGTGACTGCTGATTACTGAATGAGTTCTGGTGCTGCAATTGTTGCTGAAGAAGATGAGACTGAACCTGAGCCTGAGATTGAGACTGAGACTGAGATTGAGACTGAACCAGAGCCTGAGCCTGAGCCTGAGCCTGAGCCTGGGCCTGGGCCTGAGCCTGGGCCTGAACCTGAGCCTGGGCCTGGGCCTGAGCCTGGGCCTGAGCCTGAGCCTGAGCCTGGCCTTGAGCCTGAGCCTGAGCCTGAGCCTGAGCCTGAGCCTGAGCCTGAGCCTGAGCCTGGGCCTGGGCCTGGGCCTGAGCCTGAGCCTGAGCCTGCACCTGAGCCTGAGAATGGCCCCGGGACTGATTATCATGCATGCTCTGAATAAAGGTAGGTTGGGACTGAGATTGCTGCATTATCTGAGGCTGTAATAAACCAGCAGACCTGCTCGAAAAAGTTTGGGGTTGTTGGAACTGTAACAGCGATGAAGGAGTTTGTTTCGAGGGATCCACAGCCCTCATCTCCTGAAGGGCAGCAGCAGCCATTGCTTGGTAAATGTCAGTCTGCATTCCAAGCATGCTGGGATCAAGTCTTGGCTGCATCCATGGTGAGACGCCAATTCCTTGAAAGTTAAAAGATTGGATTCCCCGATTGCCGCCATCACCACGGAGCCACATAAGCGGAGAATTCATACCTAGATCTTCATCCTTCATTCCTACATGCACCAAAAAACCAAGATTTCATACTCTAGTCTGATTTATAATAGGAGATTACATCTGATTTATAATAGGAGATTACATCGCTTGGCTTACTTCAATTACTGACAGCTTGAAAATAGGAGTATTAGGAATTTGGTATTAGAATTAGATGATTGCTAAAACCTTTTTTTTAATAAGTAATGATTGCTAAAACCATAAAAAGAAAAAAATAATTGTTACCACAGGGAGAAGCAATGATTCTAAAAATGTTATCAACTATAGAGCATACTCCGCCTTGAATAAGAAGTGGATATAGTTACCATTAAAAGAGGGCAATCCCGGTGGCCAAGGTCGCTTGAATCTGAGGGGGAATGGAGAGGGATACATGGGGAATGTTGATAGGGGCTCAATCTCCCATAGGGAAACTCTTGGCTGCCTCTCCCCAGCTGTAGACTCATCCCAGCCAACCTACATTCACCAATTCAAAGATCATAAGAGCAATCACTATCCATATTCCACTACAGTGGTTTGTTCATAACTTCTAACTAAGATGACCTGTATCGTTGGAACCAAAAAAAACAGAAAAATAAAAACAATACCAGAAAAAGGAAATTTCGAAAGAAAAGAAAAAGAGAGATGGAGCAGCAATGTACTACACCAACCTTCACTGAACGCCAATGTGAGTTTGCCCATCGAACAGGATCCAAGTCACTGATGCCGGTTATAGTGCCCATATAGCTACATTAAATATTATAATCAAGCCTCACAATGAGGAGAGCAAGTCATACGTACAAACAAGAATGCTGAAAAGCATGCATCACAAATACAATGACAATGGCAAGCAATCTCATGCGCACTAAACATAAACTGCCAAGCTGCCAACAGCAATTCACCGAAAGTATTTTGAGACAATAACTTGTATACAAATCCATTGTTCCCAAACATGGGCTAAGGCAGAAATAAATCAGGTGTAACAGAACTTTCCTCTTAGTCCTATATCAATTGTTAAAACCCTCGAACATCAATTGATATGTTATAGCAAGACATTAAATAATAATAATAAGGGTTGGGGTTTAGTCTATGTCCCCTCCAACCTTTTCAATATATATATATATATATATATATATATATATATATATATTATAGCATACAGAATTACCACGAAGAGACACGTAACTTGATTCCAATTCTTCTCGAGTTATGCTTCCATTACATCTCCAAATTCTTTACATTTTAGACACCCGAAGGACAGCTTGACTCACTAAACTCAACCTTTGTCCCAATTGCTTGGTCTTGGCTACATGAATCATTTCGCCATTCTATTCTGTCCAAAGCAAGGGCACCACTCAACCCACAGTCACTCATATCCTTCTTAATTTTGGACACCCAAAGAAAAACGTAACCCATGGGGGAAAAAGTTTCATCCAAAAAGATGAATGGAGGCTTTAACTAAAAGCTAGAATTATACCCTGGTAGAGTTCATGATAACTCTTACATGTTTACGTCACAAATGTAAACTATTACCAATATAAAATAAATAAATCATAACAAAATATAATGATAATAATAATCAGAAGAAAACTGAAACCTACCGGCGAACACTTGATTCTTCTGTTTCAAACAGCATTCGAAAGCGCATGCCAACAGAAACTCGAGTATGATATACTGCTTTAACATACTTGGCGAGAGGAATGACGAATTCCGATGGACTAGCCCTGAGGATATCTAGATATAAGAAAGACTTCAATAATGTACAATATTTCCAACAATGCAAACAAATACCTTGGATTATAAAATATGGTGAAGCGACTATTAGTTTGTGCTGCATGAGCCGCAGCAGCAAGGAGGCCCAAGTGCATGCTGTCACTTGATAAAACTGAAGAAGGCATCACAGTTTGGGGTCGATTAGCACGCCGGATACCAAGAAGCAATTGATTCTTCTCATTCCTGATGAAACAAATTCCACAAGCTTCTTCAGTGCCATAAATTGAATGGATCAGAAAGTAGATGATTAATGGATCAGTACTAAACAGATGTTTATTTGCACATGGATCCTACAAACATATCTCCTTCTCAAACTCTGTTCTATCTTCCTTGGTCTCTAAATCCACCTTGGATTGCCACTCATGTATTCTGTAGACTCCTTTTGACATAAATCCGTGCAATTAATTGTCCAAGTATAGACTTATTTTCTCCCACTCCTCACTCACAAAGTCCAAATGTGATGCACGATTGAGTTTACTCTTTACCATCAAATATGATTAGTAAACGTCAAACAAACTGCTAACAACGTGCTACCAAACGAAGAACATTTCTGTAAATCTGTTCTTCCATAAAGAGAAGGCACGAAGTAAGCACACAATTACAATATAGCAAAGTACTGCCTACCATATAAAAAGAACTGAATCTCCAGCAACAAGTCTTTTAGCACTCACAAACACACTCCAACCTGTTGTGAGAAGATGTCTTTTGGGCTGACCTGTAATATGATTAAACACAAATTCCAAGAATCACACAGATGGTCCTAGATATTTGTTTATAAAAAGTGCCATTCACATCAAAACGTTACAATGTATATAGATTATAGGTAGCACCATCTTAAATTTTATGAGAAACAGAAAATTTGACAAGCAGACTCAGAGTCCTAAGCGTAGGAAACCTCGTGCAATTGTTACTTATAAGACATAGTGCCAGGAAAAGGAAGGATAAGAAAAATGTTAAAAGCTGAATATAATGGGTAAACATACTCCAGTAAGAAACAATATGTAGACCTTTAATCAATAAAAATAAAAAAATAAAAAATGACTTAATCCTATTCAAAAGTAGTGCTTAGATTTCTACAAAAGATGGGTATGATTTAGGTAATGAAGATAACTTAATTCTGCATGTACAGTAACATCTGTATAGTCGGACACTATATAATACCAAGGCTCAACAATCGATTTAATATGGACAAGTAGGAGTCTTAACAACAGATACAATTCAACCGTGGATTTGCATGACATCAACTTTCTGAATGAAACAACAAAAAAATATATTTGCACCAAATCAAACCCTCCCCAGCCTCACTCCAATGGGAGAAAAAAGGTTATAAGGTTTTTAGATTTTTACTTTTGGTTTTTCAAAAAGAAAATTCAAAATTATGGATCACAACTAGCACTTTGTGATCATGAAATGATGGTAACTAAGATGTTTATTAGTGGATAGAAGGTGTATCCACTTTTGAGTAATCTGGATGAGCATTAGTTACTCAACACAAGTAATAAAGTCTAAGTGCAATCGACACTGTCCTCATTGTCTTCTTGACTTAAATGCGCAAGAAATACGACGAGTTGGAGATTTTAAGCTTCCAAATGGCAATCAAAATACTAACCATATCATTTAACAGACACTGATTAGTCTTTTCAAGAAAAAAGTTAATGCTGGAAACTAACCGCGGAATATATGTCTGAATTTCCATTCATTATCATGTAAATCCCTTGCAATTAACTCCTGCGCCGGAGGTTGCTGGGAGAAATCCTGTAGGTCAAAACATGATCTTAGATAACAAGACACTAAACCGGAGACAAATCTGGGGCTGGTGATGAAACATCAAATCAACCAAAAGGAATTACCAGTGGAGGAAACACTTTTTCAGCTGCACGGCGAGGGACTGAAAATCCACCATGAGTACTAGTGTCACTCGCTGTCAATGTTTTACAGAAGTAATTTGTTGGTTGTTTGCTGGGGGAGCCCAAATCTGCAGGAAGAAAGGCCTCCTTTTGCTCTTCCTATAGGAAAGTTTAGTTATAGACCAAAACAGAAGGGCAAAAGATCAAAAAGATCAAGAACTTGAACACAAAAAATGGCAACATACTGGGTTTAGTGGTTGCAAGGTCATCTGGGCGTAAACCTCATCTGTTTCCACATCAGCCTGATGTAAACGGTTTTGAGTATCCAGAAAGAGGAAGCAAGGGAAATCAAAATCAAAGACAAAAAGTCACTAAACTAAGGCTGCTTACATGCATAGTCAGATTATGAAGTTGACAGATGAGTTGTGGAGGTAAGGTAGGGTAGTTTGGGATATGAGCATCCACTTCCTTGTTTGTTGATGCAGCAACCTACATCAAAAACATCACAACTAAGGTACTCGACTTCATCAATATTTTTTATGCGAGTCTTTCTACGAGTGCTTCAACCACCAATGCTAAAATAGCAATATAAAAATTCACAAAGACAAAAATTAAGAGCTCTATTATGGACTCTTCATTTTCTACAAAGTACCCTTGTCAACACGATATGACGTGGGTGTGGGCGTGACACTTGGACACCTATATTTAGTGTAAAATTGTAAAATTTTGGCATGTCGGACACCCGGATCCGCACCCATGTCCGATCCTCGTACCCGAATCCATGTAACATAGATTAAGAGATCATGTGCAACACGAAATGCCCAACTCTAGCTGCATTACTTCCATCACAGTTAATAATGAAAAAAAAAATACAAACAAGTAGAGAAAACACATACGTAATAAAGAAGACATCATCTTTTAGCTAACAGTTGGGTCTATGTGCAAAATTAACCATTCCAGAGTCCATGTAAAATCTAAGCTGGAAGGGGGTAGCAGAAAAACTTACTGAGATTGTCCTTTCCTTAAAGTACTCCCTCCGTCCCAAAATACGAGTCTCTTTTCTAATGAAGTTACTAAATTCACCTTTGCCAACTATGATCTCCCAATGTGCACTTGGATGGTATAAGGTGGACGCTAAGGGCATTCATCTATATGTGCTAGGAAAATTGCTTAAAAGTCAACTTCCTCAATTTTCTCAAAAAACCAAATAGGGCCACTCACTTTGGGACGGAGAGAGTAATTAACTGACAAAAGTGAACTAATGTTGTGATTCTTTTTCTCGGTAATGAAAAGAGGACAATTGCAGGGAAAAACCTGTTTACAGGAACCGACTTATATGGCATATAAATAATTTAACAGAAGAAAGAAACAGCAAAGTCATGGCATGAAGAAGATTCTTCTTTATTCACATAGATATCAATATAAAACCAAGAAACAAGTAGCCACCTCATACTGAACTGACCTGCTCACTATGACCCTGAGGGAAATATACTACACGGCTTCCAACCGCGGGCAAGGATACAAGAGGACCCGCACATGCATGCCAAAGTTCCGAATTGAAACATCTCTTTTCCCCTGAAAATTAAGATGCCACATGGACATACTTAACAAGGTATGCAGGTTGGAAAATCATCACTTGTAAACTAATAAATCTGAAAATTTCCTGATCGGTAAATAAGAAGACTCTTCACTAATTAGTCAAGAAGTTGAAATATAAAAAACGTAAAACAGGTTCCTACAACAATACAATTCTATTACTGAATGATGAGCAAATGACAACCCCTGCAAAGCAAGAATAATAAAACCAAAGCAACAAGCAATCCCAATAAGGTGAATTGAGCAGAAAACCATTACCTTCGGACGATTGCTGACCGAAACCAACAGGAGAGAGCCTCATTTCTACCGATTGAACAGTACCCTTTAACGAAATTACAACAAATATCAAAAGCACAGCAGAAATTTCCCAAAAAAAATACACCCAGAAACCCGAACCAACAATTCCTTTTCACCCAAAGACACCATTAACACTTTTCCCACCACTTCACAACCCATCCATTTACAAATGTGTATAAGCAAAGCCAGCAAAAGAAGCTTTCAACGAAATCTTTCAACCGAAACCGGTTGTGCTACTAAACCCAAACAATTTCCGCTTCATACGTTCCTGATCTTCTTCACCCAAACCCCCAAATAATACAAATTAGTAGCTAACAACTTCATGTAGACCCCCAATTTTTTCAACCAATTAAGTAGCACATTTCAGCTAAAAACCTAGAACAACACCCTTTGTCAAGCAGATTAAGCTCACTTAAGCTCCCAATTCTTCAAAGAAGAGCTTCACAAAAGCCTTAGATCTCAGCAAAGCAAACCCTAATCTTGAGCTTTGAAACTAACTTCACCAGAAACCCTAAAGAAAACCCAGATCTCAAAGTTGAGGAATTTGACCGACCCAGTTCACAAATCGAGCTAAACTCTTGAAAACAGCACAGATTTGTGAGCCAAAAGTAGGAAAAAACATGTAAATATACTAAATAGATACAGATATATTAAGGATTGAGTGGTAGGATATTGAGCAAATTTGAAGTGGGAAAAGCTAGGGTTGTTACACACAGTTGTCAGTAGTGGAAATGAGAGGGGGGAAAAGAGACTTCTCGTACTGATGATGATATTACAAGTTGTACTGACTTCATATTACTGGGTGTAGTAGCTCAGCTTCTCTTCTGCTTCTTCTTTGCTTTTACTACTATTTTCTCTTTCTCTCTCTATCCCTGTATTATTTTTACCTCTCTCTCCCTCAAACCTCAATCAATCAACAAAGTTACACAAACCGCCATTATTTTTTCCTCGAGTCCTTTTTATACCACTGTCTCCTGTTTCGATAGGCATGTTCGCCATTTTTTAATAATTTTGTTAGAACAGCTATCAGTCAAGTTCAAGACAACTTAAAATTACTTACAGCAAAAATAGGATCGTTATCTTTAAAATTAACAGGTGCAGAAAGAATTACAAGAAAGAAGTTTGACACACAGATTTCAAAACCCTTTAGTTTTAGAGACTATAAACCACCAGATGGACACATACCGTAAAAGCTTAAGTTTAGTCCCAAGAAACATTATTAATAGACTTGTTAGCAAGATTGAACAATATGAAATACAATTTAATGAATTAATAGATCCAAAAAGAGATTATAATAGATTTCAAACTCTTGGTTTAATTTTATTAAAACCAGAAATATTATATAATAAAGGATATTTTGATGACACTACTCAGTTCTATAGAAATAGTAATGAAATTACTGAACAATATATTAAAGATCAAACAAAGATTTTAGATATAATCACTAAAGAAGGTGAACAGAATTTAAAAAGAAAAAATTCAAATTTATTCACTTAAGAATAATAGTTATAGGTGTTAAAGGTTTAATGTGAAAAAATTTAGGTTGTAAGGCTTTAGTTACTATATTTGATAGTAGAATATCAGATATAACTAAAAGTATGATAGCCAGTACCGAAGTAGATATGAATAACAATAATGGTATAATTTATTGTAGCCCAGACTTTCTATTAACTATAAATGACTTTACAAAATACATTAAAATAGGCATTCAGACTAAAGGATACGAAAATGTAGAATCAGGAGATAATTTATTACTTACCTTAGGTGTTTTAGGAAGATGTTCCTCAACGTCAACTACAAAATATAAAGTCTATACTGATAAAATAGTAAATTTAATAAGCAGTAAAGGTATAAAAATGATAAAACCAAAAGACTTTTCTACAGAGATGTTGGCAGGTTAGAAACCCAATAAGTATGTAGACAAAAGTCAAGAAAGGATTTGTAGATATAATAGTGGAAAATATAAAGAAAAGGGAAATATTAGCAGTATATATGCTGAATTACTTGCTATAAGTTATACAATAGATAGTTTTGAACTTTTTATAGTTTCTAAAAATGAAATTATTCTTAGGACAAATTGTGAGGCCATAGTAGCTTTTTATAACAAAATGACTGCAGATAGTAAAAGAAGCAGTACCCTTTGTTTTAAAGAAGCTTGTATTAAATGCCTAGAATTAAACCACTTGATAGAAAAAGATCCTAAAATAGGTCAACCTTTCTTTAAAGAATTTGAAAACATAGAAATTTTCATTTTAAAAAATATATTTACTCAATTAAATTTATGACCGAAGCCATGTTTAGTCAATTGTACTTATATCGCATCTCGTGCTCTATATCAAAAAATAATATAATTAAGGCATTTGTATACCAAAATTTTAGAAAATGTTAAATATTTTATTAAAAATAAAAAAACTTAGAATCTCTTGAAATAGACTTTTGTGATTCATTTGTTTGCTCAATTAATTTAATTTAAACAATATTATTTGAAAATCAATTCAATAAGAGGCAATATGGTATGTATTAAACTACTTATTAATTTTAGTTAACACAATATTAAAATTTTATGATATTATATCACACTATGGTGTTACCATTGGATTAAAAAAATTACAGTAATATCCTTTAAACCTAACTATTAATTTTTTATTTTAATAACCAAAAATCACATATTTTCTCAAAGTTTAGTAGACAAAATGTCCTTATTATATTAAGTTTTTTATTATGCAACAATACTTCGATCATAAGCTTAATTGATTAAGCATGTTTTTAAAGTGAACATAAAAAAAAATATATATATATATATAGCACTATATTGTCATTTGATGTTTTGAACTAAAAATTAATGTTAAAAGGTAATTAGGATAGTAAATTTATTAGTCAACTTAATATAGATAAGTAATTGAAGGGGTAGTTTTGTCCAAACATATATTTATTTAATGTAATAAATAGTGATGTAGTTGATAAGTAAAAAATGTAGTGAAAATAGCATCTCCCTTCAAAAATTATGCTTACAATTTCCATAACCTTTCATATTTACCCTTCACTTGTATTATAACTTGTAAGCATCTAGGTTGTGTTTAAGTATTTTTGTAATTATGACCAATTTCAATAACACTAATACATACCTTAATTTTATTAGATTTTCAAATGTGGACTCATTGGGTTGAACGGGGGGAGTATATAGCAAAAAATATTCCCTCTGTCCCGAATAAATGTTTCTACTTTCTATTTTGAGATGTCCCAACTAATGTTCCTAAAAACTTTTGATCTACCTATTCTACCATTCTTCCTAATATACCTTTAAAGCTTCATTTAATATAACACATCCCAAACAAACTCAATTATTTAAAATAGTTGAACTCAATTAATGTTCATGGGTATTATGGTCAGAACACATTTTACAGCACATCATTAATTATATTTCTTAATTCTTGTGTTTTATCTACTGGGAACATTTATTCAGGACGGAGGGAGTATAAAATATAGAGTCCTCTTTCTAAACGTGTTCCAATACAAGATTCCATTTATAATATTCTTTCAGACGTGACAACTTTTTTAATTACAAAAAATGAAAAAATTCTATTATTATTTTATTTTATCAATGTCAAAATTGAAGGTAAAAATGAAAAAGGTGTCAGCAGCTGCATGACCAAAGGCCAAGTATTTAGTTTTTATTTAATTTGATAATACGATAATTGAAATTGAAATTTTATATTTTTAATTATTTTTAAATTACGTAGATGGAAAGACATTCTCTAGGTAACCATTTAGAGGATCACGTAGATGATGTCTTCCCAACTAAATGTTACATCACATTCACCTCAGCATAAGATATTAGCATTGGGGAAGGTCTTTTTTTGTGAAAGTCCATCTTTCTTATGTGTCTTACATTTTTTACTAGATAGATGATTACATTAGAGAAACATTTAAAGTATCCAAAATGGTTGATGTTCTAGCATTGTTCTTAGTCGGCCCTACGGTCACGTCCCCATTTTAAGAAATCAACTTTTTAAGAACAAAATTTTTCAATGATTTTGTTCTTAAAACTCATTCTTTACGAGTTTCAGTGTCAAATTATCCACTTTATCTTTACATTACTTTATTTTTATACATTTCAAACAAACTAATTTATTTATAACTTTAATCAATACATCGCATATTCAAAATTTTGTATAAATAAATTAATTCATTTATAATTTTAATTAATATATTACATATTCAAATATTTTGTATAAATTAATTCATTTATAGTTTTAATTAATATATTGCATATTCCAAATATTTCATGCAAACAAATAAAATTTATTTATAATTTTATTATTATATTACATATAACAAATATTTTTTTAAACAAAGAAATTAATTTATAATTTTCATTAAAATATTACATATTACATAAATACTTCATACTAACAACAAATACTTCTTACAAATGAACACTTCTTATAATAACAAATAAGATAATTTAGTTGTAATACATGAACTAGATTCGTCACTAGTTGACACCGTAACAAGCTCATATATGCTCAACCAAGTCACTCGAAGTTCATGATGTCGATTGTTGTTACGAAGCTCGTTATTTCTCTACAAATATTGTTGGAATCCATGGGTTGACCCATGGTTGATCGACTTGTGTGGGTGCATCCTCGGTATCATCAGCCCAGTTCGTAACCTAATCACCCTCATCCTCGACAATCATATTGTGCAAAATAATGCATGTTAACATAATTTTCATCAAGTTATCTCTGTACCAGAATCGAGTAGGACCTCTTATAATGGCCCATCTTAATTAGAGCACTCGAAATGCTCGTTCAACATCTTTTCTTGCAGCCTCTTGTCTTTCCTTGAATTTCTTTCTCTTAGGATCCTTCGGGCATGAAAATCTCTTGACAACTGTAGCCAATTTTGGATAAATCCCATCTGTTAGGTAGTATTTTTTTGTATATTGTGTGCCATTAACTTCAAAATTGACTGGTGGTGCATTTCCTTACAGTACGTTATTGAATAGAGGTGATTCGTACAACACATTAAGATTATTATGAGAACATGCGACTCCAAAAAATTCATGTCATATCTACAAGTCTGTAGACGCAACTGCTTCAAGCACAATTATTGGCTTCCCAAGACCTCTTGTAAATTTGTCTTGCCAAGCGACTTGGTAGTTTTTCTATTCTCAGTGCATATAATCAAGACTTCTTAACATGTCTGGGAAGTCGTGTCTCTGCACATGCATTTCAAGAAGACGTTATGTATCAGCAGCATTTGGTTTTCTCAAGTATTGATCTCTAAACAATTCAACAACACATCGATAGAAATTGAACATGCAACCAATGGAAGTTGTTTCATCCAAGATGATCGGTCGGATCTCCATAAGCCAATTGACGGATAGCCCTCGTGCATTTTTGAAGTGCTGATAGACCTCTACTTTTCGCTCCATTGAACCTCAATTGAAAATATTGTGAATGATTCTCCAATGCATTAACTATACGAAGGAATAAGTTTTTCTACATTCAAAAGGGTCGTCGGAATATGTTATCGGGATACAATGGCGGAGTTGTGAAATAATCATTGTCAAGTTGAATGAGTCCAAAGGAATCAAGACATGCCACTAGAACACGCAGCAAAAAATGGGGTCATTTTTTCTTGAGTAGTGGAAAAGTGACTTCGATCTCCAAATCAAAATCAGAACAATCACATGAAGAAAAATGCACCCGATGTGGGAAAACCAAGCATACAAGTGAAACATGCTTCAAGTTCTATGGGTATCCAAACTGGTGGAATGAATTTCAGGCACGAAGAAAAAGAGAAACCGCAACTACTAGTAAAGGAACTGATAGAGCTGTTGTAGTTACTGTTGAACCTCATCTGTCTCTTATCTCCCAAGAAAATAACTCTACTACTCTCAATAATCAAGGCAATTGTGGCTAGACATTTCTTTCTTCTACTAAACAGAGCGATAGCCTTTGGATTATTGACCTAGGGGCAACCGACCACATGACATTTGATTCCAATGATTTCTCTCATACTACTCCTCCCAGACGAAATTGTATTGCTAATGCTAACGGGGTCACATATCCAGTTACAGGAGCTAGAATTGTGTCTCTATCTCCATCTCTTTCTTTATCTCATACTTTACTAGTCCCATCTCTCTCAAATAAATTAATGTCTGTGAGCCAAGTTACATCAAATCTTAACTGTGTTGTACTAATATATCCTACTTTTTGTCTACTTCAGGATATTCTTACCAAGGAGATCATTGGGTGTGGTACTAAGAAATGGGGATTATATTACATGGATGACTTCAGTTTGGGAAGAGTCAATCACATACATCGTACGGGTACCAGTAAGGAAAAACATATTTGGCTACTACATCAGCGCCTAGGGCATCTATCGTTTGGTTATTTAAGACATTTATTTCGTGATCTTTTTTCAAATACAAAAGACTCAGACTTTACGTTTGTTACATGTATTATGGCCAAAAGTCATAGAGTTCCTTATCCTCTGAGCATGAATAAAAGTGATACTCCTTTTGCTTTAATACATTCAGATGTGTAAGGGCCTTCTCTTATGACTACTTTATCTGGTCATCAATGGTTTGTGATTTTTGTTGATGATTGCACTCGGATAACATGGCGTACATATGAAGGGTTATCGGTGCTACAATCCTACCACCAAATGCATCAATATCACTATGGATGTCACATTCCTAGAATCAGACACCTTCTTTTCCCCAATATCTAATTCTTCTCCTCAAGGGGAGATCTGAGGTGAAGTGCATAATTGGTTAAGTGTTGAAGGGCCAGAACCATGTATTGTTGAAGGAAATGAACCATTGATTATTGAAGGGAATGAAGGGAACTCAAACCTAAACC
The DNA here is from genome assembly GCA_016624345.1 of Platycodon grandiflorus. NCBI lineage: Eukaryota > Viridiplantae > Streptophyta > Magnoliopsida > Asterales > Campanulaceae > Platycodon > Platycodon grandiflorus. Next base: position 58,030,611 of record CM028361.1, on the reverse strand, counting down.
AACCGAATGGCAGTGAAATGATAGATAATTCAGCAGAAGAGAATGTATCACAAAGAGCTGGATGAATTTCATCAACTTCCGAAGATGATTCCCCCCTCTCTTCAGTACCTGAAGTCTCAACTCTTGAGAATATTCCTGAGGTAAACTCCCATATTACTCCTCCATATACTAATACTCCTGTGAGTTATGAGTTGCCGTTCAGGCACAACTGTGGTAAACCACTAAATCGATACTCTGAAGATGCAGAAGAGAAAAGATCCAAGTATCCAATTTCTAACTATGTGTCTACTCAAAGATTATTTGGACCTCTCAAAGCCTTTACTCACACACTATCTTCATGTCACATCCCTAGCAGTGTCGAAGAAACGTTGTCTGATCCAAATTGGGCCCAAGCTATAAAAGAAAAAATGGAGGCTTTGCAAAAAAATAACACATGGACACTAGTTGCTCTACCTAAGGGAAAAAAAAACATTGGGGTGCAAGTGGATTTTCTCCATTAAATACAAGGCAGATGGGTCTATCGATCGATACAAAGCAAGGCTTGTGGCAAAAGGCTATATGCAAACGTATGGCATCGATTACCAATAAACTTTTTCTCCTGTAGCCAAACTAAATACTATTCGGGTGTTATTATCTCTTGTAGCAAATTTAGATTGGCCGTAGCATCAACTTGATGTAAAGAATGCCTTTCTACATGGTGACCTCAAAGAGACAATTTACATGGATATCCCACCGGGGTACACTGTATCTTCGAGAGTCAAAATTGCATGCAAACTGCAACGATCTTTGGATGGACTAAAACAGTCACCTCGGGCATGGTTTGGTCGGTTTAGTTCAGCTATGAGAAAATAAGGCTTTCGGTAGAACAATTCTAATCATACGCTCTTTCTAAATTATCAAGGGGGAAAGGTGATAGCTTTAATAGTCTATGTAGATGACATGATTATTATAAGGGATGATGCGGAAGAAATTACGAGGTTCCAGAGGCAATTGTCAACAAATTTTGAAATAAAGAACTTAGGGGGCCTGAAGTATTTTCTTGGAATTAAAGTTGCCAGATCAAAACGAGGCATATTCCTTTCTCAAAGGAAGTATGTGCTGGACCTACTAACAGAAGTAGGTTTACTAGACTGTAAGCCAGCTGATATCCCTATTATACAGAATCATAAACTTAGAGTATATGCTGATCTATTTATCTCTCTGTTAATTGATCAGCATATACTCTAAGTTTATGATTCTGTATGCCAACTCACAAAGACCCTTGGAGTATATGCCGATCTATTTATCTCATACACAGCCAGACATAGTCTATGCTATAAGCGTAGTAAGTCAATTTATGCACTGTCTGAGTAAAGATCATATGGATGCAGTAATCCAAATTCTGCGATATTTAAAGTCTTCTCATGGAAAAAGGGCTTATGTTTTCAAAGAACAATCATTTGAAAGTGGATAGCTAGACAGATGCAGACTAGGTAGGGAACATCTCCGATAGAAAATCAACTTCAGGCTATTTCACTTTTTTAGGAGGCAATCTGGTTACATGGAGAAGCAAGAAACAAAAAGTAGTGGCATTATCCAGCACTGAAGCTGAATTTTGAGGAATGACAAAGGGTCTTTGTGAGTTTCTTTGTCTTAGAAGATTGCTGACTGAGATTGGCTTTGCTTTTAGAACAGGAATGAATTTGTTTTGTGATAACAAGGCAGCCATTGACATCTCCCATAACCCAGTCCAACATGATCGTACAAAGCATTTTGAAGTAGACAGACATTTCATCAAACAAAACCTCTAAGAAAAGATTATTCAGTTTCCTATTGTTAAATCAAAAGACCAACTGACGGATATCCTTACAAAGGCAGTACCTATCAAAAATTTCTATAGCTCACTTGACAAGTTGTGCATTAGAGATATCTATGCATCAACTTGAGGGGGAGTGTTGGCGTGAGCTGTCAAATAGCTTAATTATAGGATCTGATTATTTGTAATATCCCATAATTCAAGGGTCAACCATAATTTAGCCTTTGAAAATGTACAACCTATAATAGATGCCAAGATTTTCTCCTTGTAGATCTATATATATTTGTACTGTTAGGTCTCAGGGTGCTCAATATAGGCTAGAAGGGGGTTGAATAGCCTATGTCCAATTTTTGAAATTGATTCAAAAACCTACTTCACTTAAGTTAGAAAATTTTGCAGCGGAATAATAGTGAAGTATAGGACAAGTTGAGGATGGCTGATCTTGACAGGACAAGATCAGCAGTTCTCAAAACTATGGAATTCTGGAAATTAATCAACAATAGCAGTTCACAATCACACAGAAATAGACAAGGAATTTAATATGGTTCACACTTATAAATAAGTGCTACGTCCACAACCAAAGTGGTCAACTTTGGATTTGAAAAATGTGTACTAAGTTTTCCACTAGAATCTTTACAAGATAAATCTTTAATGGATTGTGTACAAAAATTAGTTGACCAGTGTTTGTGGGAGAATTAATATCTATAAGATAAAATTCTCGTGAGCTATGAATGCTAAGGGTTGCAATCAATGAAGAGCTTATATAGACTGGTCGTCTTAGTGTGGAGCTCTTCAAAGAATGATTTACAGATAGGACGTTTAAGCTTTTAATGCACTTGAAGAAGATGAAGATTTCAGAGTTGTAGATTCTTGTAGTTGTTGAAGGTGTTAAATGCTCTAATGAAGTCTTCTTTTATACGCAGAAGAAGTCTTGGAGCCGTTGGAGATCTTCATCAGTTGCGCAATTTGAATTTAAGAGCATTCAATGCTCTAATGTTGCTGTTGAGCTCTGATAGGTGATTTTGCAGAATTCAGACTGTCTTCTGTCACTTTGCCAAAAATAGGTAGACTGCGTTTGCAGGCAGAATGTCCTTTTCTGAGATGAATGCCTAAAATGGAAAGCTTCATTGAATGCGTTTTGCAGGTTAACGTTGTATCGAAGTTAATGAACGACTTTGCTGATATCTCAAGATATGTCCTCGGCAGTTCTATATCGGACGTTCTTGGGGTCTTCAACTTAGCTGATGAAGCTTGGTTGAAACGAACTTGTTTGATAACTTGAAGGACTCTGCTGATGCACACTTCGGCTGATGACTAGAAGACGGCTGATATACTACAGGCTGTCTTCTTCAAGGCTAATTACATAAAGCAACCCTAGGCTATTCAAGCTATGTCTAAGTACAAGTTGCCACTCTAACAGACACGCAGGCCCATTAGTCACCTTGACTTAGACTTAGGTTATAGATACAAGCAAATCTATATAAATTACAAAAATCTCCTCCTATTTGCTTGAGTCCATGACCTTATGAATACAATAGAAGCTGACCATGTTCGATTCTAGTAATAACATGCTATAAGAGATATATTAAATGAGCATGTCCTAGATGGACTTACAGAAGGGTCAGTGTATTCAAGATTACAAAGCGTTTACAAATAATGAATTATGGCATAAGAACACTTGTAGGAAGACTGAATTTAAAGACATATAGATAAAGTACTATATAGGACATGTCTTTAAACCAGTGGTTTAAATTTCATGCACACACAGAATAATCAATCAGTTATAAAGCATAAAATTTAAAAAGATAGGCATTGTTTATTAAACAAGAAGTTTAATACAATGTTTTGTCAAGGAGTTTATAAAATCAGACAGGAAAGGTATACCAGCTAAGTTAAGTTGAAGCTTGTCCTTTCCATCTTGAGCTAGCAGCTGCTTTGAGTCTGGCAATTTCAGCTTTTGCTTCTGTTAGCTCATCCTTGACTTCTCCTAGCTCATCTTTGACATTTTTCAATTCGGAGGAGAGATTCTTGTTTTTCAGTCTGAGTAATGCATTTCTCTCGTGAAGTTCAGTCAGCTGATTATTGTGTAGTCTGCTCATCTCCTCCTTCATGGACGCAAGCGACTTGTCCATGTTGGATAGGCGATGATCATTGTTCTTAAGCTCCTTGCGAAAAAGAGTGTAGTGCTTGTCTGTGAGCCTCCGCGTCTAACGAACTGACGAGTGGACAGAGCGATTGGCATTGCATTGAGAATGAAGCACACTTTTGTAGCCAGTATCAATGAGCTCGATCATTTGCAGCATTCCTTTTGAAATATTTTCCCAATTTTCTTTAAAAAGGGCGGTGGAGGCAGAGGAAGAGGCTGAGAGTCGGTTGACCAAAATGTCTTGTGAGGCAGCAATGGCCTGGTGGCATGCGGCGGTTGTAGCCTTGGCACCTTTGGCAATGCCTATGACCTTAGTCATATAGTCGGCAGTGACAGTAGTGGTGTGAGTTTGGGCAGCGGCCAGTTGCTGCAGGGATTTGGTAAGATCAGCCGATATGGTTTCAAAATTTTTCAAAAAATCCTCAACATAGGAGGCACAGAAGTATGTAGTTTGAGAAGGCTGGCTGTCTGGAGAAGTTGGTTGGCTAGTGAAGATTTGAGGTTGGCTGGTGGATGTTTGAGGTTGACTGATGGAGGATTGAGGTTGGCTGGGCCGGATGCGAGGAACAAGAAAGAGTTTGTCAATGTATGCTTCATAGGAGAGTGGGTGAATGAAAATGGGAAGAGTGAAGTAGGTGAATGGATGAGGAGAGCGGAAGAGAACAGGAAAGAGAGGGTTAAAGCCAATGTAGGTGGTGACTACGTCAAAGAAGTCGTAGACCACAGGCTTTGATAAGACGGAGGGATGGCTGATAAGGGTAAAGACTGGGGGTCGTGGAAGAGAAAGAAATGGGGAGATGTCTGATGGGGTAGGAGGAGGAAGGCCTAGGTCCTTGTGAATAGCAGTCCACTGTTGGAAGATCATAAGATCTTGAACAGCAGAGTTGTGCGAGAAGAACAGCTGGGACCAGGAGGGTGGTAGGGGATCATAGAAGGCTCCCCACTGGATAATGATTTCCCCAGCAGACATAGGCTGGCAGGGGATGCGTTTAGGGTAGTCCAGTGTGGAGAGGTAAGGGTCAGTATCGGCAGGGTTAGGTTTGGGACGGCTATCCTTAAAGAGCAGCAGGTCTTGTACCTCTGGATGAAGATGGCTGTAGGGGTTTATTTTTGCGCGTTTGGGAGTAGGAGTATCGGAGGGAGAGGAGAGAAATCGTTTAGAACATTTGAGAAGTTTAGATTCAGGTGAGAGAGAGGGTTCTGAGTCTGAGGCCATGAATACGGAAGCAGGAAGAGTGGTTGAAGATGCAGGAGAGTGGACAGAGGCTGTAGGCAGAGTTGGGGAAGATGGAGGTGAAGATGTTTGATCGGCAGAGGCCACAAACTTGACCTTTTTGGCGCTTTTCTTGAGGCGTTTGCCGTGCCTTGATCTGGTTGGAGTGGAGGAAGTAGGAGCAGGTTATGGAGGGTCGGAAGTGGGAATGGCTGGTGTGGAAATGACTTGTGTGGAAGGAGTTGTAGATGAGATCTTGGGTAAGCCAAAAGATTCATCAGTTGGAAGAAGAGTTTGCTTGGTTTTGGGCTTGTCTGATTTGGAGGAAGAGTAGAAGGTTGAGAAGGTTTTGTAAGATCGGCTGGTTGGAATGTGGAGGTGTCCTTTTCAATAGCCTGTTTGGATCTGGCCTGCCTTTTGGTTTGTTTGAGTTTTGGCGTTGGGAGAGGGGAATGTTTTTGTTTCTTGGGAGAGGATTCATCAAGTTCATAGGGGTCATGATCCAGTCGGCTGAGGTCAAAATTCTCAGGCAATTCAGCACCAAGAGGCTGGGGCTCCTCCTGAGCAGGAAGCCCTATTGAAGTGTAAGTCACTTTCCTCTTACCCTTCTTATCTTAGGTAGAGGGACCAGCAGTTGCAGTAGCAGTAGCCCTCTTGGCTATGTCCTCTCGATATCTGGTGATGTTGTTGACTGTGAAAACATAGGTATTGGACACCTTTATAAGATCATCACCAGACATCTGTTCATCAATCTCCTCAAATCCCCTTAGGAGAACATTTATGACCCTGACGAATGGCCTTTTCATGTTGGGATGGCTCTGAACTTCGGCCACACTTTGAAATAGCATTGAGAATACAATCTTGGCCTAGTTCAGCTGTTTGCAGAGGATCACAGCTTTTGTCCACATGAGTTGCTGGGACGTGAAGATGTCCCTTGAGCCATTCTTGAAGAGGATGCTCTTGTCAAGAAGATGGCTTATATGATAGGCACCCTCAGGAAATAGATTCCTGGACATCTCAGAGAAGCGCTCTGGTTGAGCTGAGCCTCTCATCATTTCCCAGGCTTGTGCAGATTCTTCATCGGTCAATTCCAGCTTTCCCTCTATAGGTAGTCCTAGGATTTTGCCTATTTCCTTGTAGGTCAACTTGCTAAAATACCCTCGGATGTAGCCCTTGAGGTAGCTCATGTTCACCTTGTCATTGCTGGAAGAAGGAGCAGGGGGAAGAATCATCCTTGTATAGAATTCTTCAGCTAAGGCATTGCTGTAGTGGGTGTCATTTAGCTAGAAGAAGGGAAGAAGACCACACTCTTCTAAGTCTTTAATTAGGGCTTCTCCAGAGGAATACTCAAAAACTGAGTCTCTATCGATGGTCATTCCAGGGTGATAGCTGGATCGTGGAAGAATTTTCACTGGAATCTTGGCAGCTTCAGCAGCCCTGGATGTCTTGGCTGATTGCATGTCAGCAGATGAGGAGGTACCAGCAGTTTTAGAAATTTGAGTCTTTGCCTACACACAGTCGGCAGAGTTGAGAATAGTTGATATACAAGTAACGGCAGATCTTAATAGAAACATGCACTGTTCAGATCTAAGACCCAAAATATACTGCTAAGTTACGATATGTTACTAGAACAATTCATCTCCTGGGTCTTGAACAACAACAGATTTGATCAATTTTCAACGAATAGAATGGTACAGAATGAAAACATTTTAGCATAGATAGCTTTTAAAACACATTCAATACCAGAGAGACAAGTTATAAGCAACATTATCAAAAACTTTGAGGTTCATCAATGGCGGAAAAACTCAAAACAATTCATATTAGGTCAAGAGATACCCTAAAAACTAAAATTAAAAGAATCTTAAGAAGGTAGGGATACTCACCATTGAAGAATATAAGTCGAAGACTTGAAGATTTTGAGGATTTCAGAAGCTTTTAGCAAGATTCGATTTCTGAGTTTTGAAATATCGAATGGCGGTTTTTGAAAAGATGAATAGTCACTGTGTGAAATTGCCTTTTTATACTTCTGACATGTTTCAATAAATGGTATTTAATAAAGTTTGAAATTCGCATTTAATGTCATGATAGGTGACTGTTCATATAACGTACGTTTTTGACCTATTTTATTGAGGACTGCCGATATGGGAGAGAAGTGCTTACTCAATGTTGTCTATATTCTCAGCAGAGTTACACTTAGCTGATCATATAAGCATTTCTATAAATAGCTAAAGTGAAATAACTTTAAAAGCAGTGTTTAAAAGATTAAGGATTGAGATCAAGCATACCAAGCTCTCCTCTTAAATAGGCAAACCTGGTTGAGTCAAGCGGTTTGGTGAAGATGTCAGCTACCTGATGGTCAGTAGACACATATTGCATGCTGATGTTACCTTTTTCAACATGGTCTTTTAAGAAATGATATCTCACATCAATGTGCTTTGTCTTGGAGTGCATAACAGGATTTTGAGAGACTGAGATGGCTGATGTATTATCACACATTATAGGGCAATCAGCAGTCTTGATCTCATAATCTACCAGTTGCTGTTTGATCCACAGCAATTGTGAGCAGCAGCTACCAGCAGCTATATATTCTGCTTCAGTTGTTGAGGTTGAAACAGATGTTTGCTTTTTGCTGGCCCATGAGATAAGTCTATTTCCTAAGAATTGACATGTCCCACTTGTGTTTTTCCTGTCAACCTTACATGCAGCAAAATCATCATCAGAATAGCCTATAAGATTAAAGGATGAATCCCTTGGATACCAAATACCCAAGTTAGATGTATCTATTAAATATCTGATGATTCTTTTGACAGCTTGTAAGTGAGACTCCTTTGGATCTGCTTCAAATCTAGCACAAACACAAACAGCAAACATAATGTCAGGCCTACTAGCAGTTAAGTATAAAAGTGAGCCAATCATGCCTCTGTATAGAGTCATGTCCACTTTCTTGCCCTTTTCATCTTTGTCAAGATGGCAGTTTGTGACCATAGGAGTACTGAAGCTGTTTGCATTTTCAAGTCCAAATTTCTTGATAACATCCTTTGCATATTTGGCTTGATTGATGAAGATACCGGTAGAGCTTTATTGAATTTGAAGACCTAGGAAGAAATTGAGTTCTCCCATCATGCTCATTTCAAATTTACTCTGCATAAGCTTTTCAAATCTTTTGCAAAGATTTTCATTAGTAGATCCAAAAATAATATCATCAACATAAATTTGAACAAGTAAAGAATGACCTTTATGTTTCATAATGAAAAGAGTAGTGTCAATTTGACCTCTCATAAAGCCTTGAGATATCAAGAAATTTGAAAGGGTCTCATACTCATACCAGGCTCTTGGAGCTTGCTTAAGTCCATAGAGTGCTTTCCTTAGCTTGTATACATCTTCTCTTCTTGAATTGTCAATGAAGCCAGGTGGTTGTTCTACGTAGACTTCTTCTTGTAGTTCACCGTTTAGAAAGGCACTCTTAACATCCATTTGATATACTTTGAAGTCTTTGAAGGATGCATAGGCCAAGAATAATCTGATGGCTTCTAGTCTTGTAACAGGAGCAAATGTCTCATCATAGTCAATTCCCTCCTCCTGTCTGTATCCTTGAGCTACAAGTCTAGCCTTATTCCTGGTGATATTTCCATTTTCATCCATTTTGTTTCTAAAGACCCACTTTGTTCCAATCACAGCTTGTCCTTTAGGTCTAGGGACAAGTGACCAGACTTGACATGTGTCAAATTGATTTAATTCTTCTTGCATAGCTTCCACCCAGCTTGGATCTTCCAGTGCTTCATCTGTCTTCTTGGGTTCAATATGTGAGACAAATGCTGTAGAATACATGCATTCATTCCTTGAAGCTTGTCTAGTTTGAACACCAACATTAAGATCACCAATGATTTGAGTGATAGGATGATCTTTAACTTCTCGAACATCTGCAGGTTGAACTTGTCTTATTGCATCGGCAGAGTTGAATTCTTGAGAAGTGGAAGTGTCTTAAGCTTGGTTTTCTAAAGGATATGTTAATTCCAATGTAGGCTGTAATACTTCTGGTTTGGAAGGGAAAGTGGATTCTGGATTTTCTGAGTTTTCATTTGCAGGTTCATTGTCACTTCTTGAAGATTCTATCAAGTTAATCCTTGGAGGAACTTGTGAAGATGTGGGATCAGCAGAGTTGGAGCTTGGCTGTTCATTGTACTGCTCATACTCATCAGAATCATTAGACACCTTAGGAGCCAAATGTGGCCCAATAAAATCGAATTCATCAAAAGAGACATGAACAGATTCAACAACTCTAAGAGAAGTTTTATTATAAACTCTATAAGATTTTGAAAATTTGGCATATCCCAGAAATATCCCTTCATCACTTTTGGATTCAAATTTACCTCTATGTTCCTTTCCATTGTAAAAAACATAGCATTTATATCCAAATATTTTGAAGAATCCAATGTTGGGAGCTCTGCCTCTCCATATTTCATATGGAGTTTTGTTATGAAATTTGTTGATAATGGACCTGTTTTGAGTGAAGCGGCGGTTTACGCTGACCAAATACATAGCGCTTTGCTTCAAAAATCATCGTCTTCCCAGCTTCAATAAGAGTTCTGTTCTTTCTTTCAGCAACTCCATTCTGTTGAGGTGTACCAACTGCAGAGAAATTGTGACCAATTCCATGGTCATCACAATATTTGGCTACACCATTGTTCTTGAATTCTGTTCCATTGTCTGATCTGACATCAGCAATGTCATCCAGTTTCTGAGTTTGAAGTCTCCTAAAGAGTTCTGTTATGATGTCATAAGCTTCATCTTTTAATGACATCATCTCAACCCAAGTGAATCTTGAGTAGTCATCAACTACTACTAGTGTGTACTTGCTGCCACCAAGACTTGTAGTAGTAACTAGTCTAAATAAATCCATATGCAGGAGCTGTAGAGGTCTGGATGTTGATAGGCAAGGCTTGCTTTTGAATGAAGATTTGTGTAATTTGCCTAGTTGACATGCTTTACAAAGATTGTGTGGTTCAGCCGATATTTTAGGCAAACCAACAACTAGGTTGTCCTTTGATAGCTTCTCCAAATATTTGAAGTTGAGATGACTAAGCCTTTTATGCCACAACCAGCTGTTATCATTTGATGACTTTGCAACTAAACATAGATTTAATTTTCTTCCAACTGCGTTTAAGTCAACAGCATACACATTTCCTTTTCTGAAACTTGTCAGGATTGTTGAACACGTCTCATTGTCCTTGATGAGACAGTGCTTTGAAGTGAATTGACAGACTAATCCTTTGTCACAGAATTGTGATATGCTTAGAAGATTATGCTTCAATCCTTCTACTAGGGATACTTTGCTGATGGAAAGGTTTCCCCTAATTATGCTTCCATAGCCAATTGTCTTCCCTTTTGAGTTGTCACCAAAAATTACTGAGGGACCTTTAGCTTCAGCAATATTTGAGAGAAGATTTGGATCACCAGTCATGTGCTTTGAGCAGCCACTATCTAGATACCATAAATCTTTCTCTTCTTCACTAACAGCCATAAAGCATTCCTGAAATATAATCATTTAAGAATATGGTCCCCGTTTATTTTTGGGTCCTTAAGGTTAGCAACCTTTTGGGATCCATACCTGTTTAACCTTTGGAGGTGTGAATCCTCTAGGTTTGGGTATGAATCTCAGAAGGCATTCATGAATTTCGTGACCATGGCCTTTACAGAAAGAGCATTTATGGAAACCTTGAACATGTGTAATGATTTCTTTTGAAGACTTCTCATTATCAGCAGTTTTGGAAATGGCCTTTGTACTGATAACAGGCCTATTGGACTTAGGCTAATAATACCATTTCTTAGTGATATTAGGTTTAACATAGGTAGACCTTTTATCAAAAGATTTCACATTTTCAGGCAAAACTCCTTTGAGCTTTTTATCAGCAGAGTTGGGATCAGCAATCTTTCCTTTGACAAATTTAATAGGTTTGAGTTGAGAATTCTTTGACTTGTTACCAGTCATCACTGTTTTCTTAGGGTGACTGATAGCAGGTCTCTGTTGCTCAGACTCCTTATTAGCAGTGTCATTGTTGATAGATTGCTTACCCTTAGACTTGTCTTTTGTATTTTTGGGATAAACAAATGGAACTTTGTTAAAACCAAGTCCTTGCTTTTTAGGAGATTGCTGATTATAGGAAGCTTCTTCAGCCATTTCTTCAGCAATTACTTCAGTTGTCTCATTTTCTTGAGAACCAGATGGACTTCCTACATTGAATTCACTTTGGAAACCGATACCAGTTTTGTCCTCAAGAGTTTTCTGATTTGAAAGAATGGTATCGAAGTTTCCTTTTGAATTATTCCAAGCATCAACAACCTTTTGAAGGTTATCTTTCTCAGAATTAATTTTCTTGATGTGCTCAAGTAGGAATTCCACCTTTTCAGTTAATGTCTTGTTCTCTTTTTGAATTTTGATACTCTCAGCTTGTTGTCTATTGAGATCTTTGATCTCAGACATCAAGGTAGATTTCTCAGAGACAGCCAGTTCATGCTTTTTGGCTAGTTTCACATAGGCAGTTTTGAATTTAGAAAAATTTTCCAGCATGTCTTTGTTTGCTTTAATGAGTTCTCCCCTTGAGGGTTCATTGAGCTCATCATCATCACTCTCATCCTATTGAAATGGTAGTGACCTTACTGAGTCATGGGGTGATTCCCTGGCCATAAGACATATATTTGCTTCTTCAGCAAAGTCACAGGAATCATCCTCATCAGTATCTGTGTCACACCAAGTGGGCAGGTTTCTTTCATCCATGTCCTCAGCCACCATCCCTTTTTGTTTTTGAAATTTAGACTCGGGACGTTTTTTGTAGAATTCATATTTTGGCTTTGGACATTTTGAAGCAAAATGACCTGGTTTCCTACAGTTAAAACAGACAAGCTCATTTTCCTTTTGATAGTCAGCAGATTTATAAGGAGCAGTTCTTTTTGGATGAGCAGCTGTTCTTTGAGGAATGGCAGTCTTGTGAGGGGACTGCCTATGAGATGACTTGTTAAACCTTTTGAAACGTTGATACTTCTTAACAAACATTGCAAAGGCTTCGTCTGAAAGAATGTCATCACCATCACTGGATGTAGATGGGGTTTCATCAGGTGTGGAACAAGAAGGTTCAATGCATGGTGGTAAGGATAAATTTTTAAAACTCTTTTCCATTTCTTGAGCTTGTTGGATTTCAAGCTCATAGACCGAAAGACTTGCATAAAGATTTCTGAGAGACAATTTATTCAAGTCTTTTGATTCTTTCATGGCAGTGATCTTTACATGCCACAGACTGCCTAGTGCATTAAGAAATCTCATGTTTATTTCTTTCTTTTCGTATTTCTTTCCTAAAGAATAGCAAGAGTTTACTACCTCATAGAATCTGTCGTATGCACTTCGTAGAGTCTCTTTAGGATCTTTCTTGAATGAGTCGAACTTCTGGATGCAAGTATATAGCTTGTTATTTTTGGTTTCACCATCACCTTCAAGGTATTCCAGTATAGCTTCCCACATCTCCTTAGCAGTTTCCAGATTGATGATCCGCTGGTATGTGCTGATATCAACACAGCTGGTGATGATATTGATTGCTTTTCCATCCAGAGCATCATTCTTCCTATCTTCTTCATCCCATTCTTCTTCAGGCTTTGGGACTTCAGGGTCAGCCGTTGGATCCAGTGTAGCCAGAGTATTTGGCTTCATGGGAATTCTTGGTCCATCTGTAACACATTTCCACAAACGTTTGTCAATAGAGTTCATGTGTCCTTTAACTTTGTCTTTCCAGATATCAAAGTGAACTTCATCTAGTACAGGACAATGATTCACATTTGAAGTTTCCAACATTTGATGAGTAGCCATTTGATCTTTAATCTCTCAAGAGTTTAATCTTGGAAAAACTTGTTTTCAAAGAGTTAAGCTCTGATACCAATTGTTAGGTCTCAGGGTGCTCAATATAGGCTAGAAGGGGGGGTTGAATAGCCTATGTCCAATTTTTTAAATTGATTCAAAAACCTACTTCACTTAAGTTAGAAAATTTTGCAGCGGAATAATAGTGAAGTATAGGACAAGTTGAGGATGGCTGATCTTGACAGGACAAGATCAGCAGTTCTCAAAACTATGGAATTCTGGAAATTAATCAACAATAGCAGTTCACAATCACACAGAAATAGACAAGGAATTTAATATGGTTCACACTTATAAATAAGTGCTACGTCCACAACCAAAGTGGTCAACTTTGGATTTGAAAATGTGTACTAAGTTTTCCACTAGAATCTTTACAAGATAAATCTCTAATGGATTGTGTACAAAAATTAGTTGACCAGTGTTTGTGGGAGAATTAATATCTATAAGATAAAATTCTCGTGAGCTATGAATGCTAAGGGTTGCAATCAATGAAGAGCTTATATAGACTGTTCGTCTTAGTGTGGAGCTCTTCAAAGAATGATTTACAGATAGGACGTTTAAGCTTTTAATGCACTTGAAGAAGATGAAGATTTCAGAGTTGTAGATTCTTGTAGTTGTTGAAGGTGTTAAATGCTCTAATGAAGTCTTCTTTTATACGTAGAAGAAGTCTTGGAGCTGTTGGAGATCTTCATCAGTTGCACAATTTGAATTTAAGAGCATTCAATGCTCTAATGTTGCTGTTGAGCTCTGATAGGTGATTCTGCAGAATTCAGACTGTCTTCTGTCACTTTGTCAAAAATAGGTAGACTGCGTTTGCAGGCAGAATGTCCTTTTCTGAGATGAATGCCTAAAATGGAAAGCTTCATTGAATGTGTTTTGCAGGTTAATGTTGTATCGAAGTCAATGAACGACTTTGCTGATGTCTCAAGATATGTCCTCGGCAGTTCTATATCGAACGTTCTTGGGGTCTTCAACTTAGCTGATGAAGCTTGGCTGAAATGAACTTGTCTGATAACTTGAAGGACTCTGCTGATGCACACTTCGGCTGATGACTAGAAGACGGCTGATATACTACAGGCTGTCTTCTTCAAGGTTAATTACATAAAGCAACCCTAGGCTATTCAAGCTATGTCTAAGTACAAGTTGCCACTCTAACAGACACGCAGGCCCATTAGTTATCTTGACTTAGACTTAGGTTATGGATATGATGAGGAACATGAATCAAGCCTTATCAAGCATTATTTTGCAAGTCCAAGAACAAGTCCAAGCATGAAAGTCAATTGAAGAGGCCAATTTGGTGAATATGATTGTAGTCCAACATGGAGGGAAAGTTTGAGGGCTTAAACGACATTTTTTGGAAGCAAAAGCCTTAAAAAGTCAGCCCATAAGTTCAAGGATGAATTTGGGAGCCTTTTAATACTAAATGGGTGACTTTTGGGGGCCAAAGTGCACTTTTCAAAAGAGGGCTTTTAGAAAACCGGGATTCCTTTCATTGGTGTGTTTCCCTATTGCATTCACACTAGGAGAGTCCAAAAAAAACGTGCTCCTTGTTTCCTTTTGAGACTTGGACGTTTTTTCCTTCCTTTCCTTTACTTTCCTTGTTCCTTGTTTGATTAGGAGAGTCTTATCTTATTTTAAGTATGTAATTGTTTTCCTTTTTAGCTAGGATTCTTATTAGGCAGATTTATTACTTTCCTAGTTAGATTAGTATTGTGTTTCCTAGTAAACTATGTTTTCCTTTTCCTAGTTAGATTAGTATTCTTGATTCTAAGCCTATAAAAGGCGCCTCTTTTCATTATAATGAGAGACGTTTTTGATTAATGAATATTGTGAGTTTTCAACTCTTTTTGACAAATTAAGTTTTGTTAGAATTTTGCAAACTTTGGATTGAGTTTGTGTTTAATTTTAATTCGTGGTTCTTAATTATTCAATAGTTAAGGGTTTCGAATCGATCAAGGTTCTTAGTTCATTACAAAACTAAGGGTTGCGATCTCCTTTTTGATTGTTATTCAAGTCCTAGGCGTACGTTTTCGCGAGGTTATTCCGAAAGCGTGGTTCCAAGTTCGTTATAACTTGTGGGTCTCGTTGGGAGTCACATCAGTTGGTATCAGAGCAAAGGCTATTGGTAACAATCTTTCTATCCCTATTTTATTATCTTGTTCTTAATTTCTTCATTCCATAATCCATACACTATCTTATCTACTCATCTTTTTGTGCCTCAGAGTTTTCTTCATCTTTTCTTCTTCAAGCCGTCCCAAAGGAGGCAAATAGTCAAAAAAAAAAAAAACCCAAAATTTCAATTTATCATTTATCCCGTTATTCATTCATTCATTTTTAATTATTATTCTATTCTTGCTTTCATTGTGGATTGCATCCTACATTGAAAAAAAAAAAGTGGAGTATGTTGGAGGATATGTTAGATACCTTTCATTCCCGTTGTACAATCAATGGAAGAGTTTATAATCTAACTATTGATGGATATAGTGATACTAATAATTTGGTGAGTACAAAAGTTATTGACAAGTTGGGTATTCATGTCCAAAGGCTTCTTTACCCTTACAAGTGGCTGCCTGAAGGTCGAGAAATTAAAGTGACTAAACAAGCACTAATTTCTTTTTCTATTGGGGATTATAAAGATGAAGTTTGGTGTGATGTGATGCCGTCGCAAGTTGAGCAATTGGTACTAGGTCTACCGTGGGTACTTGATCGTCGAGTTAAGCATGATGGATTCACTAAGTTTTCTTTTGTATCCAATCAAAAGAAATTCACTCTTGTACCTTTGTCCCTAATGAAGCCCCATGAAAGAGAAAGATTTGAGAGTGAGCAAAATGTTGAGAAAGAAACACATGAAAGAGAGAAGCTTGAGAAAGAAACACTTGAAAGAGAGATGCTTGAGAGAGAAAAGATAGCGAGAGAGAGGTGTGAGAAAGAGAATGTTGAGAGAGTGAAAAGTGAGAGAAAAGTAGAAGAGGGAGAAAAAGAAAGTGCGAGTTTTATTTTATATACTAACGATGTTCACATTATTTTCTCTAGCTTTGTTCCATCTATCTCACAGGAATATTCAAATAAGAGGCATGTTTGTTCAATCAAATTCATCAAGATGTTTCCTTACCTCATTCAATACAAGCAAGGTGACGATTCGAGGACGAATCCTTTCAAAGAGGGGAGAATGATGAGGAACATGAATCAAGCCTTATCAAGCATTATTTTGCAAGTCCAAGAACAAGTCCAAGCATGAAAGTCAATTGAAGAGGCCAATTTGGTGAATATGATTGTAGTCCAACATGGAGGGAAAGTTCGAGGGCTTAAACGACATTTTTGAAAGCAAAAGCCTTAAAAAGTCAGCCCATAAGTTCAAGGATGAATTTGGGAGCCTTTTAATACTAAATGGGTGACTTTTGGGGGGGCCAAAGTGCACTTTTCAAAAGAGGGCTTTTAGAAAACCGGGATTCCTTTCATTGGTGTGTTTCCTTATTGCATTCACACTAGGAGAGTCCAAAAACGTGCTCCTTGTTTCCTTTTGAGACTTGGACGTTTTTCCTTCCTTTCCTTTACTTTCCTTGTTCCTTGTTTGATTAGGAGAGTCTTATCTTATTTTAAGTATGTAATTGTTTTCCTTTTTAGCTAGGATTCTTATTAGGCAGATTTATTACTTTCCTAGTTAGGTTAGTATTGTGTTTCCTAGTAAAGTATGTTTTCCTTTTCCTAGTTAGATTAGTATTCTTGATTCTAAGCCTATAAAAGGCGCCTCTTTTCATTGTAATGAGAGACGTTTTTTATTAATGAATATTGTGAGTTTTCAACTCTTTTTGACAAATTAAGTTTTGTTAGAATTTTGCAAACTTTGGATTGAGTTTGTGTTTAATTTTAATTCGTGGTTCTTAATTATTCAATAGTTAAGGGTTTCGAATCGATCAAGGTTCTTAGTTCATTACGAAACTAAGGGTTGCGATCTCCTTTTTGATTGTTATTCAAGTCCTAGGCGTACGTTTCCGCGAGGTTATTCCGAAAGCGTGGTTCCAAGTTCGTTATAACTTGTGGGTCTCGTTGGGAGTCACATCAGGATACAAGCAAATCTATATAAATTACAACATGTACATTGGTTTGAAGGAAAAAACAACAAAGAAAACAATAAAGAAAAGACTTCTAAAACGTGGAAATTAAAAATGACATAAGTCAAAATTACATAAAGACTAATAATCTAAAAATTACATAAGTCGAATATTACATAAAACGTGCAAATTTAAAACTTAGATAAAATAACATAAATTTGAACTAAAACTCATACCCCACTTCTATTCACTTTTGCTTAAGGATGTCATATGCACGTTCATGCATGCAATGTGCTTCCGGTATCATTCCACTTACATATTTTGTAATAAGGACCATATCATCAATGAACGTTTGGTGTTCCTGCTTTTGTGCTTTGGCTTGGCAGAGTTCCTTAACGTTGACTTCATCTCGCCATGTTTCTACTTCTATTACCTTAACGGTTGTGTATGCATCCATCTTACTTACTATATCATCATGTTATCTAAGAAGACATTCTTTGTTGCGGCTTTGCCTTTTGTTTCCTCTTTGCAGCCTTTTGTCCAATTGGACGAGTGCGGTCATCGACTTTTCTATGTCCACACTCATACTAGTGTGTCCCTCTGAGCCAGATGTACTAGCCTTCTTTCCTATGTGAAGAATGTTAGATTGTGGAGCAAAAGTTGCATTGTCTTTTATTTGCCTCCATACATGGTCATTGAACGACCTTTTTTCTTCCTCCTTGTATTGTTCATATGCATTCCTTGGTAAATCCTCGTCACTCCAATCGATGAGAGTTCAATAGCTTATTGTAGATTGCATTGAACTGATTGCTGACGGTTGAATCCTATTGTGCCAACGTGCTCTTATCTTTCCTGAATCTTTTGTAACACATCAGTTAGGACGATTATCATTGTAATAAATTGTAACGCGTCCCTAGAAACGCTCACTCTTCTGGTTTTTACCAACCACTGGTTCTTCAACAATCGATTATGAGTTTGTAAGAAGAATGTCTTCTTCTTTTGTCTTGTTTGACTGCATTGACTTACCTTTTCCCGATTTCTGCAGATCAATATTGTCTAAATCGATTGGTGGTTCCATCTTTGGTTGTGTCTCTGGGATGGATGATGGCGTTCTTTGGTTCTTTTCTAATGCGATGCTTCTAAACTCGCTCTCCTTGCTTCGTTTGATGACATGTCGTATAGAGAAAATTCATAAGGAGGAGGGGCTTGCATGAAAAATGGGGTTCCCATAGGCCCAATTTTGAGTAGCTTAAAATTTTGGAAATTTTGAGAATTTTGAAATTTTCCAAAATTTGGATAAATGGGAATATTCAGATAATTGGGAAAATTTGGTGGATATTGGGGAGTAGAGGAAAATTGAGAATATTGAGCATTGTCAAAAAGACAAGAATTTTGATTTTCCTCAACATTAGAAGAATTCATTAAATTTCTAAAATAATTTCCAAAATTTCATCCATTTTTATGAGATAAATAGTGCTCAGAAAGGATTTTTGCAAGTGAAATGAATGAAAAAAATAGGAGATTTAACCATGTATTTATATAGGGAAAAAAGGCGTGAAAAAAATATATCTGTTTTTAAACGGCTATCGATAAAAATGGTTACTGGCAAGTGGAAGACAATAATTTACAAACTAACAGCTACTTTGGAAAAAATGAATGAAAATAAAATTTTTTAAAAAAAAGTGGGGGGGGGGAAGAAAACGGATAACTACAACAATTATTGGTAACTGTATTGATTAAAAAAAAGGCTGGAAAATGGCCGACAAATGCTGCAGCCACTCCAAAAGCCAATGACCACCTTGTTCCACGTGAAGCGCACGCGACCTCCACAAGTCGTGTGTGTCGCTCATCCGCTCCGCCCGTGGCTGGCCCTCTTCCTCCCTTGGTTGTTCTTGTTTGTTCTCAAAGAAGAACAAATTTTGAAGAACAATTTTTTTTCTCCCCCAATGGTTCATTGTTGTTCTTGGCTGGAAGAACATCCTTAATAACAACAGTTGGAGAAGCTCTTATGATTAAATAAGAAAATTAAAGAAAAAATATATGATTAATGAGAGAAAGTAAAAATCACGAGCAAGACACAAACCTATAAAGCGAACGGACGACACATACATAGTGTAATGTAGCTTGGTTTGCTTCTCGGCTATTCACGATGTTCCATTCTTATGACCAATATTCGGGAAATAATTGCTAGTTGAATAGGCCGATTGTGGAATGCGTCTTAAATTTTTCTAAAAAGGTTAATGAAACTGAGCTGCACAAGCTGACTGAACAAACCAATTAAGCATAGGGCTTGTTTGATAAAACCGAAAATTAAGCTTTAAAAATTAAAGTATGAAAAAGTAGAGCTGAAAACATTAAGCCATCACCATTTGGCTTAAAATTTTAAGTGATGTAGTATGACATTATCAAACAATCTTTTTTTAAGCTTACTTAAAATTTTCCTAATTAAACTCTTAATTTGGCTAGCAAACGGGCCCCATGACAAAAAAAAAAAAATTGTAGAAGAGAAAGAGAAAAAGGAGTGACCAATATACTCTACTATGTTATATTGCATACAATGTAAGATTTTTATAGAGTGAGAATTTAGTGTGAGAATTGGAAAGAGAAAGGGGAGATACTCTATAAAAACTACGTCGTTGTGAGGTTCGAATCTCACTGCATACAATTTAAATAATTAAACAACCTTTTATACTTCATTGTATTTTTTCGGTTCTTTTACGGGATGTCATCAAGGAGAATTATATTTGAGAGTCGATTGGTCTTTTGAATAATGTTATATGTAACTGATAAGTATAAAATAATATAGCATCACATGTGTCTTCTTATTTGGCATCTTGTGGGCTTCACTATAAATTAAAAAGTGAAGCCAACAAGATGACTAATAAGATGCCACATATTTTAGTATATTTATCGAAAAAATATTGGGTTCAATGTTAATATCACGTTACTTGTATCATCATTTAAGAGTGGGACTATTAACACCCCCCATCCCTCTAGATACACCCACCCAAATTTAATTACAAAAATGTTATCTTTTAAAAAGACTTTAATACCTTTTATCTTTTTTTTCCCTTTCCTTCTTCTTCCCTTCCCCTCCCCATTCTCTCTCTCTCTCTCTCTCTCTCTCCCTCATGCGTCTGTTCTTCCCCACCCCCCTAATATTTTTTCCAGTCTTTCCTTCCCTCCCCTCTCCATCTCTCCTTCTTCCCCTCTCCTCTCCCTCTGCTGCCTCTGTTCTCTCCCCCCTTTTTTTCCTTTCTTTCCTTCTTCCCCTCCCCTCTCCATTCTCTCCTTTTTCCCCTCTCCCAAACCCACCATCTTCTGAATTTGTTTTTGAAGATTTCTTGTTTGGCCCTGGTTGACTAAACAACTGAGTGATGTTCGGTTAGGGCTAGCCGAACAACACTCGGTTGTTCGGTCAACCAGGGCCGAACAAAAAATCTTTGATTTTTTTCAAAGGGTTTTCAAAAAGGAGGAAGGAGAAGGAAAAAAAGAAAGAGGGAATGAAGGAGGGACACAGATTGATGGAGAGAGAGGTAGATCCGAGAAGAAAAAAAGGGAATGAGGGAGAGAGGGAGGGTTACATGGCCGGAGGTGAGGGAGGGAGAGCCGTGAGTTTTGGGGAGAGGGGGTTTTGCCGTGTATATGGGGGGTGGGTTAGGTTTAGAAGAAAAGAAAAAAAATGAATTATTTAGGAAGGGGTAAAAAGGAAACATAGGGGTGGTGTATTAATAGATTAGGTTGGTGTGAAATTTTTATGGTGGATGTATTAGGAGGATGGGTGTAGTAAGAGAGAGTGAGGGTGTTAATAGCCCCACTCTTAAACAAAAATCAAATAAGTACTCCCTCCATCCCGAATAAATGTTCCTAGTGGATAAAACACAGGAATTAAGAAACATAATTAATGATGTGTTGTAAAATGTGCTCTGACCATAATACTCATGAACATTAATTGAGTTCAACTATTTTAAATATTAAGTTTCTTTGGAATGTGTTATATTAAATAAAGCTTTAAGGGTATATTAGGAAGAATAGTAGAGAATAGGTAGATCAAAAGTTTTTAGGAACATTAGTTGGGACATCCAAAAATAGAAAGTAGGAACATTTATTCGGGACGGAGGGAGTAAAAGTTATTGATGTAGGCTTTACGCTTGACATTAACAAACAGGCCCGGCCTCAAACTGGCCCTTTGAACAGGTCCCCAAATTTAAGGGGACCTCTGTGGAAAGTTATAGCTTAGTTTATTAATTTTTTTTTTAGTAATTACAAACATTAACTTAGTATAGTGGGGAATTGTCTTGGTTTAGTCCTTCTCTCTATTTAGGTTGATGGTTCAAATCTTGTTGTTTGAACTATAAATCTTAAATAATAGTACCATTTTTTTTTTCAAGATTTGTACTATAATTATTAAAAACTTGTTTTGTTTTGCATGGAGGTATAGAAATCAATTCCTGACACCACCATAAAAATATTTATTAATTTGTCTTTTTCGCTCAAAACATAAATCATTATCAGATCAAATGAAGATCAAATATTTATTTACCTCTCATTTTTCGTTTATCTGTACGTGTGTGTTTCTCCAAATTTAAGGGGGCCTAATTCTATGGAAATTTGTAGCTTAGGTTTATTTATTTTTTCTGGAAGAAATCGATTATGAAGACCTAATTAAAGATTTTGTTTAAAGGAATTTAGAACGATGATACTTACAAAAGAAAATTTCTATACTAGTTTGAGGTTTAGGGATTTCGGTATTTCATTTGTAGAAAAATAATTTTAAAATGATAATATTATAAAATATGTAACATATATTTTTGCTAATTATCTTTTATTAATTTTAGGGTCTAATTTAAAATCTAACACAGGGCCTTCAAAATGTCAGGACCGGCCCTAAACAAACTTGTCGATATGAAATAATCACTCCAAAAGATAATCCCTCTTTTCTTTTTAATTTGTCCCAAAAAATAGTTCTTTTGTTCAACATAGATGATGGGACCCAAAGAAATACATCCTAGGTGGCATGGGCCCACGCCTACACTAAGATGACCTTGCACAGACAATAACCTTATCATTTCCTAATCCGCGAGAAGGCTTTCGAGGATCAGTGAGATAGTACCTGAGCTTAATTCAGAGAGGATAACCCCAAGGCCATTCTGATTCCCTCGCTGAACTACAGGTTCAACCTCCGAGCAAGCCACATGATTCCCGGTCATTGTCACTATTTAGCGAGCACTTTCCCATATACTAGTGAAACTCGGCTCTCCTCTGCCTCGTCCATCAACCTCGGAGTCAAGGATCAGGGTCCTCGGGTGAATAGTCAATGTCACATTTAATACCGCATTTATTGTTAACCTACCTTAACGCATTTTTTTGGTGCGTTGTCTCACCTCCTCATTGGTCCATCTGCCCACTTTCCATCTAACGTCGTGGCTGGGAGATCTGCTCTAGCTTTCAAGTAAAGAACAAATCCTCTCATATAATTCCCTGACAATGGTCCATACTTCATCAGTTCAATGCCAATTGCGAGCTAACACGTGATAAAAAGGCTGAAACCCAACATATATTCTTTCGGTATAAAAACAAGGTGGTGTTCTTCATTTATTTTTTCATGGACTGCTGTTAGGAATATGCCTGTAATACAGCTAATATATGTATGCATATTCCAACACAGTGATTTGCTTATTCCCATTACAACGGATGTTTCACAAGTGGCTAAAGGGCTGCGTACCGGTTAGTGTGGCAGCTTGTTGAAACAATGCATAGGTCATTAGACTAGGAAGTTTTTGTACATATCCGAGTCTTTGTCCTACTAAAGTGATGACAAATTTCATATGGATTAGCTCTTCATGCGCCAGCAGACATGACCATCAGCAATGTCTCACCAACAGACATTCCTTCCAGCCGTGTCTCATCATCAATTTCTACACCAGCAGTATTAGATCGGCAGATCTCAGAATCAGCCAAGCTCTTCATCAGAAGAACTGCAGAGAAGCTGATTATTCAAGAGGAACATCGGTCGTTGCTTAAAACGCTACAAGTCAAAATAGATCCGTTACAAGATCTTTCTGACTAAGCCCAAGATACGCATCGATGTCTGCGCCTTCACTATTACTCTGAAGATATTTCCTCTTTTGTGTATTGGTTCAAGTCTCCAAGGCTTCATTCTATAAATGATCAAACATAGTGCGCTACATCCCAGGCATGGATGACAAGTCCAAATCTGCCAGCCTGACTCACGGACCAACTTCAAGACAAAAAGCTTAACGGAAGGTCTTTGCCCAACAGTTTGAATGACGCACTCTAGTGCATTAATGATTCAGATTTCCAACGGGCAGAAACTCATTCAATGCTACAATGAATCCTTCATTTTCTCCAGCCTATATAAGAAGCACTCTCATCCTCACATCAAACAAGAGGTATGTATGTTTATGCATGTGAGAGGAAGTGGTTGAAATTATTCTTCATTTTCTTAATCTGAAACCACACAAAAGGAGTGAGGAAACACAAAGTGTAAGAACAAACACTTTGTGTGAGAAAGAAATAGAATTCCAAAGGCTGAGAAGTCCTGCTTGATCAAAAATTCAGTTTTTGATTTGAGTTCTTCCTTCCTTCGAAAGACTCAGTCTCTTCAGTTGCTGCACTTCAAATCTTCAGCAAGAGACCAAACATCCTGCAATTTGTTGAAGACTGATCAAGCTTGAAGATGTCCGATGAAGAAATAGACCCTAATAATCCACATTGCATTCATATCGGCAGACTTATACTACATTATAAGGGCTGTCGATTGTGCAATAAATTGTCCTCACTTTTGGCCGAGTGCTTAGCACTCAGTTGTTCAAATATCAGCTATTTGAACAACGCCTAAAATTCTCTTCTCACCTTCGCCTCTACTTTACTCAAACAAGCACCTTCCCCAAGGTACTTGGTGAGAGTTAAAGGTCAGAGGTTAGTTATAAGTCTTCCCGGCATCCGTATTGACTTTCCTTCTACCCCCGGGGAGATTGCTAGGTTAGAGAGTCTAGGTTGATGTACTAAGCATGTTTGTCTTTGAGCAAACCTCTGCTGAATTTTAAAATAAATCATATTTTAATACATTCAGCCTTTATTTATCTTTCCTGTAATATTTGATATATCTTGTGCAATCTGGTTGTGGAAAGTAATTGATGCATCTAATAATAAGATTTTAGTTAACTGTTATGATTGACTTGTACACATTCAGTTACAGTTACTTCAATCTTGTTTGTTATACTTCAGCTGTTTATTCTTCCGCTGCTCAAATTCTTTTCCACCAGCCAAGTATAACAACATCGTCCTATCATTCTTTCTTCAAAACTGCCGATTAACTTCGTCTGATACAACAGTATCGGCTGTGTTGAAAGAACTAGGAAGATGACCTATTTATATTAATTATTTCATCCACGTTTTCCAACATACATATTAAAATAGGATGAAATTTTTAATATTCGTAGTATAGGCTATTCACCCCCCCTCTAGCCTATACTCTGAGCACATCACTATGGACCTAACAATTGGTATCAGAGCTAGTACTCTGAGAATGTCATTCCAGGCTTAACAACCTGAGAGTTTAGATCCAGTTGCTCAGATTAGATGCATAGTCAAAAAGAGTTTTTTTTTAAAATTCCTTATTTCCAAAAATCTTCTTGACTGAGAGACCTGGAAGCGATTTGATAATGCTACTTCAAATCAAAATTTATTTTGTTTTCAAAAACATGTGAGAAAAGAATATTGTGATGACTGTGTGATTACTATAAGAAAATCTTTCATATATCAGAAATATATTGATACTATGAAGAGAAGTACTATAGTCAAATAGAGATTGACTTGCTAAGGATTATATCTACTTTAAAAATGGTCTATTTTCAAAACTCATGATATATCCTCTAAGCAAATATGTCAACTTCATACGTGATGGATGAATTACTCTGATTCACTTCTGAGAATTTGCTATCTTGATATAAGGCTAACGATTGTTTTAATCTAACACCTTTTCAAGAGGACTTCGTATGAGGAGTTTTAAGCAAAATGAAATAAGAAGAGTCTCAAAGATAATTCAAGGAAATCGATTTATGTCATCTCTAAAAATCACTATGATTATTAGCTCTTGGTCTAAGGACATCGATGATGAAATTGTTCTTCTTCAACGGAGAGCTTCTGCCTAAAAGGATATACTCAATGAACTTCAGCTTAACATCAGAACAAGTTCCTCAACTACTATGAGCAGATTCGTTCAAAAGAGTATAGTGAGAAAGTAACTCCATCTATTAACTTCTTGATATCTTGAGTTACACTTATAAGCTATAGGCCGAGTAATTACTCGAATCTTGTGCTTATTAAGTCTCACTTGTATTATTGGATTTGGAGCTATTTTTAGCTCATAAATGTTGCTAACAATTTCTCTATGAGTACTTAAGGCAGGAACTCATACGACAAAAGGTCAAAGATGCAACATTACTCTCCATCGGTAGACATCAACTGACGGTGATTCATGAAGGATTGCGATCACTCATGGACAAATCACTTATGCCCTTTACTCACTCATGGTCAAATCAATACCGCTGGACTTCTGCCACTATATGATAAATCTACTATGAGTCCAAAATGTTGGTAAAGACCACCTCTCCCGTATACACAAAAGCAGTCACTCTTGGCTCATTAATGGCTGTATTCATGTCTCTGAATTGATTTAATAATATAAATGATCGACATCTTGCATAAAATCTTATCATCTGTGCTTATATTGATGTATCGTATGCTTGTATGATTTGTTTTATGCAAACGGTTTTCAAAAACGTATCGGCACTTTCATAATGGCTAATCTAAAATATTTTGAAACCTTTAGTTGGTGAATTTCAATATCGCAACTTACACTTCATAAGTTCAGTTATATGTCTGACTTATAGGAGTAAATCCTTTAAATGACTTATCTTCTTCCCAAGTCAATTAAAGGTGGAGGCACACTTTACGAAGATTGACTACTTCTGTTAAAGTAAAAGACTATTCTCAAAATGCTGTTGGAAAATGACAAGTCTGTTTAATAAAACAAAAGTACTTTCGCTTTCAAACCTTTTCCAAGAACTTTGAGAAAGTCGAGACATCTCATTCTGATCTTTCTCAAAGGCGTGTAAAAGGACAATTGTACAGTAAATTTCTATTATTGCAAGTCCTTTAGTCTAACCTCCGTGAGTATAAGTAGAGCCATTTCCTCATCCAAACTCTACTATAAAGAAACTCACAAACTGCTTACAGATTATACTAGATGCAAAACACTGATTCAAAATTTTCTCAAAATGTTACTAAGTTCAAGTCTTAGAAATCGATCAAGTCAACACTTCAACAACTTGGTATGACTCCTTCATATTCGTTCAAAGTTGTTCTGGTTTATTTCTGTTACTCATAATGAGTTGATTCAAAATTCTCAAAGATATATTCTGAAAATCTAAAATATTCATATCTGTGAATTTTTTTTATAACATCTGAGAGAAATTTTATTAACTTATTTGTACCAGAAATCATTCATTATAAATTTTCAATCTTGCTTCTTGAAAGTATTTGATAAAAGATTCTTCTTTTGTCTTGTCTGATAATCTCAAAAGTTTGATGGAAAAAGATATACTATATGCTGCAAACCTTTGATCATCAGAACACTTAAGAATGTCCTTAATCAATTACATTTAAAAGATAAGATTAAAAGTTATTAATTTATGTCGCAAAAAGTGATTTCACTCCTCTTCTAACTTTTAGTTATCAATCTTATTGGTATTATAAAATGATTTCAGATGAATCACTATGAAAACCACTTAGCATCTACCTGTCCAACTATCGTAACTCTGCATGTATACATGAGAATCTCAGAGAAGATCCCAGATAAGATTTATCAAATGTTTGGAAAACATCTGATAAATCGTTGTGTGCAACAACTCGTCTGGTTATATGAAAGTATACCGGCCATCACCCCAAAGATGGCTGATGTAGATAATTCAGCTCGACTGGATTAGGTAACTAATAAGGTGTTGATAAAGATGTCAAGCTGCTAACCACTACCATCCATCCCTGCTCATATCAAAGGGGATTCATGGCCAAAGCAGTACATCTTTGACAGCTATCACCCTACGGTGCTCTCAGAATTGCCAGTAGGTGTGAACGTGTTCTTCTTCCCCCCAGAGCTGAAGGAGATCAAAAACGGACACAGCCATCTTGATCCATTCCGAAATCCATGACTGATGATCCCTCATTATGTTCTCTGGACTAGGATATCTTGGATACAACTTTGTAACAAATTTTCTATTCAAAACTGAATCATTGTTTATCTTCATCCTGTAAATAGCAGTATAGTCAAATTCCAGTTGTATTGTTCTTGTAATCAGCTGATCCCTAATATGTATTGTTCAAAACTATCTGGATTATTGAATACAAGTTCTACAACTCTCCTTCATGTCTATCTACTTGTCTGAACTCTTCTGATAGCATGAATTAACGTGTTTTAACTGTGTTGATCTAATTTACTATTCTTCATCATCATGTTATTCACATTCTTCTGATGATTGGAGAAATTGACCTCAAAACAAACGATCACACATTTCTTACACAAACTCTGTTGAAACCCCATCAGCAAACTTGTCCTATAAAATCTGCTATATTGAGTTCTGGTTTATTACTGAAGTTTAACTCATTTCTTTAAGCACTCTGATAATTGCCTTTTTGAACTAGATCATCTCATTATGACCAAATTCAAGATCTACTGAACACTCTGATTGTTCAATAGGTAGACTGCAGTTACTTAAAGGATGACTTATTATGTCTATAACTCACCTTCTAGTAAAGAAAACTGCATAATTATTACATAATCTCTGACCCTACTGTTCAATTCATAAGATTACTAGTAAATCTACTTTGAACCAAATTGTCTGATTTATCAATTCAACAGCAATTTGTATTCTTAGTCTTGATAACTACCAAATCTTGTGTGACCATTGAGATTATAATAATAGAGGCAAGATTAGTTGTTTTTCATCATGACTAACAACTAATTAGCAAACAGACTGAATTCAAAACACTCTGTTATACTTTATCACATGCTTAATTTTCAAAAGGATGATGGAAAACTTTCCGTAACTTGACCTATCTCAGGAAATAGCTAGAAATTTTAGGATTCATAGGAAGACTGTTGTTTCCAAAAACTGAGTCCTTCCTCAGGAGTGAATGACTGATATAACCCCTGCTGTATATATTTTATGCCTCACTCTCATCTACAGGTCAGTATGAAAATACTCTTCAGCAAACCCTTTTTCTTGCTAAGGATTGATACGACCTGTTGCATAGAAGAAAGCTCGGACATCATTTCAGGTACACTTTCAATATCTCACTTGTCTGACTTCTCCTTTCAAAAGTTCTAAGAAGTGTTCTTATAAATTCATATTATTAGTAGATCTTTGCTTATCATACATTTTATCATCTGCTACAACACTCACTAAATCAATTGGGATATTGACTCTATATTTTAACAAACTCATCAAATATCCCCAAACATCAGTCAATTCTCTTTTAAGGAAAAACACCAAACAACCCTCTTATCAGCAGTTCTTACATCAGCAGATACCCAACACTAACTGATGATAAAATTCTAAATCTTTGAAATCCCAACCAATTCTTCATATTTCCATATATAAGATTTCTATGGGTATAAAGACTTAACTTAAACTCAAATGCATATTGTTTGTCAGTTAACACTCTAAATCCAATCCATTGCTGTTTAAATGTCTTTCTAAACAATTTATAACTTTCTAATATTCTTTCTAATAATTGGTGTCAGCTAGTATCAAACAAATCTTCATGAAAAATTACACCACTCCAAAATAGCTGATAGCTCAAGACAGAATATTCAAACTCAGCAGTTATATTCAGTCATGTCTCATTATAGGCAAATCTATTAATTTGATTAAATGTAAATTTAAACATTTCGTTTAAAATACAAAATACTCATTATCTCTAGACTGCCTAAATCATAGCTATAACCACTCTCTGCACAATGACATAATCCTAAATTAGTTACAGGACATCATTACAATGTCATTAAATGCGTTCTCACCCTTAAGCCTCCAATACCTCTTATCAAATTCCTCTAACCAAGAAATCTCTTCGCCTTCTCAAATCTTTGAAAGACGTACTAATAAATCTCACATTATCATACCCTCAAACATCCCTTAATAGAATTCTTCTTCCTTCAAGCATTTCTTCATCTTCTTTCCCAAATTTTCTTCACCATTACAGATTAAATCATCTGCATTATGTGTTCACCAAATTTGCCTAGTCTGCCTTTTCGACCCATTTCCCACACTGAATGGCGATAACGAATGATGGTTCTTCTAGCCACTCCTCCACAAGTGATTCAACGAACTCGTCGAATCAGTCGACGGATAAGGAATCGTCTGCGAGACCCCAGAAACGACGTGTCGAATTTCATCCCCTGGATTCCCACAAGAAACCTTGCCACAACTACAGCGCTGACACTCTCCTGCTCCCACCTCCTCAAATGCTCAACTCAAGCAACCTCAGATTCAGGAGGAGCATCAGCTCACAAATGAAAATTCTATGCCAAATCCAGCGGTTAACAATCAATTAGGACAATAGACTTTCATCCCGTACTCTGTTTCACTAGGATATATAGCTTATTTCTGTTTTGTTGATCAAACTCTTTTGTTATCTAAGTGTTCTCTTTGTAATATATTTCTTTTACGTTATATTTTCTATTTCATCTTGTCTTACTTATCATAACTTGTTCTATTACATAATCTTTCATGCTTACCATCCATTTTTTTTTGGGCATTCAATATGCATGTACCCTTAAAGACACAACTTTCTGACTTTAACATTGGTTCTAAGAACAATGCTTTATATGACATTCTTAGATGTATGTCTCGTACATCCGATCAATGTTGACTTATTTCTCAACAACATTATCCTATATATGTCTCATCCATATATGTTTAAAGAAAGTTCTTCTGCTCTTCACAACTTATGAATTGACCGATTAAATAATTGTGACTTGTCCTATTACACTTACATTCTTGTAAAATCTCTTTACAAACAAAGGAACAAAATTCATCTATTTACAACTTGCTTGCTCTCTTTCTTTACTAAAAATGATTCCAAAATACAGGACTAATATTGTTCTAAACGTTTTGGTACAACAAATGTATTACTTTGTCCCATAATGACATTCTGAAATGTATATCTTATACATACCGAATAAAAGTCATTTTGACTAATAACACTTTGACAAATGCCATTTTGCAGTATATACTATTTTCAAATGAGAACTTATATCTCTCTTCGTATTTCTTAGATAGGTTGTTTTGTTTCTTGAATTGTATTTCTCTTTCGAGGTAAGGCTCCTTTGTCCTCCCATTTATAAGGACCAGGTTGGTTGTCCCCTCAAGTTTGTACTTTATTTTTATTCTTAATAAAATCTAGCAGGTGCCGTCCTGTTTCTCTAAAAAAAAAAAAAAAAAAGAGAACTTATATCTCTCATCTGCACATATTTCCAAGAAGGAGAGATAACATATTTTTTTTGGCACACCCATTGTGACCATTAACGTGAAAAGTTCATCACCTCTCGCATGTCGTAACTATAATTCATATCTTATGAGTTGACCTAGTAAGTCATTATAACTTGTCCTATCCACAACAACACAAACTTCATATATAGATACCCTCATCTCCATCAAAGAAAGATTTCGTTTGTGATTATCAATATTTTTCTGTGTATCAGTCAATCTATATTTAGCTTATGACCATTAAGGAGGAGAGATTGTGAAATTGACATACACATACAGAAAAACAGAAAAGCTGATTATTAAGAAAACTTTAGCTTGTGATCATTAAGGAGGAGAGATACAAAGACTGTAAGGAAGAGAGATTGAAGATTGTAAACCAATTTTAATATTAAGGAGGAGAGATTGTAAAATTGCACATATAGCAAAATACAGAAAAGAAGAGAGATCGTAGCGATTCAACATAACTTGATATTAAGGAGGAGAGATCGACCTATACATACAAGAAAGGCAGAAAGAGTTGAGAAAGTTTATAATCAAGAATAGAGGAGGAGAATCTATTTAAAACTCAACATATACGATTTAAGGAGGAAAACTTGACATAACTATACAAATAGGAGGAGAGTTCCATATAAAGAAAATATTCTACACTCCGTACAAAAACTTGAATTGACAGATACATGAACAACATGACATTCTTCACTGTCCAATCAGCTATATCTATATGACTATTATACTACGCTGATTTTATTTTTTCTTCACAACCTTTAAATTCATAAGACACTTAATCAATTCGATTAAGTATGCTGATTCAAAACTTTTTCTTGCTCAAGCTACTTCGGATCATACATATTACATTGCAAGAAAAACATCTTTATGGTAAATTTATCAATTATATCTCATAATTGCCTAAAACTATTTTAGTTATTGCTTCGTATTTGTACCTTCATTTATCGAGTCTGTAAATACTTAGCAATAGGTGACTATACATACACTATCACTTGTAAGTTCAACCTAAGACATGTCTTGATATAAAATGATTATTCATTAGTGGCATGTTATTACTAAGGATTGAACAACTGCTTTAAAGAGCTGTATGTATAAGTCAATTGTAGTAATGGCCCCAAGAAAATAGGAGGAGATTGTTAGGAATATGCCTGTAATACAGCTAATATATGTATGCATATTCCAACACAATGATTTGCTTGTTCCCATTACAACGCATGTTTCATAAGTGGCTAAAAGGGCTGTGTACCGGTTAGTGTGGCAGCTTGTTGAAACAATGCATAGGTCATTAGACTAGGAAGTCTTTGTACATATCCGAGTCTTTGTCCTACCAAAGTGATGACAACTTTCATATGGATTAGCCCTTCATGTGCCAGCAGACATGACCATCAGCAATGTCTCACCAGCAGACATTCCTTCCAGCCGTGTCTCATCAGTAATCTCTACACCAGCATATTAGATCGGCATATCTTAGTATCAGCCAAGCTCTTCATCAGAACAACTACAGAGAAGCTAATTATTTAAGAGGAACATCGGTCGTTGCTTAAAACGCTACAAGTCAAAATAGATCCGTTACAAGATCTTTCTGACTAAGCCCAAGATATGCATCGATGTCTACGCCTTTACTATTACTCAGAAGACATTTCCTCTTTGTGTATTGGTTCCAGTCTCCAAGGCTTCATTCTATAAAGGACCAAACACAGTGCGCTACATCCCAGGCATGTATGACAAGTCCAAATCTGTCAGCCTGACTCACGGACCAACTTCAAGACAAAAAGCTTAACGGAAGGTCTTTGCCCAACAGTTTGAACGACGCACTCTAGTGCATTAATGATTCAGATTTCCAACGGGCAGAAACTCATTCAATGCTCCAACGAATCCTTCATCTTCTCCAGCCTATATAAGAAGACTCTCATCCTCACATCAAACAAGAGGTGTGTATGTTTATGCATGTGAGAGGAAGTGGTTGAAATTATTCTTCATTTTTTCAATCTGAAACCACACAAAGGAGTGAGGAAACATAAAGTATAAGAACAAACACTTTTTGTGAGAGAGAAATAGAATTCCAAAGGCTGAGAAGTCCTGCTTGATCAAAAACTCAGTTTTTGATTTGAGTTCTTTCTTCCTTCGAAAGACTCAGTCTCTTCAGTTGCTGCACTTCAAATCTTCAGTAAGAGACCAAGCATCCTGTAATTCGTTGAAGACTGATCAAGCTTGAAGATGTCTGATGAAGAAACAGAGCCTAATAATCTACATTGCATTCATATCGATAGACTTATACTACATTATAAGGGCTATCAATTGTGCAATAAATTGTCCTCACTTTTGGTCGAGTGCTTAGCACTCAGTTGTTCAAATATTAGCTATTTGAACAACGCCTAAAATTCTCTTCTCACCTCCGCCTCCATTTTACTCAAACAAGCACCTTCCCCAAGGTACTTGGTGAGAGTTAAAGGTAGGAGGTTAGTTATAAGTCTTCCCGGCATCCCTTTTGACTTTCCTTCTACCCCCAGGGAGATTGCTAGGTTAGAGAGTCTAGGTTGATGTACTAAGCATGTTTGTCTTTGAGCAATCCTCTGCTGAATTTTAATATAAATCATATTTTAATACATTCAGCCTTTACTTATCTTTTCTGTAATATTTGATATATCTCGTGCAATCTGGTTGTGGAATGTAATTGATGCATCTAATAATAAGATTTTAGTTAACTGTTATGATTGACTTGTACACATTCAATTACAGTTACTTCAATCTTGTTTGTTATACTTCAGCTGTTTATTCTTCCACTGCTCAAATTCTTTTCCACCAGCCAAGTATAACAACATCGTCCTATCATTCTTTCTTCAAAACTGCCAATTAACTTCGTCTGATACAATAATATTGACTGTGTTGAAAGAACTAGGCAGATGACCTATTAATTTTAATTATTTCATCCACGTTTTCCAACATACATATTAAAATAGGATGAAATTTTTAATATCCGTAGTATAGGCTATTCACCCCCTCTAGCCTATACTCTAAGCACATCACTATGGACCTAACAACTGCACTTATTCTCCCTTACACCTTTTTCTTCTTCATTTATTCTTCTAGAGTACCATAGTTATGGCTGGAGGCTTTTCTCTAGTCAACATTGCTTGGAGATCACCTCTGATCACGCCAAAAAGAATACTGGTGACCACGTCGAATTCATGTATGCAGCTGGTCTTCGGTCTGGATGCCTCGGCTCTCAAAAGGCTTCTCATGTTGGGACTTGGCTGTCACAAGTGAACTAGACCTTTAACTATTTAATAAGAAAAGGCACTGTTAGGGGTTGTTGGGGGTTCTACCCGACTAGTACCCTCAGGTATAAGAATTAGTAACGGTATAAGTGTGAAGATGGTAATTTATGTTTAGTGCAAATTGACCTCTAATAATCACTAACAAGGAATAAATGAGAGAGTATTAAAGGTAAGTGAGTAAATGTCTTTTAACAACTGTAATACCCTAGGCTTATTTATGACCTATGCGCTTATTTTGTTGCATGTTAACATGTTAGTATGTGTGTTTAAAGTCTGCTTGAATATCATGTTAGATTAAACATGTTTTAATTTTTGTTGCATTTGTTGGTTTCTGCATCACACACCTTATCACTACAACAAAAATGGTTATTAACAACGTTTAAAAAACGTTGTCAAAGGGTTTTTACAACGTTTCCAGAAACGTTGTGATATCTAACGTTGTAATAGGCCATGTTTTTTAACAACGTTTTAGTAAACGTTGTAGAAAACGTTGTGTTTGTACTTTTCACAACGTTTTTTGAAATGTTGTGGAAAACAAATGACAACGTTTTTTGAAACGTTGTAGTAAATAAAAACAACGTTTAGATGAAACGTTGTAAAAAGTCTTCATATTACAACGTTCTACAACAAACGTTGTAAAAAAGGGTAAATGATCTTACAACGTTTTTTGAAAATGCTGTAAAAAGTGAGTTGATTTTACAACGGTTGGAAGGAAACGTTGTAAAAAAGTGTTATTACAACATTTTTATAAAACGTTGTAAAAAGTTTTACTACAACAGTTCATACAAAACGTTGTAAAATACAATTACAACGTTTTAACAAAACGTTGTGAATTCTATTTAAAAAAAAAAAATCCTGTTTTTTTTTCCTCTCCCACACCTACGATTGGAGCTGCAGAATGTCTACTGACCCAAAATTACCATTGCCATGAATCAATACATCGCATGAGTGATAGACAATCATCTAAATACAATATTTGAACACACACAAATGAAAACATGTTATTTATATACACAGCATAGCTGAAGAAACTCAAAAATTGTTATCACACCAGAAGAAACACAACATTTTAATCCACCAATCTTAAAATTGTACTAAACTACAAAATTTCTTTGAAACCCAATTACTTGACATCTGATCTGTAACAACATAACACTATCCAAATACTAATAAGCATCATCTGCCCACATTGTAATATGCATGCATACATGGTTCTACTGCATCATGGTTCTTATGAAAGTGCTCTGCTGTAAATCAATATTTTGAAAATCCAGCCAGGATAGTACCAATATATGGTGCTTATCTGATGCTTGCAACCGAATTCTTGGTCCTTGCTCAACTATGATTTCCCACAAGCATGATTTTTACACCATTGAGCAAAAAGAATTTAAAGATGTTCCCCTACGCAAATACATAAAGATGTAAGTTTGCACTGCAGAACAGACAAACAATTGTTGTCACTTTTTCACCTTGAATATTAAACTTAGTAGCATCACTAAGAGAAAGAAAGCCTACCCCATTCTCCCGGGACTATAAATGTTCACAATTTTGATTCAGGGAAGTGAAAACACAGACTCAGTTCCACTGCAACAGTACCATTAGACAATAGAACCCTGAATGTGAAAATAAAGCACTCACACAACTGATTACTAAAATGATATTCTTTTATAAGGAGATTTTATAAACAACACCCTAACTCTCAGGTTTGATAATGGAAAGATTAAGGAAAAGGAAATGAAAGGTAGAAGAATAATTATGCTGAAAGATCTACCTGCTCATGCCTCTACAAAACTTACAAAGTTAAGGTCGGTCTTATAAACCGTTGCCAATGCTCAAAGATTTCCAAGAAGAGTATCGCAAGGAATCCCATAAAAATGTCACAATTTTAGATCTCAAATCTCTGTGTTAAGAATGAGATTGGTCAGACATCACACTTCACCTCTAGGGCCAAAGACGAACCAATCACAACTCATATGCTTGATACAAAGATTGAAATACAAAACTGGAACCTTCTTTTGGGATCCTTAGCATTTACCTTCCTTGCACTATTTGTCAATGTGTACCAACTGCAATGCACATATATTTCAAATGGACTACGGCCATTATATACAAAATAAATAAATACACTGACTATCACATTAGAGACTCAAAATCCAAGAGGACCAACTGTATACTATGTGGTGCTCCTAAAACGTTACCGTGGGACACCAATTTTGCAAACCTCAGAAGAACTTAGCACATTTGAATAGCAAAGCAGCTGGCATTGGTAAAACAGGGAACTCTTGAGTGAAAACAGTAAATTCCAACAAATTTATATACTTTCCTATGCAATATATCGCATTTCCTATGCAATATATCGCACTGCACCCCGACTTAACTTTATAGTTAAAGAGATGAGAATTTGAATGGCAGAAATTTTCTCTACCGTTGAAGAGAGAAAGAATTCAATCAACCAAGTTCTGGAGTTTTGGTTAATGAGGTTTGTCACTACTACTTGGTGAGTCAAATTAGGGTGAACCTCAGGCTTTATCAGTTCCATTATGCTACTATTAATTGAGATCCATTTATCCAGCCTCAAGTATCAGTATCTTTTGAGGTACACTCAAATAACTCTTGATGAATAACTCTTGATTCCATCACTAACTAATTAGCTGGTAGGTTGAGAATAAAGTTTCCAAATAGATTTTGCTAGTAAAGCTTGATTAAAACACTTAAAATCTTTCATGCCAAACTGCCCAGGTCTTTTGCTTCATAGAGATGTACCAAAAAAAAAATTTTTTTCTTTCAGAAAATTTCTATGGATATTTTAAGGGTTCAACAACAGGAATCTCGAAAAGCTTAATAAGGACAACATTGCCTGCTTTGAATAAGCAATTTCATGCCCACCAGTCCACCACCCCCATTGCCAAACTGATGGCTCCCGATATTCAAACATAAATCAAACATTCAATTTAAACATTCAAACATAAATCAAACATACACAAACATACACACCACCACACACACACAAACATTCAGGAGTTGATTCTTTATTATCACAAACTAAAAGGTACCCCAATACTCCAAGAAGGAAACAGATTTACCTGTCCACAGTTAATGAAGAGTGCTGCAAGTTGTTCCTCAGTAACCTAAATTCAAACCCGGGTGAATAAAACAAAGTCTCAAGGTTGTTAGGCAATTATAACAAACCGACACGTCAAATGATGGCCCACGAAGTAATATAACTCTTTACCTGATGATCAATGTCGGACACGTAAACAGTTCTCCTAATAACATCATCTCTTTGTGCCATACTCGTTCAGCTATTCATCCTTCTCTTCCCATTGCCATAATTACTCTTCTTCTAACCATAAAATACAAAACCATCTCAGTAAAACGACACCTTAGCTAACAAAATTGAATTAATAAAAGAAATCAGTCATCCCACCATTGATCACTACAAAATCATCACACACACACAAAGACGTAATTTAATCATATTAAGAAACATATTAATTCAGTTCCAACAACACTAAGCTATTACATTTAATCATATTAAGAAACAAAACGAACAGAACAGAAAGAAAATAGGATAAAATCGAGTAATACCCGTCTAGCAGAATTATTAAGACTGCAGAACTCAAAGCTCATTACACACTCAGAAACACACACACACACAGTATTTAAGTAAAAGCAGATAACAAAATCAAGAGTTTAATAAGACTACAAAACTGAAGAAGTCAACACAACACACATACACACACACAGAGAGAGTATTTAAGTAGATGCAGTAAAATGGAAACATTCTACCAAAATCAAGTTCCATTAAGACTACAATGCCTAAAAGCTCCATCCACACACACACAAACATACACACGCATTTAAGTGAAAAGGTACGAACTTTGAACTAAAAAGACAGAAAATGAGAGCTCAATTTGCGTCCTTGTAATAGTCATCTGTGTGATCAAATATCAATCACGTGAGCACCCAAAAATTAAAGAAACAATAAGCATGTGAACACGTGCACAGTTAGAATAAAGAAAAGTATTACCCCCATATCAAGTAAACAGAATACAAAAACGGCGGAGAAATTGAAACAGTTGAACAGTACCAAGCATGCTTCTATACCTCATGCAAAGGGTGATTTACCTTCAAAAGAATAGAAAAGCCAGAAAGGGATTAGAGATTTACCACATCCTTGGAAGAAGTCAAATCCTCGAAGCTCGTGTCTATTATGCTCACCATGCCGGGCAAAGACGAAACATTTCTTCTGGAAAAGGCTTCAACTGCACCTGAGAATTTTTCTCGGATATCTTGCCCAACTGGTTAAGAAAATTAATCAAAGAAAAGTCAGAGGTAGGTTTGTTAACAAGTTCCATAAAAAACTTGGCAGTTCATGAGAGTTGTTTCTTTTATATGTTCGATATTTCCAACTAAACAACATATCTCGGTTTAAAATAGCAAAAGCCTCGTGAACTTCCAAATCGTGAAGCATCTCCAATTCGATACTTTTCTCCATTTCAACTCGTGCTTAAAGGAAATACCGAAGTCCTTCCAGGCTTTTCTGGCGACGGTCAGCGCTTAAACCCGCATTTCCAGTGGGATTCGAAAACATAGCAATAAATGAGTAATAATCCTGTAATTGGAATAAAATATAAAGTAAATGAGCAAAAGAAAGCTATGCAAGCACCGACTTGTCCTCCTCTAGAACGGCGCCAATCGAGGATACTTCAACATAGTCCAATCAAACACATAGTCAAATTGGTAACTGTAGAATAGATATCTAAGCACTCGAGCAAGTTCATAAATATTGAAACCTTCATCAAGTCGTAATGTCAAATAAAGCATTTAAGGAATCGATAGAGCATAAATGCCATCTACTATACCTTCTCGAATAAATAAGTCTTGGAAAAGCCTCTTCAAATATGAATAGTCGTTTGTCCTCAAATCTTAATGATCAGCAGTAGTGAAAGTACGATGTGAACTCTGATGGATATGATTTGCAAAGCACCTGTAGTTGCATCTCATGAAAACCCACATTGCTACATAACCACTACAGATAGAAGGCTTTGTAGATTGATGCAATGCTAGTGAGGAGACATGTAAAAAATGAACCAAAGAGGAAGAAAGAAAATCATAAGATATCAATCCACCACCCAATGCACACCTTCCATGCTCTCCTGGATGTATGCAAAGCATAACATCTTTGTCTGCTAGGACTGCACTTACTGGTATGAATCCACCACCCAATGCTTTCCCTAGTATCTGAGAAAGCAGAAGATTAGTATTTCAAATTGCAAACAAGTACTTGTCTTGAGATCCAAACAAAGCAAAGATATCAATAAATTAGGAGAGGATAAAGGTGTGCATGCGGAGTAAACGCAGAGTATAAGGAAAAAATTAATTAGAGAGCTTACAACAACATCGTGCCGTACTTCCTCCCAATCACAGCCGCATTCTTCCTGATCGTGCTAAGCCGCTTTGTATTTCATCCGCAATCATTAAGACATTATACTTTGTGCAAAGATCTCTTACAACTTTTAGGTATCCATCTGGAGGAATTATAACCTAGCAACAATAATCAG
This sequence comes from Platycodon grandiflorus, assembly GCA_016624345.1. Taxonomy (NCBI): domain Eukaryota; kingdom Viridiplantae; phylum Streptophyta; class Magnoliopsida; order Asterales; family Campanulaceae; genus Platycodon; species Platycodon grandiflorus. Next base: position 57,991,086 of record CM028361.1, on the reverse strand, counting down.
AATCTCGTTTAATAAATAAAACAAGAGCAATTACTGAAGTTTCAATTAGAAAAACCGAAGAAATTTGACGAGTGGGGGAGAGATCCCCCCCTCCTAGCTAGAAATGATCTACTCACAAAAGCACACCACATTGTTTATTTTAATAAATTATATGTACTAGAGTTGCTCTGCTCCTCCAATCAAAATTCAAGCAGAAAGAGATGGTTAAGGAGGAAAAGGAAAAAAAAAAAGGAATTCTTGGTTGGAAAATGCAGATAGAGAATCCCGTTCAATATGCATCAATCTCAAAATTGGAGCAATGTGTAGAGCTGATAACCAAAAGCGATCGAAGGAACACAGAGCCAAGTGGTTTGTCACATACCCAAGATATGAAGTTCCGAGGGCTTGCATGAGTGATATAAAGTCCCAAGCTTAGCATCTGACCCATCGTACGACCATGGAAGCAGCCACAACATGAAACAATGATAGCCTGCATGTTACTCAAACAGAAGCCATTCGAAGTATTAAGCAGCAATCACAAATTAAAGCAGCAAGTGCACATTACAATCCCACTTATTTGAGCCTCCAAAATTTGTTAAAAGGAATGAAAATTGAATGTAGTGGAGAGTTGTAAGTTAGCAAATAAAGACAATAAGACCAGCAGCATAAAGAAGGATTGGTAATCATTCAAAAAAAAAAAGAGGCGGTGTAGACAGGGGGTGTTGCTTTCACGACGAGAAATCGTATAGAACAGACCAAATCTAAGTTGATATTTCCCTAACATGATTCTTCTAATCATAGTAGTTATGGCGACTGAAGGTTTGGTAAAAACTCATAGCAGCTGACTTATACCATCAGTTCTCCAACAACGCCCCCTCCAATCCCCTCGCCCCTCAAGGAATTTTTATTTTTTTAGCAGTCATGAACACAAATACTTTGACGTACATAAGAAATATTACTCCCTCAATTTACATAAGAAATATTACTCCTCGCCCTCAATTTACTTAATTGCGTGAAAAATAAGAATGATACTCATTAAAGGGATGCAGAATAGTAGTTTACTGCAACTTTCATGTCCATTGTGCACTAGAAATGATATAATATGAATACTATGGATATTTATGTATATGTGCTACTCGTAGTGAAATTGCTTAAAAGTCAATTTCTTAAATTTCTGTGTAAAACAACAATGCTCATTTAGGGACAGAGGGGAGTAATTTACAGCAATGATTCTGAGACATACATATGAAACAACCCACATAATGTCACCTGATTAACTGCAGAGTAACCCGAGAGGAAGTCCAAAAATTTGTTGCCTTCGGAGTCCCAAACTGATGATCTCTTTGCATGAGAAAATACAACAGGTACAAGGTGGTAACTGCAATTTGTCCACAGAAGTGTTGGTAAAGAAGTTATCTACATCTATAAATCAAAATCCAAAAAAAAACCCCAAAAAGATTTTCCAGACCGTGTTTAACCAATGAATGGTTCTAGTCATAACCAACCTTCAGAGAAAGATGGTCTCTAAAACAAAGGGGAAAAGAACACAGTTTTTAAATAGCACAGTATTGAATGCAAACCTATAACAAGCGTGCAGACAAAGGCACGAGAGGTATTGCATCTCTCAGCGACCAGAGATGTAGTTCTATTGGCCACCACAGTACACCAAGAAACTGAATCATCAGTGCTGGCGCAAGATGAATTTCTGCAGCTCGGCTTGAGATTAGGTGTCCCCACAGGAGTGAGAGATTCGTTCCAGTTAGATGTATTGTCAGACCATTTCCAACCCATACCAACTCCAGTGTTCATGCTTCTACCTCCAACCCAACATCCATTAGTAGCCTTTTCTGCATCTGTAGGAGTACAAGAAACATCAGGTACAAAAAGCTTCTCAAGTGTAAAGGGTATAAGTAGACAATAACAATGAATAAATGAATAAATTTCTGAGAGACATACCCGGCATCACTAATATACCTGGATCAGTATTATTTAAAGATCCCAATGATCACCTGCTCCAGGTAAGTGGACTCCTTTCCCCTCCTCCTTTATCCGGGCTTGGGACCGGCAATGCAATGCTATATATAGCAATTGCATTGGCGGAGTTAAAAAGGGGTTAGTAACCTAAGTGGTCCATAAGTCCCTAAAATGCAATTATATAAAATAGCAAGAGCAATTAATAAAAGTCTAACATAGATTAAGATCCTAAAAGTTGAAAATAAATGTCCTTGGTCAAACTATACATATCCAAAAGAGTCATACCAAACCGAGATTAATCTAAAGTGATGAAATCCTTAAGCCATGCAACTGTACTCCCAACTGCATCCTCGATCACCGACATGGCTGAGTTAGGCCTCCACAGTGGAGCCTTAGGATCTAAAGGCACATCGACCCAAACTTTCCAAGCATCCTTTCCGAGGGGAACGTGATGTGCCACATCGTTAGGATCCATGGATGCTATTGTAGCCTCTGCAACAGCCGTCTTTTGCCAATTCAATAACTTGCATTTGCTACCAACATTGCCATTAAATCTTTCATTTCTTCCAATTAAATTAGTACTACCCACAACGTGAGAGCTACTATTTTGTGAGAGAGGAGAGGGTGTCTTGCCATTCATATTACCCATTGACTGAGGCGAGGGTGCGTTGCCAATTTCATTGCCCTTTGAAGCGATAGTCTGTGGACAAACACAAAATTAACATGTAAGTGACAAATTAAAATATGTCACTAAAACAATATGCTTTATTATAGAATACTTGCCTCCATGAGAAGTTTTTTCATGTCTGCCACTACATTCTTCAATTCAGAAACCTCGTTCTCAAGTACTTGTACTTTCTTGGAACTATTGATGTGGACACCTACTTGAGAAGGGGTAATACCGAATCCCATCCCTCTAACTCTTCCATTCCGTTCGGGTCCGAGGGCATGAGAGAGTGCATCTTCAGTTATAGGTAATAAATTCCCAGAAGAAGTTTGCGAGGAATTGAACTCTTTAATTTTACTCTAGAAAATTTATAAACAATAGAGGAATAAGATATAAAACAGCCAAACACAATAAAAAAATAGATCATTAATAAAAATGTTCTCCTACCACACAATGAGCGACAAAAGTTGTTGGTACTTCCCCATTCTTTTTAGTGTGTGCTTTACACCAAACATCGTCTCTCCTTATAACTTTATTTGGATTATCCTTTCTCTGAAAAATGAACCATTATTTAAATTGCAAGGCAACCTATAAGCAAAGCGTCCATATGTTGGTAGGTTCATAGAAAGTTACCATTTCCTCCTCTAGTCGAGCATACCCCTTCCTACTCATAGTGTGAGGGGTTTCATTCTTCGCCCTCATGTTCTTGAACATTTTGCTTTTAACCTACACCAAATATTCGATTGTAAACTACACATAACTTACCAAAATCCTTAAATAAAAACTTGTACCTCAAATTCATCGGATAGCTTTTTGCCACAAAGTTGTTCCATCTTGAAGAGATCTTATATTATCTGGTTTTAAGGAGGCATACAAAGACTCCTTATTTGGGAGTTTTGATCCATCTTTAAGTGATGTTATTAGCCTAGACTTAGACTCCCTCCAACGAGTACCCATCATCGAATAAAAAGCTTCTTGAATGTGTCGTCGATCGTAAACCTCGTCTGTAGAAAAGAGTCACATCGATATATATATATATATATATATATATATATATATATATATATATATATATATATATAATATGTGCACTTGAAAAGTTATGTTTGAACTTGAGGTAACTATATAATTAATACCTTAACACATGTCCACAAATCATCCTTCACTTTTTCATCAACTTTCCTCCAATCATCAAAAGTAACGGGTACAAGTTCTCGTACCAATGTACCCAAGAATGAAGATAACCACTTAGAGTGCAAACCTATAGGTTGTCCTCTTTCATTGAATTCCACATTTACTTGATTATTAGGAGTTACGCTCACTGTTCTCATCTTTGTTTTACCTCTTTTCCTCTTTTTAGTATTTCCTCTTCTTCAATGGGTTCATGATTAAGCACTTCGTTAGATAAAGAAGGTGGGGAGAAGGCATTCTTTGAGCAGTTGAATTTTGGTCAGGAGAGGGATTAGAACCTCTTTCAGAAATCCTAATGTCTTCGTGTCCTTGTTGCGAAATCGAAATGGCTGCTAGATTTAATCTCTTGGAGCGCTTCTTCCCTTGTCTTGAACTCTGCATAGTTCATTATCAAATATAGAGTTAGAATACAAATATAATAACTATATATATATATATATATATATATATACGAACTATTCAATGGTGTACAATTTATAAAACTTATGCAAATCAAGATACTAGAGACATGAATATAAAAGATTAAGTTGATCTGGTCAAGTCTTACCTCCGCCATATCGATGATGATGATGTGTCAAGGTCACTTGTCTAAAGATCCACCTGTTAGTTCAAGAAAATTTTCATGGATTAAATATTGTATATACATAGAGAAACATAAACAATATACTCATAAAAAGAAAACATTATAAAAATCAAAGTATTTTAATCAATATTGTCAAATATCGCAACTCATGTAATAAAAACCATATACTCATAATAAAAGAAACATTCATAATTTTTACCAATATGTCATCACAACCCGCTCTTACGCAACTGCCAGATTGGTCATCCATGGTTCTATCAAGAAAAGTTGTATCGAGTGGGTTATAAGATGATTCATCCTCCACATCGTGATCCTCATCATAGATTTCCAAATCTTGGTAGCCTCTTGGTGGTGGCCTCACTACGACTTGCCAATTAGATGATTTGTTTTCTCTCCAATAAAACACTTGGGAGGCTTGTGTTGCTAATATAAAAGGATCTCCTTCAAATTGATCTTGAAATTGGTCAAAGTTGACTAATGTAAATCCATCTTCAACCTTCACTCCATGATAAATATTTGCCCAGTCGCACTTAAATAAAGGAATTTGAAAAAGAAGATAGTCCAACACAATAATGTCACGCAAGATCCCATAGTGACCTATTGTACTACTACTAGATTGTCCATTGTCATTTGAATTGGATCTATGTATTGTAGTTGCTTCGAGTGAAACACCACTATTCTGTGTGGACTTTTCAGTTGCCTTCGTGCGAAACCGACGACCATTTATAATAAAACCAGAGTAGGAGAGTGCTTGCTTTCTAGGCCAATATGATAGCCACTTTATTGTTTGAGAAACATTTCCTGTTGCCATTTCAAGTTTAACCTGTACATGTATTCAAAACAATAACATATTTATTCGTTATGTTTAAACTAACCTATTGTGCAATGAAACACAACAAAGTGTTAAAAAACCTTATCCGTAAACCAATCACGAAAGTCTCGAATGCTTCTTTGAAAGTTCTTCATCGAGAGATTATCATGTAACCTCTTCAACTCTTCCATACGCATCCTACGAGAAAGAAACGATGAAAAACATTCATGACGAAGAAACTAGACAAGTTTGCATTAACTTAAACTTACTTTTCATATGGTTCCACTTCCGCATTAAACAACACATATCGATGAGCATTCGCATGTCTTCATCGACAATATAGTATGCTCTCCTTTGGAAATCGGTCGTCCATCAAATATTCTATCATCTTGATAGTCCTCATTACGATTATATGTTTCACCAATTTCAGAAGCTTTCTTGATATACCGACTGCAATATCTCATGCACTCTTCGGCAAGATAGCATTCACATATGCATCCTTCTGGACGTGAAGGATTTTTAACATTTTCCTTGCATGTTTTCATGAATCTAAAGAAGATCAAATAAAAACGTGAGAAAAACTACTGAAAGTATTGAAATAAATAATGTTTGATAGGTGAAAAGAATACATATACCTTTCAAATGGATACATCCAATGGAATTGATTAGGTCCACAATAACGTGTTTCCCGTCCTAAATGTATTGGCAAGTGCATCATGATGTCGAAGAAGGAAGGAGGGAAATACCTTTCAAGCATGCACAATGTCTCAACAATTTCTTCTTCAACAACTTCTAGCTTTTCTGTATCAATTGTTCTTTGACTTATATCGTTGAAAAACGAACATAGTCGAAATATTGCATTTCTTGGCCCTTTAGGTAAAATTCCTCTCAATGCGACAGCAATAATTGCTGCATTAAAACATGATAGTCATGGGACTTGAGTCCAAATATCTTGTCATCTTGCGCAAAACAATTTGCAATATTTGAGCTGAACCCGTCAGAACCTTCAAATTTCTTAATCGCCAATAGAAGGTCTCCATCTCGAACTTGTTAGAGTATGTTGTGCCGGTGGAAGGAACATTTTATTATTCTCTTCAACCCGTGGGTGCAAATCTGACCTAATTCCCATATTTTCCAAGTCCTTACGAGCATTAAGACCATCCTTTGATTTTCCTTTGATACCAAGCAAAGTGCAAACTAAACTCTCACCGCAATTCTTTTCAACATGCATTAAATCTAAACAGGACGCACCGGCAAATACGGTAAAAGATAATGACATAATGTTATTAAATAATAAACTCTACAATTTTATTAAAGTATTATTAAATTCTAAAAATGGTTTACCTCGTAATAAGGCAACTCAAAAAAATTGGCTTCTTCTTCCACACGAGACCCTTCACGACTTTCTTTCTTTTAGTCTTCCTTTTCCTCTTCTTGTGGCCCTTACCTTTTTCCCTCCCTTTTCTTGTTTCTTCCTCATTGTTCATTTCCTCCCCTTTTCCAAAATCATTTTTAATATCACTAACAACTTTTAAAACTTCGAACCGTCGATTGTAGGCTTGCCCTCTTCTCAATGGTTCCATCAAACCAACTCTTCTTCTTTCGATAAGGATGATTGGATGCAAGGAATCGTCGATGACCCATGTATGCACACTTGTTGCTGTAAGGTAACCATATTGAACAAGTATCAACACCACAAATAGGACATGCCGCCTTACCCTTTGTAGTACATCCACCATTTCCATAAGTCGGAAATCATTGATTGTCCACATCGAATGGCCCTCAAATTGAACATGCTCTTCTTATATGCATCATACACCTCAACCCCACTTATCCATAATTCTTTCAAGTCTTCAATGAGTGGCCTTAAATATACATCAATATCATTTCCTGGTTGCTTCGCCCGGGATTAACAAGGTTAACATCGGGTTCTCTCTTTTCATGCATAGCCATGGGGGAAGGTTGTAAGTAACAAGCATCACGGGCCAACAACTGTATGTGGAACTTAGATTACGATAAGGATTAAATCCATCTGTAGCAAGTGCAAGTCTTAAATTTCGATGATCAGATGCAAAATCAGGCCAATTACTATCAATAAAATTCCAATGAGGCGAATCAACTGGATGTCGCATCTTGTTATCCTTACTATGATGAGTACTATGCCACAATAATTGTTTAGAATTTTCTGATGATCTAAACATCCTTCTAAATCTGGGAATAATCGGAAAGTACCTCAAAACCTTGGCCGGTATCCCCTTTTTAATATTGCGCTCATCTCCTTTTCCGACGACTTTCCACCGGGATTTCCCACATCTTGGGCAATTGTCTAGATCCGCCAATTCTTTTCTAAATAGACAACAATCATTCACACAAGCATGTATTTTTTCATACCCCAAGTCAAAGGTCTTAAGCAACTTTTTCGCAGCATATGTTGAACCAGGAAGTGTATTTTCCTGTGGTAGCATGTCACTCAAGACTTTGAGAAGTTCAGTAAATGCCTTATCAGAAATACCATTTACAGCTTTATGTTTGAAAAGTACTACTGTCGCTCTCAGCTTTGTGTAGTCGGTGCAACCTGGGTATAAGGGCGTTTCTGCTTCTTCCAATAATTTGGAAAACCCTCCATCATCTTTCATTTCTTCACTATAATCTGTAATCTCTTCCTCGTTAACATGTGCATCCACGAACATCCTATATGTATCTGGTATTTCATCGCGCTCACATGCCCTTTTGGAGGAAGTGCTTGGACGTTCTTCCCCATGAAAAATCCATATATTGTATGTCTTATCCATCCCAAACATAACCAAGTGTGACACTACATCGTCACCAGTTTGGAAAATGATATTTCTGCACCGAGTACAAGGACATTGAATTTTTGGGGGATTTCCTAACTTCTCCATCGCACTTGCAACGAAAGCTCTAGCTCCTGCACTATATGCAGGCAATGGTCTACAAAGAAAACATATAAAAAATTATTTGGCAAGCAACAAGAGAGCATACTAGTACCAAACTAATATTTGAGTTCAGATTCAAAACCTTGGCAGATACACCCAAGCTTTATCCATTGAAATAATGAGAATTCTAACTTTACACCTAAACTGATCAAATACACACATTAGAAAAATAACACCTATTAAGATGATGACACTCAAGGTCTTTGTCAACCGAATCAAATATACAAGTGAGCATACGACTACAAGTTAAAAATAAATCATAAAACACGTAACTCGTAGTATTTTAAAAATACTATAAAATACTACAAATTACATATTTTATGATTTTGAAAAAAAGTAAAAAAAATACATGTCAAATTTGTATTTGAAAAGTATCCTATCTGATTAAAAAAAAAAGACAAACAGAACAATAAATTAAAAACGGAGTGAGTACTACTTCAAAAAATACTTCCAAAGAACCCGTAGAAACCTAAAGAGTCAAGATACAAGAGCAAGCAATGATTAAACATATACATTGGATTTTTTCAATCAAGTCAATTGTTTTTTTCTTAATTCGTGTGCCGAGTCAAACAAGACAATAATTAAGGGAGTATAAATTGGAAACAGTAGTGGCCTAGGCCCGAGTCTGAGCATAAACTTGGCAACTGCGTACCATATATCGGAGTTTCAACCCACAACCAACTGGTAATATATTGAATTCCTCAAGTCATATGCTAGACAGTGTTTACTTATCTAGAGACATTAATCAACTACCAACCCATACAAAGAGATTGAAATTTTCATTCTCTTGGGTTCTGTATTTAAATTTAAAATAGAAAACAAAAAAAATGAGACTTGTTATGCCTTATGTTACGTTTATGAACATCATGAATGGAAAAATATGACAAGGGAAAATCATCTATAAAAAAAACAATGGTCCAAAACAGAGATTAAACACCCTGCAATTGTAACTTATAGAATTTTGTAAAGACGAGTAAATTTAAATAAAACTTAAGTCAAAATTTAATTAAGTTTGACCAATAAACACCAAAAGTGAACTGCTTTTTTGGGACAGAGGGAGTATTATCATAACCACCCTAAATGTCCTATAATGCCCTTTGTGCTATTATTCTGACTTTCTGAGCTTATTATACACCAGGACAATCTACCAAGCTCTGCAACATAAATGTCCTTTTAGTAGGACAAATTTGCATTCCATCTCAAGGTGAAGTATATGGATCACACAAGTTTTCTTTCAGCCGTACTAAAATGATAACTAGTCCGAAAGAGATGGGAAGCGAGTAAGGGGCTTACGTATTTTTACCTCTCAATGTGAGGCAATGTCACCGAGCTAAACGTGAACTATGTAACAATAGTGTTCCACAAATGAACTTTCTTAGCAACTTGTCCTGTGAGGCTGTGACTCACGCTAGAATATGCCAGGGATTTGAGCACTGCAAGATTCAAATTGATAAAGATGTCAATTTGAAGTTGAGAAAGTAAATGTAACTATACATGGAATAATACTTATCAAGAACACTTATACAGGGAAAGAGTACATGCTGCATGATTTCCTATGCGTAGAGGCAACTTACCATACTATTCCATTGCAGCAATTGGCGTGCTACTACAGTGGATTCCGTAGTTGCAAGCGTTACGAAACCATCTAGCTACTTCAATTAATTTTTATTAGCAAAGTTTTGATTAAGAGCGAAGAAGCAACATGAATCATCTATAAACACAATCTCCAAAGATATTTTAGCAATAAATCATTTTATATAATAATTCTGTCTTGCTAACGAGTGTGCCCGGGTAGTTGTTAGCATTCACTTTCAAATAATACATAAGAGCAACAAGTTTTGCTTTGTTTGCCTCGAACCCTCACTTGAAAATTTCTCATACACTTACCTCCAAGAACCTCTCTATAAATGTTGACATATGGCTTATTTGCTAGACTTCTACGGGAATCCACCCAACCACTGAGTGAATTGATTCGCGATGACTCTACCAATGTGTGAAACAAACTCGATCATGCCAATCAAATTTAATGCCGTAGCCTAGCTATAATTGAACCAACCAACCCCTTACTTCACCCTCACTTCTCAAGTCTAAGCTGTTGTTCAATAAAGGAGGCACTAAGAAGAAGAAGAATTTTGGTGCTTGCTTTCATTCTTTGGCTTCTTGTCAAACAGGGCTGGGGATAAGAAGAAGAATCAGAATAAGAAGAATCGAATCGAATCGGAAGAAGAATCAATCGAATCGAAGAAGAAGAAGAAGAAGAAGAATCGAATCAATCGGAATCGAATCGAATCGAATCGAAGATAACTACAATATGTCGATCATCCACTGTTATATAAAGGAGAGGAAAAAAAAAAGAAGGTAGGATCATCCACTGTTATATAAAGTTTGAAATGTCGATTGTTCAATATTCTTGTAGAAAATAACTACAATATGTCCTCCATTTTGACACTAGTCTTTTGCACCATTCTCATACAACTGTAACTTTTTATTGGATATACAACGGCATTCACTAGGCAAGAAGCTAACACCATTCCTTTATATATTAGCGAATTTAAAGAATGATACACCGCTTTCTTTCTAACTAAAAAGAGGCATACATTACTTGGCAAAAATCCATGCGAGATTAGCAATCAAATTTTTTTTTGAAAAGTACAAAAAAAATCAATTTTTAAAGTCAAAACACAATCACCTAGTCCTTTGACAAGTACAACTTACAATATCAAACGACGACTACCAGCAAGAAATAACTAACACACACAAAAGTTAGAAGCATAGGAATAAGTAGCCCGTAGCTGCAACGGTAATGGACCTTACACTATAGATTGACATGGTGTTTGTAGAAATTAAACTAGAGCTTTCAGTAACTGTAGTTTGAACCATACACTTCATGGGTTAGAAGTTGGGAAGTGAAAGTGAAGTTGTGTTGCCAGAGTATTTAAGTTGGTAAGGGAACTCACTTTTAGATTGAGAATAGAATATGCACAAAGAGTCCAATATAGTATCAGAAGATCGCAACAAAAACTTCACCAATTTGAGCATTCATATAAACCAGAGTGCAATATGTATGGAAATCAGAGGTCATAGAAAAACCAAAACGATTTCTCGAGGAATTCATACTAGCAAATGAATAATGCTCCTCTTTCTACAATTTATTAATGCAGCCTACTATGTTTTCCTAATATAGAACCAAAATACATCATTTTCAAGAAAAGGAATTTACTTTTCACTTTAGAGAAAATCAAAGGTCATGTCTCACCTCGGTATTATTCCCGCTAGATCAAGTTAAAGTCAAATTCATGCCTGTGCAAAACAAAAACTAAAAAATTATGGTACAATGAATGAGAATTGTAGTAATATTAACATACGGACACACTCAAAATGGTCGTATAATTTGAGATGATAAATCAAAATTTACCGAGGTAACCATCTCTTGATGACATAAAAACAAGCTTACCCGGTAACCATATCAACTTATGCATTTCACTTTTCTTTTTACTACTTTCATTACATGAAGATTTTATATAGAGTTCTCGATCGTTTTTAATTGCTCATACTAGAACAATAACATGGCCACATCAAGATTTTATATAGAGTTCTCTAGTCTGTCCACTTGATTTCTTCAAGCAAACCAATCTAAAATCCTATTAAGATATGCACCACGGCGTATTGTTATGCCCTCTAATTCCTTTCATAGCTAAGTTGAAAAATAACATGATTAATAAATTTATTATTAATATTAAAAATTAATTATTTATAAAAATACTCCTCATACTAGAACAATAACATGGCCACATCAAGATTTTATATAGAGTTCTCTAGTCCGTCCACTTGATTTCTTCAAGCAAACCAATCTAAAATCCTATTAAGATATGCACCACGGCGTATTTTCCACAACATTTTCCACTTAATCTAGTCTGTCCACTTGATTTCTTCGCAACTTCCGCTTAAGGTCATGTGGTGCCAGGCTTGAATGCATTTGTTTCTCTATTTTGAGTCAATAAAATGGAAGACATTTCGTGATATATTAATGAACCAAGACAAAACAGATCATAACTCTAAACCCTCTAGGCGTCTCAAGTTAATCAACGACTCCACTGTGCCATCCTTCTTCTTCGAGAAGCGCCCCGCCCATTTTTCCTTAAGCCGTTATGCTTACTTCTTCTTTCTTTCCTTCTTATTCTTCTTCTGTCCCACCTTTGTAACACTCTTGTTTCTCTGTTCTAATTATTACATGTAAGATTCTAATTTGGCTCAAAATTGAACTCATTGATCGTTCTCGTGTAATTCATTATCATTGTACAATCGGTGGATACACCGCTCCATTTGAGTCCGGGACTTTGTCAAGTCCTGGTAAAAGATTAAAATTTGTTTACAAATGTGCAGGCTCCTCAAGACCTTTGTGCCTTGGTGCTCCGGCCTTAAACAACGGGCAGGTCTAACTTGTTACGACGTAATGGTATCTTCTATATTATCCCCGGGGAGGAGAGAATAACAAAAGGACCTCGCTTTCAAGTTCCTTCTTATTTCGCGTTTGTCTAAGATTTCTTGATTAGTCCAACCAAACCAACCATAAATTATTTGAGTGGCTAATAGTAATTTGAACCCCCTCTAAATATTTACCCATTTTAACCGGTAAACCGAACGAAGTACCAAAGAATGAGAGACGTAGAGATAGAAAGACAAAGAAAAAAGTTTTATGATATTGATCATATATATCATACATGTAAAAATGAACATCATTATAAACCCCATCTATGAGTGATTCATATAACAAAAATTGAAGTGACCAATAGTTGTTCAAGCCATTAGACATTTCAAAAGACACCGACGTTGACCTTCTTATAACTAAAAGGGGTATGTTGGTGTTCCTGATATTTGTTGGTGTTTGTCATTGAAATCATCCACTGCAACTACATGGCATGGGACATAGAGACCAGGGAGATTCTACAACAAGTTGTATTGGCTACCACTTTCTTTTTTTATGTGGGCTTCTTGTCCTCTCATCTCGTCAATTTCTTCCAATAAGTCATAATGGTGCGAATAATACTATATATACACATTTTAAGCGAGGAGCCAGGATAATCACCACAAATTGTTTTATAAGCACAGGGAGCAAGATATACGACTAACATGTAACCAACCAAAATTATGTGTGGCCCCACTAGTTACTGGAATTGTCTTAGGCATTCTCTCACAAGCTTCATGAGATACTCTAAATTGAGCAAAATGTGTGTTTCCCGATCATTACTCTTTCCAAATTAAGCAACGTAAGTGTAGTGTTTTATCAGGTAAATCCTGTCTTCAATGAAGCAATAAAAAAATGGTTCTATAGAAGTATTTAGTCAACGACGGTCTCAATACTTGGCATTTCTAATCCAAATGCAATACTTAGAAATACCTTACATGGCATAGCCATTTAATTCAATTGATCTACAAAAATATGCTACAATAACATGGCCACATCAAGATTTTATATACAATAACATGGCCACATCAAGATTTTATATAGAGTTCTCTAGTCTGTCCACTTGATTTCTTCAAGCAAACCAATCTAAAATCCTATTAAGATATGCACCACGGCGTATTGTTATGCCCTCTAATTCCTTTCATAGCTAAGCTGAAGTCTAGTACACTTCATAAAGTTACTCATAAAGAGAGGGGGAGCAAAATTTTATTGAACTTTATCAACGATGCAACAAGCAAACAAAAAAATCATTAGAAATGCATGTAAGGTAATGAAGAGGATGAAAAGGTATAATAAAAACCCTGGAGCTCCAATGTCATCCTGCTCCAAAGCATATATAAGAGGGAGAGTCGTATACTGGGGCTACAATCTTTCTCAAATTAATTATTAACAATAATGTTTACAAGTATACAACTATTGAAGTTATATAACAGAGTGCATTCCAATTCCTCCCATAGAAATCAATTATGCAAAAAATCAAACTTCACCCCCAAATGCCTAATTACAAACTAAAAGAAACACAAAAATTATCCCAATGGAAGCTCAAACAACAGCTCAAATGAAAATATACTTTAGGGCCACATCTATTGAAGTAATTGAGTTCAAGCGAGGATGAAACATTAGTTATTTTAGATAGTGAATACTTTTAGAGAACATCGCAAAAAGAAATACGATTCTTTTCAGGAATTAATTCAAATTAATTCAAGATTGAAAAAAAGCCCAAATGCCCAAATAAAGTTGAAATTGAAAAACCCAATGCCTATTGGGATAATTTAATTAGGGTTCATAGTTAATTAGTTATTAGAGATCGAACTTACCGGAACAAATTGCAATTTGCCGTCTGGGAGAGGCTGAGATAGCTCCGTGTGCCAGGAGAATGGGAGGAGAAAGAGATTCGCGCCTTATTCCTTACCCGTGAAGACTAGAGTTTGATGTGGTCTGCTATGCGAGTGTGCGAGGGCGAGAGAGAAGCGTTTGGTGGGCGGCAACGCAACGGCGACAATGAGAGAAAGCGGTAGTGACTAAGGTTCAGGATGTTCTTTCACCGTCTTTCTTCTCGGTCCTCGCTAGTGATCAAGTTTTGTGTGACAGAAGGAAATTAGAGCGCGCGGGGAAATTATCAGAAATTAGAGCGCGCGGGGAAATTATCCCGCTCTTTTTCCGGTCATTGCTTTGGTACAACAACGTTTTCAAATCTCCATTCTATTACAACGTTTTCCCGCTGAGCGTTGTTATATCTTCATCCTAATACAACGTTTTCCTTGAAAACGTTGTTAATAACCCTTATAAACAACGTTCATTATGAAAACGTTGTAATAAACTATCCAAAAACAACGTTTTTTACAAACCGTTGTGTAAAATTACCCAAACACAACATTTGTTTAAAAACGTTGTAAAACTAATGTTGTGAAAAATCATTTTTGTTGTAGTGTATAATGCATTGTTAAGGTGATCATCGTGAGTTATGGTGTTTGTTAGATGTGTTATAGGTGTTGTGTAATCAACCTAGGAATGGCCAAGTGATCAAACCTAGGAAATATAGTGAAATAGAGGTGACTGGACTGTTAAAAGCTTGGCACGACCGTGCGCCTATTCATGGCACGGCTGTGCGAGAGCCAGCAGAAAGTTAGGTTTTGAACTGTTGAGCTTGGCACGACCGTGCGCCTTATATGGCACGGCCGTGCGAGAGTGGACATAAACTTGGGTTTTGGCCGTACAAGTTGGCACGACCGTGCGCCTTTTTGTGGCACGGCCGTGCGAAGTGTACGGACAACACATTACTGACTTTGTAAATCTTGGCTTTTGACCCTTGGACCCTTGGCTAAAAGTATTGTACCTTGGTTTGACCTTTTGACCATATTTAAGTCACTCTAGACACAATACACTTCATTCTTACATGTTTCTTCCTTGAAAACCTAGAGAGCTTAAGTGTGGGAGATTGAGTGTGAGATTAGTGTGTGTGTTCTACTCCTTATCATCCACCCATTGGATCATCCATGCAAGACCACCAAAGTATTGCTAAAGACTAGGAGACTTCATTACCAAGCTTGGATTGTTAATTTGTTGGTTTGATTTTCTACTTTAGAGGTAAGTTACTAAACCCCCTATATATGTTAGAATTTGTTACATGTATGGATGTTTGTAAACATGCATGACCTGAATTGTTGTTGGATTCATGTTGAAAGGTTATGTTGATGAGAATTACATGTTATTATGTGAAAGACATGGTTTAGTTGGATTAAATTGTGTAGAGATTGATAATCACCAAAGTAGTGAATTAAAGAACATGTTAGAGGCTTTAAATGGTGAAAATTGCATATAGCAATTATACCCAAATTTTATGAACTTAATGAAATGACACCAAAAGTGGATTTTTGGGAAGATTATAATTCTCCGAATCACTAATTAAATTACTATGAAAATTAGAGTTCAATTGGTGTAGAATTTGGTCCTCCGAGTATTTGATACTAGTATGTTAGAGACTTGTGAATTAGCTCTAATGTCGTGTTTTAAAGTCCTTGAAATTTATGGGTGATGATCACATGTTGTAGAATAATATGAACTACATGTTATTGTTAAGTTCACTGCTTTTGAACTTGACGGTTATTTTCATGAGTAGAGTAAGAATGCCTGCTTATGTGTTGTGTAAGTCCAGCTGGCGTCGTCGTACTAACGTTATGGTGGGACGACATATAGTCTTTACAAATCAATGTTTGTAATCACTCTATGTCGCCGTACCGGTTATCACACACCCTCTTCTGTTGGCCACAGTTGAGATGTAGCCCCATTGTTGTAGCAATACACCCGAATTTGGCTTGCTAGTTTCCGACTGGTGTAGTCGATGGAATACTGATACATACCACAAGAGTATCGGTCCCCGTTTTGTTGTTTTCACGTATTGCAGGTAAATGTTGAAGCAGAAAGAGATATAATATCCTTTGTAACGTGATTTATTTACAAGCACTTATGTGTTAAATAAGGTGCTATGTGAGTTAAATAATTTGTATATTAATGAAGATGATCCATGTCTTGTTATGGTACATGATTGTTAATACCATGTTATGATTTATATCTTGAGTATTATGCCATGTCATGTAGTTGCATTTAGTAACTTATTGAGTTTCGACTCACCCCGTTTATTGTTTATTGTTTTTCCTTAGATCCGAGTCAACCCGGAAGTTCACGGTAAGGTCAAATAGGGTTCGTGCTAGCTTGCGAATCGCAATCCTAATCCTAGATAGTATTTCTTTTGGTAAGGACGACGGTTATGTAAGGTTATATAAACTTTACTTGGGTAGTACTTGTTGTGTTGTAAACCATATATTCTTTTGGTAGCCGACGTATGTATGTCGTGCTTGTATATTTAACTTCGTAGTAAGTTCAGTTTCTCTTCCGAGCATGTTGTAGCTCGTGGTTTCAGTTTATTCCGGCATGTTGTGGCCGATGTTGTTATCATTTTCGTTATTGTTTTATATCCAAAGTCTTAGACTTGTGGTTTTAGTTATTGGGTTCCGCTGGTGTCGCCGATGACTTGTTTATTTAAATCAGGTTTTAAAAGTTGTGTTTTGTGGTAAGTACGGGTGGTTACGCCACGTGCTTTTCTTATTTGGTTGTGTCATTATGTTGTTTTGGCGACCCGACCTTGGGGTTTCGTATAGAGATCCGGGTCGGGGCGCCACAGTTGGTATCAGAGCTTATGTTAGCTATTCGCCAGGATAGGTTCCATGGCCTAGGTGGGTATGGTTTTATTATTAAGATTTTTAACGTCGAGTGTTGTGTGTAGGTTAAAAATGGTGCTGACTAGACACGGAGTGAGCACTAGTAGAGTCGGTACGAGTGCCGGAGGGAATGACGGTCAAGAAGAGGATGTTAATCGCCCGCAAATGACTCCCCCTGAACCGAACCAAGGGAATCCAAATGAAAATATGGCAGCTATGTATGAAAGAATGATGGGGCTTATGAATGAAATGACTAAGAGATTGAATATTGGGATGATGCCACCTCCTAATATAGAAATACCCCAGCCTGAAGTGGAGGCTCCAAACCCGAAGTAGTGCCACAACCAGAAGTTAGAAACAGGAACAATACCACGACTATCGAGAGGTTTTTGAAGATGAAGCCACGTGCTTTTCTGGGGGAGCCTGATGCTACCAAGGCTGAGTTGTGGATCGAGCACATTATCAAAATATTTGCAGCTCTGGGATGCAATGATGAGGATAAGGTTACCTTAGCCGTGTTCAAACTTGAGGCCGCAGCCGAGCATTAGTGGCAAGTGTTGCAAGGAAGCTAGGAACTACAAGGGTGCAGCCAGTTGGTCTAACTTTTGAAAGAGTTTAAGGCCCGGTATGTCCCAACCGTGGTTCGAGAAAAGAGAGAACGGGAATTCTACGACCTTGAACAGGCGGCATGATTGCACGGTATTCGGCGAGGTTCATGGAACTAGCCCGATATTATAGTTACTTGGTTCCGAATGAGGCACGGAGAACACCGAAATTTATTAAAAGGTTGAGGACCGAATACCAAAAATAACTACTTTCCCTACAATTAGTAGATTACCAGAATGCGGTGGATCGCGCCTACGCTATTGAGGGTGACATTGAGGAGCATTGAGGGAGAGGAAATGCGAACAATTTTTAGCAATCATCGCAGCAACATGGGCGAGGACAAGGTTCTAGTAACAGCGGGGAGTAACAATAACAATAGGAGGGGAATCGAACGAGGACGACGGATGGGCAACCAAGACAACAATCTGGTGGACGAAATAACAGTAACACTAACTCTCAAGGACAGCAGAATAGTCAGTTGAGATGCCGTTATTGTTCGAGACCAGGGCATATGGAGGACAAGTGCTGGAGCAAGCCGGGAAACCCGTCGAAAATATGTTACAATTGCGGTGAATTGGGGCATTTAAAGAAAAATTGCCCTAAGCCGAGAGGTAGTCAGTCGGGGAGTGTTAACCAACAGTCGAGTGGCACGAAACGTGATAGCGACGGTAGGCCTAAGGTCCAGGGTCGCGTGTTTACACTTGATCAGCAAGGAGTGCTGGAGTCTACGTCAGTTATAGGAGGTAGTCTTTCTATCTTCGGTAATAGAGCCCGAGTTCGTATAGATCCTGGCTCCTTGCATTCATATGTTGCATCCCATTTTGTGAACAACTTGTGTGTGTTGCCACAGTCTTTGTCGTTTGTGCTTGAGGTGTCTACCCCGTTGGGGGAGCATATGTTGGCTTCGAATGAGTACCGGGCTTGTGATATACTTGTAGGTGGTCATACCTTGCATGGTGATTTAGTAATGCTGCCCATACGTGATTTTGATGTGATACTTGGCATGAATTGGTTATGTGCATATCATGCTTTAGTAGATTGTCATAGGAAGAAAGTTACTTTTTCTATGCCGGGTGTACCTGAATTTGTGATTTTGGGTGATGCTGTTAAAAGTGGTTTACATGTTATTTCTGCTTTGAAAGCTAGGAAATTATTATCACATGGTTGTGCGGGTTATTTAGCATGTATGGTTGATAGGAGCATTGTTACCCCGGTGTTAGACGAGGTTCCGGTAGTCTGTGAGTTTCCGGATGTGTTCTCCAATGATTATGCTTTGCCTCCTGATAGAGAAGTTGAGTTCTGTATTGAATTATTACTGGGAACTACTCCAATTTCTAAAGCTCCATATAGAATGGCACCCGAGTTGAAAGAGCGATTACAAGAATTGCTTGATAGGGAGTTTATTAAACCAAGTGTGTCGCCGTGGGGTGCACCAGTTTTGCTTGTAAAGAAGAAGGATGGTACTTTGAGGTTGTGTATCGATTACAGACAATTGAATCAGGTAACAATCAAGAACAAATATCCCCTACCCCATATTGATGATTTGTTCGATCAGTTGCAGGGTTCCGTGGTGTATTCCAAATTAGACTTGAGGAGTGGTTACCACCAGTTGAAAGTGCGAGCTGAAGATGTTCCCAAAATAGCTTTTCACACGAGGTATGGTCATTTCGAGTTTGTTGTCATGCCATTCGGGTTAACGAATGCACCGTATTCATGGATTTGATGAACCGGGTATTTCACGAATATTTAGATTGCTTTGTAGTAGTATTCATCGACGACATTCTCGTATACTCTAAATCGCGAGAAGAACATGCGCAACATTTAAGATTGGTGTTATCAGTCCTTCGAGAGAAGAAATTATTTGCCAAGTTTAGTAAATGTGCTTTTTGGCTCGAAGAGGTATCTTTTCTAGGGCATGTCGTTTCAAAGGATGGGATAGCGGTAGATCCATCCAAGGTAGAAGCAGTAACAAATTGGAAGAGACCGACTACTGTGACAGAGATCCGAAGTTTCTTGGGATTAGCGGGCTACTATCGGAGGTTTATTGAAGGGTTTTCAAAGATTGCTACTCCTATGACGAACTTGACAAAGAAGACAACACCGTTCGTATGGGATGATAAATGTGAGAACAGTTTCCAAGAGTTGAAGCGACGGTTGACAACAACTCCTGTATTGTCGTTACCTAGTGGTGGTGATAACTTCATGATTTATAGCGACGCATCAAAGGAAGGTTTGGGCTGTGTACTTATGCAAAATGGGAAGGTTATTGCATATGCCTCGAGGAAGTTAAAGGATGCGGAACGGAATTATCCTACCCATGATCTAGAATTGGCTGCGATTATGTTTGCGTTACACAAATGGAAGCATTATCTCTACGGGGCAAAATTTGAAGTCTTCACGGATCACAAAAGTTTGAAGTATCTTTTCTCCCAAAAGGAGTTAAACATGAGACAGCGCCGATGGATGGAAAAATTGAAGGATCACAATTGTACGATTCTTTATCACCCTGGGAAAGCAAACGTAGTTGCGGACGCATTGAGTAGGAAAGTGTATATGTCATGTATGATGGTTCATGAGTAGAAGACGTTGGAGGACTTGAGGGATTGGAGTCCTAGCAGGACGGAGCGTGGTGTGATCTTTGCTAATGTTCGAGCTACTCCAGTCTTGTTACAACGGATCAAAGAGGCTCAGGTTAGTGATCCGGAGTTTGAGAAGTTAATTAGTCAGTTGAATGAAGGTAAGACACTTGATTTTGCAATGAATAAAGATGGCATCTTGACTTTTTGAGGGAGAGTTTGCATTCCATCAAATGAGATTGTAAAACGGCAAGTACTTGATGAAGCTCACAAGGCCAAGTATACCATGCATCTGGGAGGCACGAAAATGTATAGAGATTTGAAGAAACAGTTTTGGTGGAATGGTATGAAGCGAGAAATAGCAGAGTATGTGTCTAGATGCTTAACATGTCAACAACCACTTGAGATTCCGGAATGGAAATGGGAACACATAACGATGGATTTTGTCACCGGATTACCACGTACTCTTCGGGGTTTCGACGCTGTTTGGGTTGTTGTGGATAGGTTAACTAAATTAGCTCATTTCATACCTATTGCGATGACCTACTCTTTGAATCAAATGGCGGCATTGTACATTCAAGAGATAATTAGATTACATGGAGTACCGGTTAGTATTGTGTTGGATAGAGACCCAAGGTTTACATCGAGATTTTGGGGTACATTACAAGAGGCTATGGGGACGAAGTTAAACTTTAGTACAACTTTTCATCCTCAGTCAGACGGACAATCGAAAATGTTGATTCAAGTACTTGAAGATATGTTACGTGCTTGCGCGTTGGATTTCAAGGGGAGTTGGGATTCGAACTTACCTTTGGCAGAATTTGCGTACAACAACAGCTTTCAAGCGAGTATCCAAATGGCACCATACGAAGCACTTTATGGGCAAAAGTGTAGGTCGCCGATTTGTTGGGATGAAGTCGGTGAGGCGAAAATTTAGGGTTCAGATTTGGTAAAGCAATCGGTTGATAGTGTGAAGGTAATTCGTGATAGACTGCTTACAGCTCAAAGCCGACAGAAAAGTTATGCCGACTATCGAAGGAGAGATCTTGAATTCCTAACAGGTGACCACGTATTCCTTAAGGTATCGCCACGTAGGGGTACTAAGAGGTTTGGGAAGAAAGGTAAACTGTCACCTCGTTATATAGGGCCTTTTGAAATACTTGAGAGGGTTGGCACATTAGCTTATTGACTTGCATTACCACCATCCTTGTCAGAGATCCATAACGTATTCCATGTATCGACGCTTCGAAAGTATTTAAGGGATGATTCACATGTGTTGGGATATGAAGAAATCATGTTTGAACCGGACTTATCATATGTAGAACAACCAGTGAGGATCCTTGATAAGAAAGAGCAAGTATTGCGAACCAAGCGGATTCCACTCGTAAAAGTGTTATGGAAGAATCACGAGATTGAAGAAGCTACGTGGGAGACTGAGGTTGAGATGCGGGGAAAGTACCCACATCTATTCGATAATTTTGGTAAGGAATTTAGGGGCTAAATTCTTTTAAGGGGGAGAGGATGTAATACCCTAGGCTTATTTATGACCTGTGTGCTTTTTTTTTTTTATTATTTTTTTTAAGAAATAGGGGCGGCACCTTGCAAGATTTTATTAGATAAGGAAAAATAAACAAGAGGGGGACAACCAGCCTTGCCCTTATAGACCGACTACTACCTAAATTTTAAAGGAAACTATTTACTGACGGAAATTATAAAAACCCAATCTATCATGATTAAAAGCCTGACGCGCCAACTCTGGAAGCTCACGGAGACGCATATATATCCGACTAACCTTATGAAAATGACCTTCTGCTGCCAATCGATCAGCCATACAATTTTTCTGACGGAAAACATGAATTAAAGGATACCCATCCAACAATAATTGGCAAGAACGCAAGATAAAAGTATACTGCCAAGGAATATGATGCACACCTTGAATCCCCAAAGCAGCAACTTTAGAATCTGTTTCAACCACCACATGAGACAAATTAAGCGAGCGACATAATCGAAGGCCATCTCGAAGAGCCAAAAGCTCTGATAACATGTTGGAACCATTCCCATAAAAATGAGAGAAACCACGAACCATATTACCAGCATTATCACGAATCACACCCCCACCTGTACACATCCCATCAATAGCTGAACCATCAGTATTAAGCTTGAAAAAACCTTGAGCGGGGATCCCATCGAAGCCAAGAACCAATTCACATATCCACACGAGAAGTTGAAAAGCCCAAATTTTGAATTATGCGAACCAACCAAGATCTAGGCCAACTTTCGGAGAAAATATGAGCAGCATATCTTGTAAATCATTAACCACCCTAGAAACAATCTGACTGTATTGCATGGGAGATCCTTCAAAGATTACCGAGCATTAAGATTTCCAAATTTCCCAACAGACAAAACAGAAAATACCCAACTGTAAAGCTCCCAGTTGAGACCGAGTCGAAACACCCTCCACCCAAATGTCAAACAAATGCTGCAACGAAACATAATGACTAATTTTATTGAAAAAAGCAGCAAATTTGTTCCACACGATCTGGGCAACCTCTGAATGTAAGAACAAGTGATGCAAAGATTCTCTATCATGGGACACATTGCAACAAACACACTTAGAAGCCAAGCTTATATTCTTTCGCAACAGCAACAGGTCAACTGGGATAGCTCCGTGCAACAGACGCCACATAAAACCACTAACCTTCAGCGGAATCCATAGCTTCCATATTTTCTTAGCCCAGGAAAGAGTAGGAAATCTAACCCGAAAATGATGCCAAAAAGCCGAGGAAGAGAATTGCCTTGACTCCGTCAAAGTACAAATCAAAGTGTTCTTAGCTGATGGAATCAAGACTATATTGCGAGCAAACTCCCGAAATCTATCAGGAAGCATAGGAATAAAATCTTCCATGTTAGCAGCAGCCTCACGAACCTTTAGATTAGCATCAATTGGGCTGGGACCATTAAGAATTTCACCACACCAATTCTCAGTCCAGAAACCCACCTCCCCCGAACCTAAAATCCATCGAGAACTCTGATCCACCCTTGGAATTTGAGCTAACACTGCCCTCCAAACATGAGAAGATGCAGACAAAGTGAATCCACCATTCAATAAACCATACTTAGCTAAAACAAAACGAGCAAATAAACTGTCCCCTTGACGCACAGACCAAGAAAGATTAGCATGAAGCGACTCCATCACCTGAGACAATGGCCGAATGCCTAAACCCCCTTCTTCCATAGGGCGACAAACAGCATCCCAAGGAATCCAATGAGCCCTGCGTTCAGAAGTAGAATCCCACAAAAAATTTGCCATAGCACGTTCCAATCTAACGATGATCACTTTAGGCATCTTTATCGCAGCAAGAGAATAAATTGGGATGCTACTAAGAACCGACTTCAAAAGAACAATTTTTGCACCAAAAGATAGTAGATTAGCCTTCCAACCACTAATTCGATTGACAAATTTGGCTTCAATATCCTCAAAGTAAGATTGCTTCACCCGCCCTTTAAAATAACGGAATCCCAAGATATTTAACAGGAAGCATGTGCTGAGAGCAACCAGACCACTGAGCTATCAATCGAATTCTCCGGCGAGGACATCTAGAAAACACATAAAAGCCACTTTTTCGAAGATTAATGAGCTGTCCCGAAGCCTTTTCATATTGCGACACAACCTCCTTCAGAGCTAGAATAGATTTTTTCCCAGGATTACTGAATATCAACATATCGTCAGCATATAACAGATGCGAGACAAAAAAAACCCCTCTACCATGAACATAAGGAAGAATCTTACCATCCTCAAAAGCATGATTAAGATTTATAGAAAGCACTTCCTGGGCCAGGACAAATAATAACGGAGATAGAGGATCACCTTGCCGAACTCCCCTAGAAGATTGAAAAAAACCAAAACAATCCCCATTAATCTTAATGGAATACCAGATATTACTCACCAAGCGATAAACCAAATCACAACTCTGATCATCAAAACCAAACGCTTTTAATGCTCGAAGGAGAAAAGGCCATTCCACTCTATCATAAGCTTTAGACATATCCAATTTAAAAATAACATTTTCGCCCCAAACTTTGGAATTAATCCTATGAATCAATTCATGCGCCAGAACAATGTTATCTTGAATGTTACAACCCTTCACAAAACCTGACTACTCCAAAGAGATAATAGAAGGAATAAAATTAGCAATCCGAGTGGCCATGATACGAGAAATTATTTTACACAAAAAATTGCATAGACTGATGGGACGAAGATCACCCAGGTCTGCAGGCCGAGAAACTTTAGGGATAAGAACTACAGATGTAGAGGTAATACTTTTAGGAATCTGCCCACCCCTAAAGAAATCCTGAATCGCCGCAATAACCTCCTTATGGATTATAGGCCAACATCCTTGAAAAAACCACCCAGTAAAGCCATCTGGGCCAGGAGCACTGTCTGGATTAAGAAGTTTGACTGCATCCCAAATTTCCCCCTCAGACGGAATACACTGAAGACTTATATTATCAAGATCACCAATCTTTTTAGGAAAATCTCGAAATAAATCATCCGATAGAACTGGACGCGAAGAAGTAAACAAATCAGCAATGTACCGAACAGCCATATCACCAATTTGATTGTTATCCGTAACCCAACCCCCATCCAAAAGTTGCAACTTCACCAAATTAATAGTCGCTCGATCTTTGATACTCGCATGGAAGAAAGAAGTATTCCGGTCACCATCCCGAATCCATTTTTGCCTAGATTTCTGCTGAAGAAGCTCCGCATCCCATTTAATCAACTTACATAGCTCAGCCTTTGCAGCAAACAACTGTCTATAAATATCATCATCCCAGCCTTGTTGTAGCACAACCTCTAATTCAAAATCTCATCTTGCTGAATAGCCATCCTACGCTGTACATTATCAAACACCGACTAATTCCATTTACGAAGTCTATCACGTAGAACATAAAGCTTCCGATAAAGTATGGCCATAGCTGAGTCAACCACTGGAACCTCCCAGATTTCACGAACAAAATCCATAAAATCAGGATGATCAAGCCACATGTGTTGAAAACGAACACCCGCCTTCGTCTGAGGTTTACACGATAAGCTGATCAGCAGCAGAGAATGATCCGAAAGCACTCTGCAAAGATGATTTACTTTCACTGTTGGAAGAGTCGATTTATAAAGCCCATTAACCAAAACACGATCAAACCTTTGCTATATGCGCGCCAACCCATCCTGATTGTTACACCAAGTAAACATGCTACCATCAAATCCAACATCATCCAAACCATTCTAATGCTTATTTTGTTGCATGTTAACATGTTAGTATGGGTGTTTAAAGTTTGCTTGAATATCATGTTAGATTAAACATGTTTTAATTCTTGTTGCATTTGTTGGTTTATGCATCACACACCTTATAATGCATTGTTAAGATGATCATTGTGAGTTATGGTGTTTGTTAGATGTGTTATAGGTGTTGTGTAATCAACCTAGGAATGGCCAAGTGATCAAACCTAGGAAATATAGTGAAATAGAGGTGACTGGACAGTTAAAAGCTTGGCATGACCGTGCTCCTATTCATGGCACGGCCGTGCGAGAGCCAACAGAAAGTTGGGTTTTGAACTGTTGAGCTTGGCACGACCGTTCGCCTTATATGGCACGGCCGTGCGAGAGTGGACAGAAACTTGGGTTTTAGCCGTACAAGTTGGCACGACCGTGCGCCTTTTTGTGGCACGGCCGTGCGAAGTGTACGGACAGCACATTACTGACTTTGTAAATCTTGGCTTTTGACCCTTGGACACTTGGCTAAAAGTATTATACCTTGGTATGACCTTTTGACCATATTTAAGTCACTCTAGACACAATACACTTCATTCTTACATGTTTCTTCCTTGAAAACCTAGAGAGCTTAAGTGTGGGAGATTGAGTGTGAGACTAGTGTGTGTGTTCTACTCCTTATTATCCACCCATTGGATCATCCATGCAAGACCACCAAAGTATTGCTAAAGACTAGGAGACTCCATTACCAAGCTTGGATTGTTAATTTGTTGGTTTGATTTTCTACTTTGGAGGTAAGTTACTAAACCCCCTATGAATGTTAGAATTTGTTACATGTATGGATGTTTGTAAACATGCATGACTTGAATTGTTGTTGGATTCATGTTGAAAGGTTATGTTGATGAGAATTACATGTTATTATGTGAAAGACATGATTTAGTTGGATTAAATTGTGTA
This sequence comes from Platycodon grandiflorus, assembly GCA_016624345.1. Lineage (NCBI taxonomy): Eukaryota > Viridiplantae > Streptophyta > Magnoliopsida > Asterales > Campanulaceae > Platycodon > Platycodon grandiflorus. The sequence goes on along the minus strand of CM028361.1, from coordinate 57,964,336 downwards.
GAGATTGATAATCACCAAAGTAGTGAACTAAAGAACATGTTAGAGGCTTTAAATGGTGAAAATTGCATATAGCAATTATACCCAAATTTTATGAACTTAATGAAATGACACCAAAAGTGGATTTTTGGAAAGATTATAATTCTCCGAATCACTAATTAAATTACTACGAAAATTAGAGTTCAATTGGTGTAGAATTTGGTCCTCCGAGTATTTGATACTGGTATGTTAGAGACTAATGAATTAGCTCTAATGTTATGTTTTAAAGTCCTTGAAATTTATGGGTGATGATCACATGTTGTAGTATAATATGAACTACATGTTATTGTTAAGTTCACTACTTTTGAACTTGACGGTTATTTTCATGAGTAGAGTAAGAATTCCTTCTTATGTGTTGTGTAAGTCCAGCTGGCGTCGTCGTATTAACGTTATGGTGGGACGACATATAGTCTTTACAAATCAATGTTTGTAATCGCTCTATGTCGCCGTTCCGGTTATCACACACCCTCTTCTGTTGGCCACAGTTGAGATGTAGCCCCATTGTTGTAGCAATACGCCCGACTTTGGCTTGCTAGTTTTCGACTGGTGTAGTCGATGGAATACTGATACATCCCACAAGAATATCGGTCCACGTTTTGTTGTTTTCACGTATTGCAGGTAAACGTTGAAGCAGAAAGAGATATAATATCCTTTGTAACGTGATTATTTACAAGCACTTTTGTGTTAAACAAGATGCTATGTGAGTTGAATAATTTGTATATTAATGAAGATGATCCATGTCTTGTTATGGTGTATGATTGTTAATACCATGTTATGATTTATATCTTGAGTATTATGCCATGTCATGTAGTTGCATTTAGTAACTTATTGAGTTTCGACTCAACCGTTTATTGTTTATTATTTTTCCTTAGATCCGAGTCAACCCGGAAGTTCACGGTAAGGTCGAATAAGGTTCGTGCTAGCTTGCGAATCGCTGTGTTTGGGAGCTCAAGAATCCTAATCCTAGATAGTATTTCTTTTGGTAAGGACGACGGTTATGTAAAGTTATGTAAACTTTACTTGGGTAGTACTTGTTGTGTTGTAAACCATATATTCATTTGGTAGCCGACGTATGTATGTCGTGCTTGTATATTTAACTTCGTAGTAAGTTCAGTTTCTCTTTCGAGCATGTTGTAGCTCGTGGTTTCAGTTTATTCCGGCATGTTGTGGCCGATATTGTTATCATTGTCGTTATTGTTTTATATTCAAAGTCTTAGACTTGTGGTTTTAGTTGTTGGGTTCGTGTGGTGTCGCGAAGACTTGTTTATTTAAATCGTTTTAAATGTTGTGTTTTGTCGTAAGTACGGTGGTTACGCCACGTGCTTTCTTATTTGGTTGTGTCGTTATGTTGTTTTGGCGACGATCTTGGGGTTTCGTATAGAGATCCGGGTCGGGGTGCCACAACAACACTTTTATCTCTTGGAAGTAAATGTGGCTTAGTCATAAATAAAGGTGATACCTTACTATTTATAGCTAAGGGTGGCTTGTAGAAGGGTCTGAATATAGCCACCTGGATACTTAGGAGTTAATGCTCATCAAGGAACCCATGTCTCTTGTCAATCCAAAGAGATAGAATAGAAGCTTCCTTATTGGGAGAAGGGAAGCTCATAAATACAGCCGTAACTTCACTTAGAAGGAATGTTTCCATCCAATAGGAATGTCTTACTTTTTCCAGACTTGATGTAGGCATTAAATGGACATTGAATGCCTGATGTTGACGTCTTCCGAAGAAGAGGATGCTCGCTGTTGAGGTGATTCATATCTTTTGGCAAGGAGTTAATGAACTATGTCCAGATTTGGCTTAGGCCAGAAACCTTGACTAGTAACCTCAGCGGGGATCCTCAACTATCAACCTCGGCTACGAGCTCAGCTGGAAACCTCGAACACTCCAGGGTCTTGGTTGAATTCGCCAGTGTAGATCTTTGGACCAACCAGAGGCTGACGTGAAGGACGCGTGGGATGAGTATTTGGGAGGATCCCATCAGTAGCCCCTGAGTCCTTGCTTGTAATAGATTTATCCTGAAGGAGAGGAGTCTACTCCATAGCTCGTCATAACCACTTTGAACTCTATTTTCTGAGAGGTCACTAAACCAGCTCGGTCTATGCATTTTGGCGAGCTATTCTTGAAGTCGTACATTTAGTAGCTTGCCTTGGAAAGACACGAAGGTATAAGATGACGTCCAATGATAATGAGTGGGAAATACAAAGTTGTTTTGCATTAAATTCACGTCCCTTCGAATTTCGAAAATGCGGCTGAACGCACTTTTATTTGTGCGTAGCCTTCACGATGATGGCTTCCAGAAGAAGCCAAGCTAAGATTCGTGTGCTTTTTACCCGGGATGACCCGAAGACCCGAGCTATAAAAGGGGAAAATCACTATTTGGATTTTACTTTTCACCTGAACCCCAAAACCCTCCTTTATCTCCGACGAGCTCAAGCGTTTTCTGGCAAGCTTCAACTGTCCGAACAACCTTCATCTTTGTCAACTCCGGCCACTTTAATGTGATTTCACTCCATAGGTTAGTTTCCTCTGTCTTCTTCCTTATTTTATCACTATTTTTGGCCAATTTTGGCCCACGTTTGCTTGGTGAAAACTGCTCTTAGTTTTTGGGTTTTCAAGCTTTACTACCGGTACTAACTCTGGCGTCTTCTTCATTTCAGGTGGACTGTTCATCTTTCCTTCCTTGTCTTTTCGAATCTTTCCTCGACACAGGTAACAACCTCGCCCAGTTTAAGAATTTTTCAAACTTTCAATTACCATGTCTTTTACGGAAGGAGTTCAATTCATCGTTCCGCCTATTGAGTCCTCGAGCTCGACATCTTTACCAAGCTCGACATCTTCGTCGAGCTCAAATTTTGAGGTCATTTTTGACCATTCTCCCATGGGGAAGAACATGTATAGGTAGTCCCAAGGTCGCTGGGTTCTCGTACCCCCTAATAAAGCGGACCTTCCAAATAAGTCAAAGGTAAAAAATTTATATGTAGTCATCGACGACCTTTATAGTATTCATGATCTCCCATTGTCGTCTTCCATGCAAGCACTCTGCCCTCACGAAATTGTAGACGAGCTCTGGAACCATTACTTTACCATAGATAAAATAATAACTCGCATTAAGGCCAAGAGAGAGAGGAGAGATCATGATGCCGCCGAACTGAAAAAGCTCGCTCTGATCGAACGAGAGTTCATGAGACCGTTAGAACCAAGAAAGCTCGCACCAGCCAAAAGAGATATCAAATGCTAGCACGTGGACCTTGGTCAGATCAAAAATCTCAGTTATTTAACTAGTCAGCTTCTATGCAGATGGCTAAGACAAAAGGTGGAGCATCGACCTCGGGACGACCTCCTGCCAGACAATCAGTCGCCACTGGGAAAAAACCCCTAAGCGGGCTACTAAAGAATGGGTGAACCAGAACACCACCACCGATCTGTCCTTATGGAGAACTCGATTCAAATACCTGACGAACAACTTTCGAGCCTCTCTTCCTCAATCTGATAGTCGCTTAGCGACCTTCGGCAGAGGAAGGATAAGGTCCACTTTTGCCTTAGCTTCTTTGATACCGATCTATGCCTACCACCTGACCCTTTTATGTCTCTTTTAAAAAACCATGTTCGCACATCCCTTGGCCCTCTCACTGAACATCTTTCGAATGCTATCGAGCTTCATCATTGTAGTTCGCTCACATGGATACGAACCTACCCTCAACCTCTTTCGCCATTACTTTTTGGTGAATAATACCTAAGGTCACTTGCATTGCAAAACCAAGAATTACGACATCAAGCATTTCACCGACACCGCCGGAAGGTCGGTGGATGATAAAGTCATTCTCGTCGAGTACAGAAAGGGGTAAAGCTTTCCCTACCCTAACACAGCCCTTAAAGTCCCTGACCTCTCTTCGGATGAGCTGACCGCCTACGAAGAGAAGGCGAAGGCCGCTATAGTGCGCGACCTTAGTTTTGAGGGCACGACCTTTGTTCGACTATATGACTGGGCTATTATTGTAAAGAGCGAGACCCTATTATGAGCTACTGGCTTATCGAGCAAAGAGATTAGTATTGTGAGAGTTATTTATCCTGTGGTCGAGGGAAAAGCTTTTCGGGCTGGCCACTTCATCGAGTCCTGCAGTTTAACGAGGACTGTATAATTTGTCCCAAGCGAACTGCTGCAGGCTGTTACCCCAGTAATAACTTCTCTTATCTTTGTACTTCAACGGCTGTTATCTTTTTATAATTCATAACTTGTGGCTAACTGTTATTCTCCTTTCTTTCAGCCATATTTGAAACTAATGACTTTTTGGCTTCCCCTAGCGCTCTCGAGGATATCAACAAGAGCCAGGCTATCGAGCTTCCTCGCGCTTTGGCCAAGGTAGAGGAAGCTGAGGAAACCATCGCTCTCCCTACGGTGACTATATCTGACCAAGGCTATGACCAACCAAAGAAGAAGACTGCCAAGACCGGTACGAGAGCTTCGTCTTCCTCTGAACCACCTCGCTGGACCCACTAGAAGGTCTCTGTCGATATTGGTTTATTGGACGAAGGCAGTGATGAGGTAGAGGTCTCAGAAAAACTGACACTAGTGGTGCCAAGAATACTCCTGAGGAGAAGGGCCCCGAGCCTAGGCCATTAAGCCCCACACAAGCGGACAGCCCCCAAGCTGATACTGAAGAAAACGTTACCTCCTGGCTTAGGAGCGATTTCAAGCTTCCTGAAATTTGGGCTGCGGGAATAAAGCTTATTTCCCACATTGACCGGTCCTCGATATTAGTAGTGGCCGGGAAAGGAATCATCCTTCGCTACTTGGATGACGACCTTTTTTATGAGCTCGGCATTCGGAACCCCGCACAAGCTCTCGGGCAAGCTGGATTTGCCATGAGCGAGGTAGTTCCTACTTTCCCCACTCTTTACATTTGGAATTATCTCCCCTAACTTTTTTGTTTTTTCTTCCAAGAGCTCGACAATACCCAGACCGAGATCAAGAATCTTACGGCTGAGAATGAGATGTTAAGCGAAGAAAGCCTCAAGCTAAAAAATAACATCGAAGTTGCCGTAAAGAAGGCAGATGATGCTCAGCCATAAATGAAGTTCCAATGCATGGGGCAAAGCCTAACCCCTTACTATATTCGGGGTAGGAATCACATGCTTCTTGTTGCCACTGCGATTGGTATACCTATAGGTGACCTTTTAAAATGGAATAAAATTGAATTTTTAGGGAAAAGCGATGAACGGCTATATCATGGTACCCTATAAGGCTGACGAGCTGGAGACTCTGCATGCTAGTGATGCTAAGAAGGGAAAACAATTGTGGACTCTCCTAATGCCTTTTGATCATAATCTCTCAACCTCGTGAAGATTCTGATGGCTGACCCCAACGCTCACTTTGACGGCGAGCTTAGGCTTAAACAGTTTGAAGGAGTAAAGCTAAACCAAGACGAGCATAGCCGAGCCATTTATGGTGCTAACCGATCTGTATGATTACTTCCCTCGTTGCGTCGAGTTGTTTGGGCCTTGGGCCTTGTACCAAACAATCTTTAATTTTTGATACTACCGTCGGCCTTCGTGAAGTAATATACATGCGACTGTTTTTCTTTATTCTTTCTTGTTTGATGAATGATAAGTAACACCAGACTTCAACTCAGGAATTAAGCCATATCATTTTTTACCCGACTATCCTCGTTTTGACGAGGTGTTTTCCCATTTTCAAAGGATACTTCTTTCAGTAAAAGATAAATTTACTCTTTTCGCACCCCGATTTAAGCAAGGATACATGCTAGGTAAAATTCTAAGGTTCCACCCTGTTGGGTGAGGAACTTCGAATAAAATCTTTAGCTTAATCTCTTAGGCGAAGAGCATGCCATTACTTGACCTCATTTTTATGAGGATTTTATTAGAAATAGAGCTATAAAATTCCACCCTTTTCGAGGAACATTTGAGATAGTGATCTTAATCTAACTTCTCTTAGGCAAAGAGCAGGCCATAACTTGACCTCGTATTTACGAGGGTTTTATAACAAACAATAATTTGAAAGAGATTCAAAACTTTCACATATATGTGCTATTTTACAATAATTTATAAGTCTTTGCAAAAAGAAGGGATTTCTCCTCACTAATAACATCGTCGAAGGTGATTGGCGTGCCAAGGATTTTTTAATTCCTTTCCGTCTTGCTCTGCCAACCGATATGTGTCTTCTTGAACAATGCCTGTTACTTTAAAGGGACCTTCCCAATTCGAGAAGAGCTTATTCCTGCTCACGTTCCTCCCCGTCACCTCAATTTTCCTGAGTACCCAGTCCCCTATTGAGAAAGACCTCGGCCTCATTCATTTATCATGATGACTTTTAGTGAGTTGCTTATAATTTACCATTCTCATCCTCCCCTCAAGCCTCTTTTCTTTGAGTAGGTCTAAGTCAAGCCCTCGAGCTTCTTTGTTTGTTTCTTCATTAAATTAGGTAACTCTGGGGGTAGGAAGAGTCATCTCCACGGGTGCCATAACTTCTAACCCATATGCTAAGGCAAATGGGGTCTCCTCGGTTGATCCTCTCACCAAGGTGCGTATGCTCTACAGTACCGCGAAGAGCTCGTCCAACTATCTTCCTTTCCTCTCATCAAGGCTTCTTTTTAAAGCGCACAAGATTTGTTTGTTCCCTGCTTATGCTTGACCATTTCCTTGTGGGTGTGCTACGAGGACATCCGGTGCTTGACATTCATGCGCTCGCAGCTCACTGTAAACTTAGCCAAAAATTAAGTGCCGTGGTCTGATACAATCACTCTTGGTAAACTAAACTGACAATAAATGTAGTCATCGGCAAAGTTGACGGCCTTGTCCTCAATAATATTTCCTAAATGTTTTGCTTCTACCTATTTGGTGAAGTAGTCGATCGCAACTATCACAAACTCAGCTTGCCTTTAGCCTTGGGGAAAGGACCAATGAGGTCTATTCCCCACATATTAAATAGTTAGGCCGCCACTACTAGAGTTTGGGGAACTACCGGTTAGCGAAGAATGTCAGAAAACCTCTGGCATTTATCACATTTCCTCACATAAGCTTCAGCGTCCTTTCTTAAGCTCGGCCAATAGCATCCATGGAAGATAATCCTATCAGCTAACGTCCTCACACCAGAATGGCCTCCACAAACACCTTCGTGTACTTTCGCGAAGAGGTCCTCTATAGTTTCGGTGTAACACCCCGACCTTACTTCCTTCTGGTTAACTCATAATCATTTCTTGTCAACCTTAAAACCCTGGAGAGTGAGGTGTCATGCTTGTTAAGCGTGACGTGTTGAGTCGAGGACCGTATTTGACTCGCGTTTAACTCGTGGTGAGTTGCGCTTTGTTCCTTTCTCCATTTGAGACTATTCTCGACCTTGATTAACATTCGTGTACGATGTTCATTTTCCCCGTCCCATTGACCTAATATTGGTTTAGACTCCTTCACGATGGATGATCACGTTGATCTTGTCGTTAACTCGCACACCGAGTCATTTTGAGTGTTTCGTATGGCCCGATTGGTACTCAAACCTTTATATGGTTGTTGCGTGAATGTTACGTTGAACTTCTAGCGTTGTTTTCGGACCTTTCGGGAACCTTTCTCGAGTATTTCGACCTTCCCAAAGACTTAGAATCACTTCGGGATCATTTAGGACCATTTCGGGGGTGTTTCGGAGCATTTTCGGAGAGTTTGAAGAATCTGGACACAAAGCGATCGCCCTGGGGAAGACAAAGCGATCGCCCTGTGACCAGAGTACAAAGCGATCGCCTTGATTAGGGCAGGGCGATCGCCCTGGCCGTCTCGCTCGTCCGGTTTTCGTCTTTCTCGGTTTTTAACATTTTTAAGTGGTTTAAAATGCTCAAACAAGCCCGGGATTGGACCAAACACTTACCCATGGTATTAATAATAAAACCCAACTCTATTTTCTCCCTCATTCTCACCCCAAACCAGAAAATAGAGAGAGAGTCTAGAGAGAGAAGGGAGAGAGAGAAGAGGAAGAATTCGCGATATCTCGTTCGTTCGGAGTCGGAATTGCGAGCCGTCTTCGCCGGAGCGTAGCTAGCGACGAGGGGAACGTTTCCAACCGAATGGATCGTCCGATCTGTTGAGAAATCACCACCTCATCTCATTTCCCACGTTTTAGAGAGAGAGGTGAAGTTTTGAGAGAGAAAGCTTGATTCAAGCTTGGTTCGAGTTTGGGAACGTCGATTGGACTCCGTAGCGGCGTAGAGGTCGTAGAAGAGTACATTTCCACCCGAAGCCCTTGGATTCGTGGAGGATTTGCGTTGTGTTGTAAGTTACTAATCTCTTTCTTAGATTTTGAGCATCGTAGAGTAGTATCGCGATGTTTACGTGTTATTTATGTGCATATGAACTCCTACATGCTATACTTGTTCAATGTGATACTCTAGCATGTTAAATGACGTGTATAGATGAATTGTTGTTGATTTGTGGTCTCCGAATATTAGAGACTTGTGGAGTTCATTGTGCACCCGTTGTTGCTATTGTTGTGACGATTGTTGTCTCCGAGTAGTAGAGACCCTCGAGATTGTGTCGTGATTATTATTGTCGTTGTTGTTTCTGAGTTATAGACTCGTGGGTTTACGTTATAGTTGGGTTCCGGCATTATAGTCGCCGATGACTTGTTTTAGTTCTACCGAGTATGTGTGGCCCTTTGTGATTTTTATCGTTAGAACTCTCGCGATGACTCGTGAGATTTATACGGGCGTATATACCCGAATGTTGATTATTCTGGTTGACACTGTTTATTAAGGATAATATTATGGTTTTTCCGAGGTTTAGTTATTGGTGACCAACTCTAGCGGTGTTGTATAAGACGTAGAGATTATACGTCGTGTAATGTGGTAACGTGTAGTATAAACCTATATAGGTTGTAATGTGGTCTCCTACGGTGTGGGATGACGAATTGTTGACATCATGACTCGATAGGACTCGACTTGGGTTGACTTAGTCAAACATTACCGACTATGGTGTGCGGTGAATTGTTGACTCAACCTTATGCCTTAGTAAGGGTTAATTATCCATTTTAGATCCCTCCATAAGTGTTATCGTGTAGTCATACCTTTAGTGCATGACATTCCATATGAGATGAATAGTCTCAATCGTCGGATGACGAGTTAGTTGTATTCTAGGTAGTATGACACATCTTGGGTATCGTTCCATTTCGGCGATGTGACTTGTAGGAGTCGTAATATATTTAACATACGACGGGAATGAGGTGGATTATATATACATGAGATGGAGTGTATTGTGATCGTAGGATACCGTAGAAATCCTAAGTTGAACGCGTTAGTGACGCATTGAATTATGTTTGTAAGTACGAGTAGGCTTACATGTGTTATGGTTATTAAGTCTAGCGTTGGCGGACTTGGGTGATGTGTGGTATTTGTGATTGTTCTAGTAAGCAATAGGACAATCATCCTACTTTGATGATTGATTGTGTGTTTAGTATTTACAAGCACATTGTGTTGATTTGGTATGTGATTCAATAGAACACATTATGGTCGATTTCATTGGGTTGTGATTCAATAGAACACATCATGATTTGGTTTATTAAGTTGTGATTCAATAGAACACACTTAGATTAGTTTGGCATAAGTAAACATCTACTTGTGCATTGCATCGAGTCCAGTGGCATATGTGCATTGGAGGTGTATTGACGCTCGGTTATTGCGGGAGCGGGGCTTCGTAATAGCCGAAGGCCAATACTGGGCCTCGCCCTACCGTTGGCCACGGTAGGGGTTTTCTCTAGTCCCACAGTTGAACGGAATAAACGGCGACTGTGCATTGTCGACATTGTTTTGTATGCATTGGGATACGGACACCGGTCCCTTGTGATACCTATAAGTGGCTAGAGCCGTATTGTCTCGGGTCGTAGGGGATCGAGCGATACGTCGACGTGGATACGAAAATGGTCCACCACGGTACTTGTAGATCGTGCTTGACGCGATCGGGTACATTTATCGTTGGGTACTTGTAGATCGTGCTTGACGCGATCGGGTACATATATTTTCTGGGATACGAGCACCGGTCCCTCTGTGATTTGTGTACGGCAGCAGCAGCACAATCATCTATCTACATTTTATGTTCGGTATTGAGAGATGTGTCCAGCATCGACGGCACAGTTATTTATTATGGCTTTCTGGAGCAGTGGCGCGGGAATCTATTGTTATTATTATCTTGTGGGATAGCAGCAGAGGCATCCTTTACAGTTCGTGGAGCGGCAAGACGATCGTTTACTACGGCTTCATGGAGCGATAAGGTCGGAAGTGTTTCAAGGGATTTCGGAGGTGTACCTCGAATCCACCGTATCCACCTTTATGTGTTTATTTACATTTTATGTGCTTCCTATATGAACGAATGTTGGTCGTGGTCTCCAACCAGTGCATGACGGTTGGCGGCTCGAGCCTCTCGTGAGTATAGGGTTGGTTGTCTTATGTGCTACAACCTGTTTATTTTCCTGTTATTCTTATGTGCATAATGCCATGCCATATTGTTTCATTAGTAGCTTACTGGGTCATTCGACTCATCCCTTCCATATTTGTTTTCCTTAGTTGCAGGATATGTTTCGCGCATGAGGCCCTAGTTCGAAGATCCTCTAGTTGTATTTAGTTAGTATTTTATATTTATTTCATGTACTTGTGAGGTCGTGGGTTAAACTGAGTTATGTAAACTTGGTATGTCGGGTAGAGATTCTTGTATTTTCTATTCTTGTATTTGGTGCCGACTTGTGGAGTCGTGCCGGTTGTATAACTTTTATAATTCCAGTTTTCTTAGTTGTTGTGGCCGTGTGCCCGTTGGTATTTTACTAGTACTTTTCCCGAGCTTGTTGTCTCGTGGTATTTTGATATTGTTGTTCTCCGGCGCTGTTTAGCCGTGGAGGTTATATTTACGTTGTTGGGATTTTGTAAATCGAGCTTTGAGGCTCAAGTTCATTCGTTACTCCGCTGCCTTGTTTTTAGTATTCCGCTGCTTTGGTTTTGGTTTCGAGCTTTTGTGGCTCGCTTGTAATAGTTTTGCTTCGTTTTCACGCACCGAGTTGGGGTTCAACATCGGATCCCGGACTCGGGTCGTGACAGTTGGTATCAGAGCTTAAGTTAGCTGTCCGCCAGGATAGGATCCTCGGCTTAGGTGATTTGGGTATTGGGTTTAGCGTTTAACGTCGAGTTTTGTGTTAGGTTTACCTTGGATATTGGTAAATTATAGTGATGGTCCATGTAGGACTGAATTAGTTAGGTTCTTACGCTCATGAGAGCGGAGACTAACGGTTATAGTTGTTTTTCTTGGAGAATCGTTGAGTGCGCTGTAAGTTCTCGCTAGAATGTTGACGACTAAGTGTGAGTCGCTTGATAAGTTTAGTAGCGAGATTTGACCATTGTAGGTTGTCTCGTTGATTCTGAGAAGTATAGTCGAGAGGTTTTAGGGAACGTCTTAGGCTTGACATTAGCGATCATCTGAGGAAATAGAGGTGGAAGACCCGAGATTCTGGGTCACGAATCCACTAGTGTTTATCGTGGAGTGTCGGGTTACGATAGTGCGAGTATATGAGTCCGTACTAACTTAGACACTTTATTTTTCTCATATCACATCATGGAATGCGACATTTGTGCATACTAGAGACATTGTGTCACACAGTGCATTTGCTTGTATTTGATACTTATGTGCATGAGACCGACTCTAAGGCATATTTGTAATCACTTATCCCTAACGCCCGGTGACGGTAGCTTTTGAAGCCACTGAAGGGCCCCGATTTGGTTGTCAAGAGATATTCGTCAAGACTAAGTTGATAGCATGATAGATAGAAATTGTCGACCCTATTACCAACCTAATGGACAAGTAAATGGAATAGTACGTTTGAACAAGTTGTGTACCTTGTGTTTGGATTGTTTATCGTTTCGTGTATTGGTTTGATTTGATCTCGATATTGTCCGTGTCGCGACCCGCACCCGGACTCCTACGTGGAATCCCGAGTCGGACCGCGGCGGGACTCATGAAATACGCATAATAAAAATTCCATGTGCAAAAGATGCAAGTATAAAGCATATGCACAAAAACCTCGTAATGCACGTGCGATACTTTTCTTTGAAAACCATGTCAACACATCATCGGCATTAATAACAAGCCGGAACCGAACCGATTTAAAACTGGATTCGAATTAAAATCAAACATATATCATAAACCTCCACGAGCAACAAGCTCGGAGAACCATAACCACTACAAATCGGAGTATGCGGAAGTAACGAGTGTTAATAAATACATCACGCACGACAACCGTGTCGTACAAAAGAATATTACGATTATGAAGACCACACACTACCCAACATTACAAAGTTTAAGTAACATTGTACTCCTCGGCCTCACCAAAATAAATACCAATGTCCAAAAGAACAACCTGCGAAAACGCCGAGACGAAGCCAAGACTCAACTAAGGGTTCCTCGCCGGACCGTGATCTAAGGAAAACAAATAAACATTGAACGGGGTGAGTTTAAAACTCAATAAGCTACTAATGCAACAATATGTCATACGAGATGCAAGACAAATATAAGAACAAGTAATATAGGCTATAACAAGATTTCATCAATCTTCGTGCATAGCAATATAAGCATCTCATAACAACACGTTACCCTACACTACACGAGAGGCTCAACGATCGCCAACCGACCCATACCAGTTGGAAACCATGACCAACATTCGCATATGTAGGAACCATATAAGTGCGATAAGTAAACACATTCTAAAGGATACGGTATTGAGGTACACCTCCAATATACTCAATACCTCCAACCAACCAACATATAATATACCAATGTAGGAGCCGTTGTTGACGTGCTCGATCGACGAATCAAAACCGTTAACCAATACTCAATAACCAATACTGTGTGAACCATTTTCGTATTCACGTCGACGGGTGATCTTAGTCCCTACAACCCAAGAATCAACCACGGAATAGCTTACCAAGGTTGCGTTTATTCCATACAACAAATGGCGCTATGCCCTACCGCGGCCAACGGTGGCGAGGCCCGGTGTATTGGCCTTCAATTATTACGTAGCCCCGGCTCCCGCAATGTCGGCGTCAATACACCGCCAACAAATAATCCATGGACATAACAAATGTACAAGTAGATGTTTACTTGACATTCTCAACAACAATTCAAACTCCCAAAATGTGGAGCACAACAACATTTAACATAATTGTCTCAAGTAGGTCATAATAATCCTACTCACATGATCAATCATCTCATAGTATTTACGAGAATTAAACAACAACATCATGCATAATTTCGGGTAACTAATTTTCCGACAAACTCTCGTATCACAACGAAATCCCCAAGTCACACACGTGGTCTCATCAATTATGGAAACCTATTTGACTCCGTTAGAGTCTTTATTTGTTTCTAATGAGTTCGAATCGAAGAGAAGCCATTATACTTCAATATTAACAAATGATACCATTCTATGTGTATCAACCAAGACAAAACAAGTCTTTTAACATGCAAAATGTGTCATCCACGAATTTCACAAGGCTCAACAATAAAACATACTCCAACATGTTGATTTCAACATATGCATGCCATTTTGCAAGGCTAAGATGTCATACAAGACATAAGTAGAGAAGGAGAGGGGTAGTAGCTTACCTCTTGAAGAATTCAACCAAGAGAAACTCTAGATGAGCAACATGCAACTCAAGGGATGTACTCTCCTAGTCCACAGCTACACAACGGTGAAATCGGATTGGGATTTGGACAAGAATTGAGCAAACTAGCTCACTTTCTCTCTCAAGAACTCTCAAGCTTCTCTCTAAGTTTCTTTGGTGTAAAAGGGTTGAAATGAGAGTGTTCTATACTCTCCCATGGTGTTATAAGGGTCAAGGAGGTCTGTTATAAGGCTGGTGGGCGTGGCTCACTCTAGGCCAAGAACCGGGAGTCATCCGGTCAAATAGGAGTAAGTTCGTAACAAACCACAGGCGCGCAGCAAAATCAACATTCGCCTATGAAGCGATCGCTTTGAGTGGGACAAGGCGATCGCTTGGTAAGGCGATCGCTTGGAATACCGATCGCTTTGTCTCCGTTCAAACTACAACTTTCGCAGAGAGCGATCGCCTAGGAAGGGCAGGGCGATCGCTTTGTGTCCGAGAACCATGGTACGACTTCGCCTGGGGCGATCGCCTAGGAAGGGGAGGGGCGATCGCTTTGTGCCCAAAGTCTCAAATGTTATAAACTCTCCCAGTGGTTCTCAACAACCCAAAATGTTTCTAAGTCCAAAATGAGATCAAAATACTCATTAAAAGTTCTCAAAAAGTCTGGAACAAAGCTAGGATTACAACACAAATTTAACACAATAATCAACATGTATCCAACAATAATTCCAAGGTATATAAAAATGCATGTAATCAATATGAGCAAGAATATGTTCAAGAAATATGCACAACATCACATGAATTTGATAAGGAGAATGATCATGCAAGTGATGAAACGATACGGGTGTTACATTCTCACCCCTTAGAATAAATTCGCCGCGAATTTACTTATCTCCTTGAACAAAGATGGATACTTCTCACGCATCTCTTGTTCCAATTCCCATGTAGCTTCCTCGATGTTGTGACTTCTCCACAAAACCTTCACAAGATGGATAGTCTTGGTCCTTAAGACATGTTCTTTTGTGTCAAGTATCCTCACGGGTTCTTCAACGTAGAGAGATCGGTCGACAAATCTACCGGTTCATACTCCAAAATGTGCGATGCGTCAGACAAATATTTCCTCAACATAGAGACATGAAACACGGCATGAATACCCGACATCCAAGGTGGCAATGCAAGCCTATACGCTAATTTCCCAATTCTTTCCAAAATCTCAAAAGGTCCAATAAACCTCGGCGTCAATTTTCCTTTCTTCCAAATCTTTTATCGGCGCCAATCCCAAGAACACACGATCACCAACCTCAGAACTCAAGGTCTCGTCGCCTATTATCCGCGTAGCTCTTACGTCTACTTTGGGCTGTCCTTAACCTCTCCCGAATAATCTTCACATTCTCGGCCGACTCGCGAACCATATCGGGTCCCCACAACCTTGCTTCTCCAACTTCGTCCCAACGAGATCGGGAACGACACCTCCTTCCATAGAGTGCCTCATAAGGTGCCATACCAATGCTCGAATGGTAGCTGTTGTTGTAGGCAAACTCTATCAACGTGCATGTGAATCCCAATTGCCTTTAAAGTCCATAGAACAAGCCCTTAACATGTCCTCAAGCGTTTGAATAGTTCTCTCGGGTGACCATACATGCGTGGGTGAAATCTTGTACTAAGTGTTAACCTCGAACAATGCATTGGAGCGTGCAAACCGTGATGTAAATCGAGGATCTCTATCAGACACAATGCTAAGGAACCCCATGAAGCCTTACAATTTCTTGGATATACAAAGTAGCAAGCTCTCCATAGAATAAGTCATTGCCATTGGGAGAAAATGGGCTGACTTGGTCAATCGATCAACAATAACCCAAACGGAATCATGACCTTGTCGAGTCCGTGGTGCTTGATCACAAAATCCATGGCGATGTTCTCCCATTTCCATTCCGGAATCTCCAGGTTGCAACAATCCGCTGGTCGTTGATGCTCCGCCTTTACCCTTTGGCAAGTCAAACACCTCGAAACAAATTCAGCTATCTCTCTCTTCATTCCATTCCACCAAAAGTTCTTCTTTAAGTCCCTATACATCTTTGTACTCCGGGATGAATAGTATACCTAGACTTATGCGCCTCATCCAAAACTTGTCGTTTAACATCCTCAATATCGGCACACAAACTCTTCCTCGAAACAAAAGAACACCATCACTATTCAGAAAAATCCACCGCCTTATCCCCATCTAAACCCTCAATCGGCTTCTCAAATCCGGATCACTCTCTTGAGTCTCTTTAATTATTTGAAGTAAAATCGGAGTAGCTCGAATATTGGCAAATATCACCCCATGGCTAGACATACAAGGACCCCAATCCGAACATCCTCAAGCATTCTCCATTCCGGGCCATCAAACAAGAAACATAAGCCTTCCTACTAAGAGCATCGGCCACCACATTGGCCTTCCCGGATGGTATAAAATGGTGCAATCATGGTCCTTTAACCTTTCCATCCATCTCCTTTGCCTATTATTCAATTCCTTTTGAAAACAAATACTTAAGGCTCTTATGATCGAGTATATACCTCAAATTTGGCCCCATAGAGATAATGCTTCCACTTGTGAAGTGCAAAAATGATCATTGCTAACTCCATGTCATGAGTCGGATAGTTTTGTTCACAGTGAGTCAATTTTAGAAGCATAAGCTATAACCCTTCCGTTCGCATCATCAACACATCCCAAACCTTCCTTTGAAGCATCACCGTATATAAGCAACCCATCATGACCGTTCGGAAGGCTAAACCGTGCGGTAGTCAATTTCTTCTTCAATTCTTGGAAGCTCACTTCACATTTATCGTTCCAAACAAAAGCCTTATTCTTTTGTGTCAATGAAGTCAACGGGGTTGCAATCTTAGAAAACCCTTCTATGAACCTCCGATAGTACCGCTAAACCCAAAAGCTACGAACTTCCGTTACGGTTCGGGTCTCTTCCACTCTAGCCTTCGATCTTGGCCGGGTCAACCGCTATACCATCCTTTGACACAATGTGGCCCGGAAAGCCACTTCCTCAAGCCAAAAGGCACACTTGCTAAACTTAGCAAATAGCTTCTTTTCTCTTAGCACCGTCAAACTAACCTCAAGTGATTTTCATGCTCTTCCCGGGACTTAGAATAAACCAAAATGTCATCAATAAACACGACCACAAAGCAATCAAGATAGGGCGGGAATACTCTATTCATCAAATCCATAAACACACTGGGCGTTGGTTAAACCAAAAGGCATGACCACAAATTCAAAGTGCCCGTAACGAGTCCGAAAAGTCTGTCTTAGGAATATCCTCCGCCGAACCTTCAACCGATGGTAACCGCTCCTAAGATCAAACTTAGAGTACACTACGGAACCTTGGAGTTGATCAAACAAATCATCAATATGCGGAAGGATACTTATTCTTAATGGTCACTTGATTCAATTCCCTATAATCAATGCATAACCTCAAAGATCCGTCCTTCTTTCTCACAAACAACACCGGTGCACCCACGGCGATACACTCGGTTTAATAAAACCTCGATCAAGTAGCTCTTCCAATTGTACCTTCAATTCTTTCAATTCAGTTTGGTGCCATACGATAAGGTGCCTTTGAGATCGGTGTAGTCCCCGGTAACAATTCAATACAAACTCCAACTCGGTCCGGAGGCAAATCATAATCGGTACAAATACATCCGGGAATTCACGAACAATAGGAACATCCTCCAACTCAAACACCCTTTTGCGATCTATCCACACACACGCCAAATATC